>OY284478.1:26418342-26732781 GCA_958336345.1 Dorcus parallelipipedus | reverse complement strand
TTATTTTTCACTAGGGAGGGGACTACGGTTAACTTGGCCCCTCCCAGTGAAATTTGCCTGCACTTTCTCTCCTGAAGGGGTGCAAAAATTTATTTTGATGGTGCATAAGGGTGCAATAATTTGGTGTAAGAAAGAAAAATAGGCTACTTACGGTTCTAAATATGATAGAAAAAGATAGATCAAAGATGAATAGTATTGAGTATAATTTCTCTATTTTGCAACGTAATTGGCTAATAATTTAAACGGAACTCTCGTTTCAATTTCCTTTTCTATTACACGCGAGAAGGTACAAATTAGTCAACGAGAAAATACCGCTATACTTTCTATACTGGAATTTAACCCTCATACTATCATGGGGTCACTGAAGACCCCATGCGTGATTATGAATATAATAATTTTTATTGAAATTTACTTTTCAAAAACTTTACCAAATTTGACTTTTCCTAACTTTATCTGTTCTAACTTTAGCTAAAAGCCTAATTTTTGTAGTTTGCATAATTTTACAAAAAAATAAATAAGTCACACGCAATACCATTGGGGTTACCAGTGATCCCACTTATTAAATATGCTATTCTATTATCTTTTTTTATTTCTTAACGCACGCATTTTTAAAAAAATCCATTTTACATTTTACTTTACGCACTAGTGCGTAAAAAGTGACACTTTACAAACTAAAATTAACCTTTAAAGTATCTACTTTACGCACGGTTCTAGAAAAAATATTTTTTAGAAACTGCAGGTCGAAAAATAAGCTTGAAAATTAGCACTTAGATCCACAAACACATTAGAACGAGACGACGACAACTATGAAATGTAATGTATCAAGAAGGAGGGCCTACTAGATACGCCAAACGAAACGTGGACACAATTTGCAGTACTTTTAGATAATATTGTAAACCACGTCGTTCAGTGGAATAATGCCGAAGGTAGACTCAAGCATGGAGATTGGAGATTTATGGAGAATTCTGGATTCCGAAGAGTTTCTACGTTTTTCTGAATTGTTGATATTGGCAGGAGTTCACAAATCTCATATCATAACGAAGGAATTACAAATTAGTGGAATGTAGAAGATGGGCGCCCTATATTCAACAAAACTATAAGCAGACACAGGTTTACTACAATTTCTCAATGTCTGCGTTTTGATAATGCCGAAATCCGAAGAAAAAAAATCGAGATTTAGATAAATTATCGCCAACTAGAGTTTTTTTTTTTACTATGGCTACCTACACTACATGATACATATATACCTCACGAAAATCTAACCGTCGACGAGCAGCTGCTTACTTTCCGTGGTCGGTGTCCATTCAAACAGTACATACCTTCTAAGCCAGGAAAATATGGCATAAAAATCTGGGCAGCATGCGACAGTAAAACTTTATATGCTTACAATTGCCAAATATATACTGGTAAAACATCAGCTAGAAATGTTTCCACTGACAACTTTTTCACAAGCCTAGATCTTGCAAAGGAAATGGAAAAGAAAACTTTAACTTTGCTAGGTACAATTCGAAAAAATAAACCAGAACTTCCTCAGAAATTAGTGACTACGTGTAGGAGGGAAGTATATTCAACAAAATTTGTTTATTAAGACAAAGCCATGTTAGCCTCTTACTGTCCTGAAAGGGGAGAAATTGTTACTTTGCTATTCACCATGCATGACAGTGGTGAAGTTCTTGAAGATGAAAAGAAAAGCCGCAAATAATTGTTGATTACAATAGAACAAAATCAGGTGTATACACCTGGATGGCCGGTGACAGTTTTTTATAACTAGTAGATATTAGTGCATTGAACACTTACATTATATGGGTTCATCTAAACGATGAATGGAAAACAAGAACTGGTTACAAACGACGCGAATTTTTGAAGCAACTAGGAAAAGAATTAGTTACTACTGGAACAAACGCAAAACACGCTTCGACATCAGAAAACGCTTCGACATCACAGAGTCATCCGCACAAAAATCAAGAAATAAAACGTGGTGAATGTTCTAAATGCCCCAGAAATTTGGACAGAAAATATTCTAAAAAATGTCAGAGTTATAATAGATTCGTTTGTAACAATCATGAATATATAACTCCTTATAACCCGTGATCAATATCTTTTCTAATCAAGTAACCTATGGATAAAAATGTCTTTGTTTGGTTGATTATTTCAAATGCCATCTGAATTATTTTTATTGCATTTCTATCGTTTTGTATAGGAATGCAATAGAAACATGTAATTCAAGTGGCGTTTGCAATGATAAACTAATCAAAGACACATTATTTCATTTCCATAGGTCACTTGATTAGAAAAGATATTGATCACCTGTTATTAAATGATTAAATTCTTAAAATAAATTTCGAAAAAATTGAACTACTACTTCGGTACATTTCCCATACGTACTTTATTTTTTCTATGAATAGCGAATGTTGAAAGAATTAGTATTTACAACTATAAAACTCCTTTTCTGATCGAAGATTTGCTCTGTGCTTAAAAAGTTCGAAAGCACGTCAAATATCTACAGCGTGTCCACCGAGTGCCGCGGTCTTCTCTACCGTCTACAGTATACAGCGTGTCCACCGAGTGCCGCGGTCTTCTCTACCGTCCACGGTATATAAGATAAAAAAAAATTCAAACGAGCTAAGATGTAACTCAGTCAGCTCTACTTCATAAAATTATTTTTGGCTATATAGAGTGTTCAGTAACTGAGAGCCACACCAAAGTTATATTTTTCTAAATGGAACACCCAGTATATTTTCAGATATTTCGAAAGTACGCATAACGAATAGGTAATAACCAAAAATTTAGGAAGTTTTACTTAAGAGTTTGTAAGATATTGAAGTTTAAGTGTGAAAAATTGCCATAATATGAATGCTTATATCTTTGTTATTTATTTACATTTCGTCTTGAATTTTTGTAGATATTCAATACAATATCTTTTCTACAGAAATTTTAAAACAGATTCGGTCTATCAGTTATTATGTGTACAGGGTGTTGAGTTTTGCAAAAGATAATTTTTCTCAAAATTTTCAAATGGAACACCCAGTACATCTAGACTCTCGTGAAACACTGATTTAATAAGCTTTCATAAAACGCCAAATGTATTTGCCTAAACTGAAGAAATCGTAAGACAAAATTAATAATCTTTCTTTCTTTCAATATTGACGTTATTTAGATTTTCTGTCCGGTTCTTCTGTTTTGATTAGCTGATATATCAATGAGTATGTTTTATTTTTTGTTCAAAGTAATTGAATATGTTCCTGTTAAAATAATTTCTATTTTTCTTTACTTTGAAAATATCTAAATAACGTTATAATAATAATTTTAAAAAATAAAATTTTAAATCACGTTGCCGTTTGCTAGAAAATAGGAAAACAGTTGCTATAAATTTTTAATTGACAGAACAATTATTCAATTAGTAGATAACACTACTTTTACAGTTTTGTATTTTTTTATGATAACAAAATGCATTCTAATAATGAAGAGTTACGTGACATGACATACCTACTAGGAAAAGGCAACTAAAACTGTCTTTTGACATCAAGATTATATTCGCAGCATTATCCTATGAGAAGACACCTGGATTATAGAGTTTTACAAAGATTGAAAGAAAGATTCTAAACGCCAGGAAACATTAAATAGAGTAAAAATGTTATTAAAATAACGACATGTAAATATTTTCAAAATAAAGAAAAATAGTAATTAGTTTAACAGGAACATATTCAATTATGTACTTTGAACAAAAAATAAAACATATTCATTGTTTTATCAGCAAATCAAAACAGAAAAACCGGTCGGAAAGACTAAATAACGTCAATATTGAAAGAAAGAAAAATTATTAATTTTTGTCTCACGACTTCTTCAGTTTAGACAAATATATTTGGCGTTTTATGAAAGCTTATGAAAACGTGTTTCACGAGAGTCTAGATATACTGGGTGTTCCATTTGAAAATTTTGAGAAAAATTATCTTTCGCAAAACTCAACACCCTGTACACATAATAACTGATAGATCGAAGTAATTTTGAAATTTCTGTAGAAAAGATATTGTATTGAATATCTACAAAAATTCAAGACGAAATGTAAATAAATAACAACGATATAAGCATTATATATTATGGCAATTTTTTACACTTAAACTTCAATATCTTACAAACTCTTAAGTAAAACTTCCAAAATCTTTGGTTGTTCCCTATTCGTTATGCGTATTTTCGAAATATGTAAAAATATAATGGGTGTTCCATTTAAAAAAATATAACTTTGGTATGGCTCTCAGTTAGTGAACACTCTGTATAGCTAAAAATAATTTTCTGAAGTAGCGCTGACTGAGTGACATCCTGGCTCGTTTGAATCTTATATACTATAGACGGTAGAGAAGACCGCGGCACTCGGTGGACACCATGTATATTTATGATGGACTTTTTCTTCAGTTATTTTCTGGACGTGTCTTAACAGTCGATACCGATCCTTGAAAAGATACCAACGCACTGTTGCCAAATATATGGTCCTCACTTGATGCGGAGCACATCGTACAATGCAAGAGTGAGATAAACACGGTTACAAAATATACGCGCAACAGCAGCGCCCTCAAGCGGAGAAGCGCCGAACTAAAATATACAATTTTGAGCATGGCACGTACAAAGTGAGGACCACGTTTTTTTTGCAGAATTTCAATCTGTAAGGTTAGAACATCAAATTTTGATGACTTTGCAAAGTGAGGTCCGTATATTGGTCCTCACTTTGACATGGACCTCACTTCAACCGTGAATTTCCTTCATGTGGGGCTCACTTTATACGGTGGAAGAAAATATATATATATATATATATATATATATATACATCCCGGTATCATTGGAAGCTCCTTTCATAACTGTTCCATGCGGCGTCCAATATGGCGACACGCGGAGAGTATTGCAAGTGTACTATCATTTGAAGCTCCTTTCTTATTGCTATACTTAAAGCGTCCGGTGATATACACTTACTTTCTATTAATCATCAACCAGGCGTCCTATTTGTGTATACGTTTTCATTCAATAGACAATGTAAGCTCCAGCAATGTTGCCATATTTATTAAGTGCAATTGGTCATGCATCATAGTCTTCTTGAATATGAGATCATAAAATGAAGAATTCCAAGATGTTTGCAATTAGGTAGACTAGATGAAATGTTTCGAAGAAGCAATTCGACAATCCCACAGATCCCAACTTGAAATTCGAGATAGTGTCGACTTATGACCAAAAACATTTACGATGAAGAAAAACCCCACAAGTGTCAGATCAAACAAAAGATCTCGAAGATGCAAGGTTCCAAGATGAGGTCCGAGTGATTGTCGAATTCGCCTCTTCGAGACCTTTCATTTCATGTGCCACATGTGTGATTTTTTCTTCGTCGTAAATGTTTTCAATCATAAGTCGGCACTATCTTGAATTCCAAAATGACATTCGTGTGATTGTTGAATTCGCCTCTTCGAGACCTTTCATTTCATGTGCCACATGTGGTGATTTTTTCTTCGTCGTAAATGTTTTAAGTCATAAGTCAAAACCATCTTGAAAACCACGATGAGGTCCGTGTGATTGTCGAATTCGCCTCTATGAAACCTTTCTTTTAATGTGTCATATGTGTGATTTTTTCTTCGTCGCTAATGTCCTACATCACAAGTCGATACCATCTTGAGTTCCAAGATGAGGTCTGTGTGTGAGGTCCGGTCCCAACACCGATAAAACAAATTCGTGCTCAGATTATCTTCTTAGAAGCAATGTGCAAAATATGTAAGTGGCGGGATCTCTAATAATAAAGTTACGTAGTACCGTGCCGCCCCCAACACCGACAAAACGAATTTGTGCTCAGATTATCTTTTTAGTAGCTCCTTAGAAGCAACGTGCAAAATATGTAAGTCGCAGGATCTCTAATAAAAAAGTTACATAGTACCGCGCCACCCCCAACTCCGATAAAACAAATTGGTGCTCAGATAAACGTTTTAGTTGTTGTTGAGAAGCAAATTGCAAAATGTGTAAGCGGCAGGATCTTTAATTAAAAAGTCACGTAATATCGTGCCGCCCCCAACACCGATAAAACGAATTTGTGCTCAGATTGTCTCTCTAGTTGCTCCTTAGAAGCAAATTGCAAAATATGAAAGTGGCGGGATCTCTAATAATAATGTTACGTAGTACCACGCCGCCCCAACACCGCTAAAACAAGTTTGTGCTCCGCTTATATTTTTAGTTGCTCCTTAGGAGCAATGTGCAAAATATGGAAGTGGTAAGATCACTAATAAAAATGTTAGGTAGTACCGCGCCGCCCGCAACACCGATAAAACAATTTTGTGTTCAGATTATCTTTTTGGTTGCTCCTTAGCAGCAACGTGCAAAATATGTAAGCGGCAGGATCTCTAATAAAAAGTTACGTAGTACCGAGCCGCCCCCAACAGCGATAAAATGAAATTGTGCTCAGATTGTCTTTTTTGTTGCTCCTTAGAAGCAATATGCAAAATATGTAAGTGTTTTTATAAAAAAGTCACATAGTACCGCGCCGCCCTCAACACCGATAAAATGAATTTGTGCTCAGACTGTATTTTTAGTTGCTCCTTAGAAGCAATGTGCAAAATATGGAAGTGGTAGGATCAATAATAAAAATGTTACGTAGTACCGCGCCGCCCCCAACACCGATAAAACGAATTTGTGCTCAGATTATCTTTCTTGTTGCTCCTTAGAAGCAACGTGCAAGATATGTAAGTGGCAAGATCTCTAATAATAAAGTTACATAGTACCGTGCCGCCCTCAACACCGATAAAACGAATTTGTGCTCAGATTATATTTTTAGTTGCTTCTTATGAGCAACGTGCCAAATATGTAAGTAGCAGGATCTCTGATAAAAAAGTCACGTAGTACTGCGCCGCCCGCAACACCAATAAAACGAGTTTGTGCTCGGATTATCTTTTTGGTTGCTCCTTAGAAGCAACGTGCTATATAATATAAGTGGCAGGATCTCTAATAAAAAAGTCGCGTAGTACCGAGCCGCCCCCAACACAGATAAAACGAATTTGTACTCAGATTATCCTTTCTGTTGCTCTTTAAAAGCAACGTGCAAAGTATAGAAGTGGTAGGATCACTAATAAAAATGTTACGTAGTACAGTGCCGCTCCCAACACAGATAAAACGAATTTGTTTTCAGATTATCCTTTTTGTTGCTCTTTAGAAGCAACGTGCAAAATATAGAAGTGGCAGGATCTCTAATAAAAAAGTTACATAGTACCGCGCCGCCCTCAACACCGATAAAACGAATTTGTGCTCAGATTTTTTTTTAGTTGCTCCTTAGAAGCAATGTGCAAAATATGGAAGTGGTAGGATTACTAATAAAAATGTTACGTAGTACCGCGCCGCCCCCAACACCGATAAAACGAATTTGTGCTCAGATTGTTTTTTTTTTAGTTACTCCTTAGAAGCAATGTGCAAAATATGGAAGTGTGGGATCACTAATAAAAATGTTACGTAGTACCGCGCCGCCCCCAACACCGATAAGAGGAATTTGTGTTCAGATTGTTTTTTCTTTAGTTACTCGTTAGAAGCAATGTGCAAAATATGGAAGTGTGGGATCACTAATAAAAATGTTACGTAGTACCGCGCCGCTATCAACACCGATAAAACGAATTTGTGTTCAAATTATCCTTTTTGTTGCTCTTTAGAAGCAACGTGCAAAATATATAAGTGGCAGGATCTCTAATAAAAAAGTTACATAGTACCGCGCCGCCCTCAACACCGATAAAACGAATTTGTGCTCAGATTTTTTTTTAGTTGCTCCTTAGAAGCAATGTGCAAAATATGGAAGTGTGGGATCACTAATAAAAATGTTACGTAGTACCGCGCCGCCCCCAACACCGATAAGAGGAATTTGTGTTCAGATTGTTTTTTCTTTAGTTACTCCTTAGAAGCAATGTGCAAAATATGGAAGTGTGGGATCACTAATAAAAATGTTACGTAGTACCGCGCCGCTATCAACACCGATAAAACGAATTTGTGTTCAAATTATCCTTTTTGTTGCTCTTTAGAAGCAACGTGCAAAATATATAAGTGGCAGGATCTCTAATAAAAAAGTTACATAGTACCGCGCCGCCCTCAACACCGATAAAACGAATTTGTGCTCAGATTTTTTTTTAGTTGCTCCTTAGAAGCAATGTGCAAAATATGGAAGTGTGGGATCACTAATAAAAATGTTACGTAGTACCGCGCCGCCCCCAACACCAATAAGAGGAATTTGTGTTCAGATTGTTTTTTCTTTAGTTACTCCTTAGAAGCAATGTGCAAAATATGGAAGTGTGGGATCACTAATAAAAATGTTACGTAGTACCGCGCCGCTATCAACACCGATAAAACGAATTTGTGTTCAGATTATCCTTTTTGTTGCTCTTTAGAAGTAACTTGCAAAATATATAAGTGGCAGGATCTCTAATAAAAAAGTTACATAGTACCGCGCCGCCCTCATCACCGATAAAACGAATTTGTGCTCAGATTTTTTTTAGTTGCTCCTTAGAAGCAATGTGCAAAATATGGAAGTGGTAGGATCACTAATAAAAATGTTACGTAGTACAGTGCCGCCCCCAACACCGATAAAACGAATTTGTACTCCGATTATCCTTTTTGTTGCTCTTTAGAAGCAACGTGCAAAATATATAAGTGGCAGGATCTCTAATAAAAAAGTTACATAGTACCGCGCCGCCCTCAACACCGATAAAAGGAATTTGTGTTCAGATTGTTTTTTTAGTTGCTCCTTAGAAGCAACGTGCAAAATATGGAAGTGGCAGGATCACTAATAAAAATGTTACGTAGTACCGCGCCGCCCCCAACACCGATAAAACGAATTTGTACTCAGATTATGCTTTTTGTTGCTCTTTAGAAGCAATGGGCAAAATATGGAAGTGGTAGGATCACTAATAAAAATTACGTAGTACTGCGCCGCCCCCAACACCAGTAAAACGAATTTTTGCTCAGATTGTTTTTTTTAGTTACTGCTTAGAAGCAATGTGCAAAGTATGGAAGTGGTAGGATCACTAATAAAAATGTTACGTAGTACCGCGCCGCCCTCAACACCGATAAGTGGAATTTGTGTTCAGATGGTTTTTCTTTAGTTACTCCTTAGAAGCAATGTGCAAAATATGGAAGTGTGGGATCACTAATAAAAATGTTACGTAGTACCGCGCCGCCCCCAACACCGATAAAACAAATTTGTTTTCAGATTATCCTTTTTGTTGCTCTTTAGAAGCAACGTGCAAAATATAGAAGTGGCAGGATCTCTAATAAAAAAGTTACATAGTACCGCGCCGCCCTCAACACCGATAAAACGAATTTGTGCTCAGATTTTTTTTTAGTTGCTCCTTAGAAGCAATGTGCAAAATATGGAAGTGGTAGGATCACTAATAAAAATGTTACGTAGTACCGCGCCGCCCCCAACACCGATAAAACGAATTTGTGCTCAGATTATTTTTTTTTAGTTACTCCTTAGAAGCAATGTGCAAAATATGGAAGTGTGGGATCACTAATAAAAATGTTACGTAGTACCGCGCCGCCCCCAACACCGATAAGAGGAATTTGTGTTCAGATTGTTTTTTCTTTAGTTACTCCTTAGAAGCAATGTGCAAAATATGGAAGTGGCAGGATCTCTAATAAAAAAGTTACATAGTACCGCGCCGCCCTCAACACCGATAAAAGGAATTTGTGTTCAGATTGTTTTTTTAGTTGCTCCTTAGAAGCAACGTGCAAAATATGGAAGTGGCAGGATCACTAATAAAAATGTTACGTAGTACCGCGCCGCCCCCAACACCGATAAAACGAATTTGTACTCAGATTATGCTTTTTGTTGCTCTTTAGAAGCAATGGGCAAAATATATAAGTGGCAGGATCTCTAATAAAAAAGTTACATAGTACCGCGCCGCCCTCAACACCGATAAAAGGAATTTGTGTTCAGATTGTTTTTTTAGTTGCTCCTTAGAAGCAACGTGCAAAATATGGAAGTGGCAGGATCACTAATAAAAATGTTACGTAGTACAGTGCCGCCCCCAACACCGATAAAACGAATTTGTACTCCGATTATCCTTTTTGTTGCTCTTTAGAAGCAACGTGCAAAATATATAAGTGGCAGGATCTCTAATAAAAAAGTTACATAGTACCGCGCCGCCCTCAACACCGATAAAAGGAATTTGTGTTCAGATTGTTTTTTTAGTTGCTCCTTAGAAGCAACGTGCAAAATATGGAAGTGGCAGGATCACTAATAAAAATGTTACGTAGTACCGCGCCGCCCCCAACACCGATAAAACGAATTTGTACTCAGATTATGCTTTTTGTTGCTCTTTAGAAGCAATGGGCAAAATATGGAAGTGGTAGGATCACTAATAAAAATTACGTAGTACTGCGCCGCCCCCAACACCAGTAAAACGAATTTTTGCTCAGATTGTTTTTTTTAGTTACTGCTTAGAAGCAATGTGCAAAGTATGGAAGTGGTAGGATCACTAATAAAAATGTTACGTAGTACCGCGCCGCCCTCAACACCGATAAGTGGAATTTGTGTTCAGATGGTTTTTCTTTAGTTACTCCTTAGAAGCAATGTGCAAAATATGGAAGTGTGGGATCACTAATAAAAATGTTACGTAGTACCGCGCCGCCCCCAACACCGATAAAACAAATTTGTTTTCAGATTATCCTTTTTGTTGCTCTTTAGAAGCAACGTGCAAAATATAGAAGTGGCAGGATCTCTAATAAAAAAGTTACATAGTACCGCGCCGCCCTCAACACCGATAAAACGAATTTGTGCTCAGATTTTTTTTTAGTTGCTCCTTAGAAGCAATGTGCAAAATATGGAAGTGGTAGGATCACTAATAAAAATTACGTAGTACTGCGCCGCCCCCAACACCAGTAAAACGAATTTTTGCTCAGATTGTTTTTTTTAGTTACTGCTTAGAAGCAATGTGCAAAATATGTAAGTGGTAGGATCTCTAATAAAAAAAGTTACGTAGTATTTTGCAACAAAGTTGAAACTCATTTGTTAGGTTGCCGACTGTCATTTGTTCTTTTTAAAAGTAAATTCTGGCGGTTCAGGTAAATTCACAAAACTTTTCACAAAACATTTTCTGATAATAAAATGTGTAGGTACCGTTTAAAGTATGAACAAAAATCCTGCACAGCCTACTAGGTTATACCTGTTTTCAAGAAAGTTAACCAGGCTGAAGCCATTCAAATTTTTTTATTTTCTATGTCAAAATTTTGCATTTTCTTGCTGCGTTGTATCAGTATTGCATTGTGTAACACACTTGAAGGGCATTAAGATTATAAACAACGTTTATAATTTCATTCGCTTTTAAAAGTGTCATAAATATTCGCTTGCATAAATGATATGCACAACAAGAGAGCGTCCGCTGCACATTTCAATTACAACAGTGTTGACAGATTTACTGGACGCCTTATTGTGCTATACGTGAAAGCCGAATATACACGCTCCTATATACGCAAACGACACTAGCGCCACAGGTGGATATACGCTCGAACTAAAAATATACACTAATTTTCATTTGATCATCATTCGGGCGTCCAGAAAGAATTTTTTTAAATGATAGACAGAGGTCGCACGATGCCCCAAAAATTTTTTTACATGGGATACAATCGAGCGTCCGCATACGGACGCTCAATTACTTCGGACGCCCAATTGACGGCAAATTGACAATATAGGGACGCTCAAATGATAGCTGGATATATATATATATATATATAGGTATATATAGGGTTTATTTTTTAGAATGTTTTTCTAGGAAGGCTTTATATAATTCTGTCGTGACATAATTATGATTTATCGGAAAATCGTAGATGCATTGTGCTTATTCAGTAATGGTAAAACCGCCTTATGTATTTATTTTTGTTTTTCCTGGAACCAGTTATGGACCTCGGAGGTCTTGCGTTGGCAATTTCCTCGTTACAATACGACATACAATTTTGAATCAACATGAAAAATTTAAATAATCAAGAAGTGTCTTTTTTTAAAAAGTCGTTGATATTGACATTATACGTTGATAATTGCGAAATGTAAGCGCTATCTTTGGCAGAACTCGGCCATAGAACGGCCGGTCTACCTGTTCACTTAACGCCAGCCTAAATTTTCAATGTCACTGTTTGATTAGTTGCATCTTATCTAATACTTTTAAGTTGGGTGTGTTTTCATCTATAAATAAGGCAAACATCGTCGGCCACTGTATTCACTAAAACAGAAGTCTTCAATTAACTATTTGGGGTAAGTTAAGTTTCATTTATTTATTTTTTCTTTTGAGTGTAGACACCTTCAAGCAAAACCATGAAAGTTACCTAATCCTGTAAAGATAAGAAAGAGAAAAAAGTTTCGCGCGAAATTTTTCTTCAATATTTATTTCGTAGATGATCATCACGCGCTTGTTAATTTACCCAGGCTACGACTTTTCATAGAAAAACAACATTTCATAAATCAAATAAAGCAGTTAGTTTCTAAAAACATAACAACTTGGCGAAATTAATTAATGTTTTCTCACCCAAACCATGGTTTCAGATTTTCGGAGATGTTGACGACCTTACTGCTTACTACTGTATGATGAGCTATCGTGGAAAACAGTCTCCTTACCTACATATGGTTTGTTAACGGAAATTCTGATTACATAACACGTTGACCTATGATTCATCGTGATTTTCCAAAACCATCTGCCCCTACGCTTGCATAATGCTCGGCTTTTTCGATGAGTCATCTAGGCAGCTGCAATTCTTGCAATTTGCAAACGTCAGTCATTACTCATGATAAAGCGAGTCGCTGTAACGTTTGCTTACATAGTTTCTATGTGGGTAAATTTTTCCGCGGTCGCGTAGGCGACGTTGTATCGAATTTAATTTACGTATTGAGCTTAATGATTTATGAGATGCTGGATTCTTACAGAAGTAGTGTTTTAAAAGAAACACCTTTCATTCTAAATTGTGCTTTATTTTCTTCTTAATTTTTAAAACATAATTTCAAGTAATCATAATTCGTTGACCTTCACAGATAAAATGTCGCAGTTTAAGGGAAAAGTAGCCATCGTAACTGGAGCAAGCGCGGGTATCGGAGCAGCCACAGCCAAAACCCTAGTCGAACTTGGACTGAAGGTAAAAACACCAATTTTTTTCCAAAGTCCTAATACAACTCGTCGTAGGTGGTTGGCCTGGCCAGAAGAAAAGACCGTGTGGAACAACTAGCCAAGGAACTGGAGGGCAAAGAGGGAAAGTTGTACGCCCTCCGAACAGATATCTCCGTCGAAGACGACATCATCAAAGCATTCGAGTGGACCTTGAAAAACGTTGGCCCAATCCACCTGCTGATTAACAACGCTGGCATTTCAAGAAAAAATAACTTGGTAGACGGTAACACCCAAGAATGGAGAGAAATCCTGGATACGAACGTGCTGGGACTTACCATTGCATCTCGCGAGGCCATCAAAATTATGAGAGACAATAACATCGACGGACATATAATTAACATCAACAGCATCGTTGGACACAAGGTTATTAATTTTCCTTCCTCGAATGTATATCCGGCATCGAAATTCGCCGTGACAGCTTTAACCGAAACGCTCAGACTGGAACTGATTCCTTTGGGAAGCAAAATTAAAATCACCGTAAGTATTATATTCACCCACATCAACAAACAAAAAATTCAAAACAATTATTACTCAAAATTCAAATACTTTCAGAGTCTAAGTCTGGGCATAGTTGATACAGAAATGGGCGTCGCAGGGGGCTATTGGACACCCGACGAAATCGTAGAGAAATTTAAAAGTAGGCCAAATTTGAAAAGCCGAGACATAGCAGATGCAGTTGTGTATGTCTTGGATACTCCTGCGCATGTGCAGGTGCGTGACTTGAAATTTACTAAAAAAGAAAATGAGTTCCACCCTATTTTATAATTCGTCTTTTTTCAGGTAACCGAACTGACCATTCGTCCAGTTGGGGAAATTTTATAAAATCCATCCCTTCAAGAAACTACCCGTTATCTTGTAATTTGACTAAACGATATTTCTATCTTTAATCTAAATATTTAATTATTTGTACTGTTACGAAATAAATTAGATAACAGAAATAAGGAACGCAGCTTGATGAATATAGGGGCGTGTTCGAAAACTCAGGGCAGTTACTCTTGGATAATATTCTTTCCCTCTCATATAAATCATTTTGTGTATTTTGCTTTTCACTTTATTCACTCTGTTGGTATAACTCTTATACTTACTCCCTGTATTTTCGAACACGCCCCAATACATTTATGTCTTAACTGTAATAGATTTACATGATTCACATTAGATTATAAGAGAAGGAGAATTTCTTCTCTGACTAGAATGACGCTCTAATGCTCTTCAAAATAATGAGTTTCGCCAGTCTTTATAGGGTTTCTTTTTTAGAAGGTTTTATGTAATCCTTGCTACCTACCTGAAGGACAGCAAATTGAAGGAGTGCAAATTAAGTTCTCCAACACAGCCGGCTAACTCTTGGAGAAGGGTATATTGGGGTTACGTACAATCCGTATACGGATTGTACGTAACCCCAAAAATTTAAAGGAATTCGTTTACGAAACGCATTAACGTCAACGCAACAATTCGAAAATAGGTTCGTATATCAACGCCTTTTGTGGTTTAAGCATAATAAATAAACAAATGAAAACAGAAAGATACAGATCTCCAACCTTTGGTTATCCAAAGCACAAACGTCAAAATATCTTCCGTTGAGGTTAGGCGTAACAGGAGCGCCGCATCATTCCAAATCTCGTCTTGGCTTCAGGGCAACGAGGTAGGAATATGGTGGTGAAACGACTTTTAGTTACCACTTTCGTTCCCATGGAGTGCGCCCTCCTGCGGTGTCTGATGTGATGACACACCGCGTTGTCAAAATTAAAGATGGTTGGCCAAGATACGTTTATAACGAAGCCATCAAACTTTTCAGCAAGAACATACCACGAGGACGATCGCCAGGCAGCTCTTAGTCAAGGGGAGGAGACTTTCTTCTCTGACTAGAATGACGCTCTAATTCTCTCCAAAATGAGTTTCGCCAGTATTTATAGGGTTTCCTCTTTTTAGAAGGTTTATCTAGGAACAAAATGAACTCTGGAAAACATTATTGTTCAATGTAAAAAGCGACGTTCTTTTTGGCTTAAATTTGAAAAAAAGAAAACAAAAAAATTTATATTCAATTATCGGTAAGTAAAGTAAAGTTGGCAAGAAATTAAAAGAAAATTAATTATTTTGATGACGTACTTCGTCTAAAAAAAATTAAATTAAATTGAACTGTATACGTAAAATCGAACGTAAACAATCGATTTGAAATTCGAAATTGATACTGTAATTCGTCTTTTAACAGATGGCACTTCCAATTTATTGCAACTAATAACTTGAATTTTTTTGAGAAAGAAAACACATTTACTTTTCACTTCAAGAATTAGCAGAACCCTTTGATGAAAAAACAAAGGAAATAAATATGACTAGGCACGTAAATTTGTTTTCAAACTGTATAACAGATAGCGTTGTTAATTCTTAACTAAATCTCAAGAGAATCTGCAAAATTCCGAACTTTTCCAAACATACCATTAAATGAAGAAGAAAAAGGGATATAAAAACAAACACTTTCAACGTGAATCCTTAAAGCGAAGAAGGAAAAAAATACTCTTAGAAAATAATTTGTTATTTTTAATCAGACTACAATCCAAGAATAAAAATAAATATATAAAATAAAAACCCTATCGCAGGTATGCCCCAACCACTTACTCTTTAGAGCGTCTTCTTCTCTTTCTTTGTACGGTTTGGAATTAGTTCTTCTATTGTTCTTAATATTCTTTTTTCGACTATTTTTAGCTAATATACAATTTTTTTTGTCATCGTCGTGTATAAATTATTGCAGGTGTTATGATAACTTATCTTTTTTTACCTTCTGACGAAGCTGTCGAACGACGCGACGGTTTAAATATTTTGTGATACAATTTTCATCGGACAAGAACCAACTTTAAGTATCTTTTTTTTGTTCGGTTTTTGCTTTTCAGCAGTATCTTATTGGCTTTCATCACCAGTTATAACACCCAAGTGTCTAAATTGGTCTGCTTTGATTCATAAATAAATAATGTTTTACATTTATTGTCCTGCCCAGATAATAGATATAAATAGGCAGACGTTATCATTAGTTACGCATTGAAACACAAATCCACGATTATTTGAGGTAAGAATGACTGAAGGTAAGAACCCCAATTATTTTTCAAATTCCTAATGCAACTCGTCTTAGGTGGTTAGGTGTGGATGTCGAAGACGACATCATCAAAGCGTTCCAGTGGACCTTGAAAAATGTTGGCCCAATCCACGTGCTGATTAACAACGCTGGCATCGGAAGAAAAAATAGCTTGGTTGACGGTAACGCCCAACAGTGGAAAGAAGTCCTGGACACGAACGTGCTGGGTCTTACCATTGCGTCCCGCGAGGCCATCAAAATTATGAGAGACAATAACATCGACGGACATATAATTAACATCAACAGCGTCGGTGGACATCACGTTCTTAATTATCCTTGTTTGAATGTATACTCGCCATCGAAATTTGCAGTGACGGCTTTAACTGAAACATTTCGACAGTAACTGATTTGTTTGGGAAGCAAAATTAAAGTTACCGTAAGCACCAACATCAAACAAAAAAGATTTCGAAACAACAAGAAATAATGTCTAAATTGTTGTTGAAAGTGTTGATGTTTACATTGTAATAATTTCAGAGTTTAAGTCCAGACTTAGTTGATACGGAAATAAGCGTCGCGGGGGGTTTTCGCACACCCGAGCAATACGAAGAGGCGCTTAAAAATAGGCCAGTTTTGAAAAGCGAGGATGTAGCAGATGCAGTCGTCTATGTTTTGGATACACCTGCGCGTGTTCAGGTGCGTGACAATTTGAATAAAATTTACTTTAGTGTCAAGTTTGAAAAATTATTATCTAAATTTACGTTTTTACTTTTGGAGTTACACAAAATTTAACGCGAAAAATCTCACAAATACGGTCATCGACACAGGCTTAATCGCCGCGGAAGTTGTCTAGCATGAATTACCGACGTCTGCTTAGCTTGCAGGTCAAATTCTTTCTCGGTGGATGGAACTTATGCAAAATTAACGTTTTAACAGAGGGAATTCCATGCTGACAAATGAACTTACTTAAGAACGCTACACAACAGTTCGTATTTCATTCAAAACAATTAAAGTGTTCGCTCATTAAATGTGACGCTGAAAATTTTGGAACATCGATCCCTGGACCCGAACCTTTCGAAACGCACTTTGTGGCATTCGGCACTGCTGGTATAAAGAGGGAAAATTGTAAATCAAATGGGCATCAAAAGGGTTGTTAATCAATGAGTTGTATAGACGGAAACAGGCGGCAGGCAGTTTCCAGAGTATTCATTAACATAATTAGTGTATTTGGAGAATTTTATTTGTGACTTCTGAATCGGTCCTTGGGGGCGGCGTTTGGTCGAGTGTGGTGCAAAGAGGCGAGGTAATGTAAAACTTAAATTAATTATTATGTTTCGTTCGTCAATATTCTACCCTGCAAGCGAGTGCTCGATATAACATAACTACGTTGACTATATTTCCCATGCAACGTAACGTGATGGAGGCGCACTTAAAAACTGACAAGTTAATTATTTTTGGGAACCAACGTTTTCTATAACGTAAAAGAAATTATAACAATCTTTTCGTATCTTGATATGGCAAAGACTTGAGAGTATCTTATCGTGACATTATGTCCAAGAAAAAATTTCATTTATAATTCAGGTAATTTTTTTTTCAGGTGACCGAACTTACCATTCGTCCAGTTGGGGAGATCTTGTAAAATCCATCACTTCAAGGAACTTACATCCTTGGCATACTATCGTTTTCACGTTACTTGATTAAATGATATTTCTATTTTTAATTTATTTGGCTGTTATCTGTATCACGTATTGCGACATATAATTAAGAGATATTCAAAACTACCTCAAAACATAATTTAGGCATCGTTCTACCAGTAAAATAAATTACTCCTACTATTTTAGATATTAGAGAAGGCTAGTCCTTTTTCAAAGTAGATATTTTCTTGCAACTGAGTAACACCTATTATAATTTGATGTTTTTTTATTATTATTGTCAAGCATCATAAACGTCCAAAGCATTGATGATTTTGTAAAAGTTAAAATATCTTCTTTATTTATTAATTTACGAAAAAACGACAAAAGACAATTTTAATTAAGAGTTTTGTTCCCTATCCATTGGCAAAGTAATATACTGGGTGTTCCATTAAAAAAGTGTATTTTTGACTTCATCTCTTAAATGTGACAAACAAACGTAAGAATACCTATCAATATCGTAGGAAATACGTCAAGGAACACGAAATTATTTAGAGATATATTGGCCAGAGAATCGTGGGATAAAATGCTAAGTGACAATCCAAACGCAATGTTTGATTCTTTTCTAAATATCCTGCTGCTCCATTTTGAAAACTGCTTCCCAAAATCCATGATAAATACAAGTTCACATACTACATACTACCATCAATCCAAAAATAGTAAACATGAAAGAAACACTGAAACTTATCTACGAAACATTCAAAATTACAGGTGATGAGGAATATTTCCGAATCTACGAAAACTACAAACATTATTATAACCATATACTAGAAAACCGAAAAAAAGAAACCAATTTATCAACCATACAAAATTCAAAAAATAAACAAAAATCGCTATGGAATATTCTAAACAAACAAGCAGGCCGGCAAAATAAACTAAGCGGTAAGAAACCAGATGGACCAAGCAGTGAAGAATTTAATACTTTCTTCTCGTCAATCGCTAACACAATCACAGCAACACAACCGAAAACCACAAAGCCAAATAGACCAACCATACCCGTGCAAATTGACGATTTCGCATTTTTCTGGCCAACATCGCCCACCGAGGTAGAAGATATTATTACCCATATAAAGACAAAGAATACAGAAGACTGTTTCAACCTCAGCCTCAAACTCCTCAAAGAAATGAGTCCTAGGATATCGTCTCCTACGTCAGTAATAATAAATTCCTGTTTTACAACCAGCACATTCCCAGATAAACTAAAGATAGCAAAAGTTATTCCCATCTACAAGAAAGGCGGTTATAAAAATTTACACAATAACTATACTACGGCGTTTATCAAAAATCGTTGAGGAAGCAATTGAAGCGAATTATGCATTCCACCACAAAGCTCTTACATGCAAATCACTTCGGATTTAGAAGAGGACAAAACACCACTACAGCAATAATTCAAAGTGGGATTAATCAAATATCAACCAAGGCGTTGACTGCATGGCGCACGACTTTTGTTTGCCATCAAAATGGAACAATACGGTTTCAGAGGAGTAGTGTTAAACCTCAGAAATCGCAAAGAGTGTGTAACGCACAATTCTGACACAAGTTCGATGCAGACAGTCAATCGAGGAATCGCACATGGCTCAATCCTCGACCCAACCTTTTTCATATTCTTCATGAAATATTTGCCTTCGTTTATCAATGACTTCACCGTGCTCAACGCTGACGACACCACCTTAGCTAACCAAATGTAACGACTTAGAAATCCTAAGAAAGATGTTGTCTCCAAATTTTAAATTTAATTTACTTGCCTCTACTTACCACGGTTAGGATGACAAGCTTCCGCCAGAAGACAATTGATCTTCAACTGAACGCAATTCGATCAGTAGACGTCTCCAATCGACCAGAACGTGCAGAAAAAGAATCACGAATAATCAGAGGCGAGACTTTACCCACTGGTGTGCGTGAACGCAGAAATTATACTCGAAGCTATCAGTAATACAATTTATTTGCGATCCCAACTTCGTACAAATGCAGGTTCACTTAACTAAACTATGTTCGTCTAAAGATTGACAAACTTCGAGCTCGAACGATTTAACAAAATAAACTATTAATGCAATGTCTGCACTTGGCCGAAGATTCGCTCTCCAAATTTAATAATTAATATGCGGTATTCTCGCTACGGTATTTCATTTTAAACCGGCAATAAATGTCACAATAACATGAAATAAAACTCACGGATTTGTTTCTGTCAGTCAAAGAGACGTCAAACGCACTCGCTGCTCGTCACGCCATCATGGATCCTGTCCCGTGATGTTACCCCAGGATAGGCCGGTTCAATGCGGTTTCGTTCGGAAACGCCGGCAAGGATGAGATGACTCAAAGCGATGGCTCGAAATTAATCTCCCTCACATAATCCGTCAAGCGAAAATCGAAAGCCGCACAAAACTTGTGCAAGAGCCGGTATTAAAAGCGGGTACTAAAAGCTGGTACTAAAAGCCTAAAGAAGAAACGATTTTTGTTAGAGGCCATGTTGAACACACGCCATTGCACGTTTTTATGTTAAATTTCCCAGGCCTAGTATGGAACTGAAAGATGTCCCAACTCGTTCGGAGATGCAAACACAAATTCCGACAAAGCCGTTTGGGTGAGTTCTTCTCACACAAGGAGCAAGAATTCCGAAAACACACAAGACACGTTGCACCTGCTCGACATCCGAACGTAGAAAGGAACGATCGAGAATAGGGGTCCGTGCATTACGTGTAAAAGTGGTCACGTAGTGTCCCATAGCCAATGAAAGTTCAGCGATCACCGCTCGCAGGTTTCCCCCATAGCAATGTAGATGAGGGGCAACAGGGTCGCCAACTCTGTTAAAACGCAGTTGAATGATGTTATATCGCCACGATATTTTGGCGCGAGATTTGAACGTAACAATGTCAGATACTGCACTTAGAAAACTGACGGAATGGTTCACTGCAAATTAAATGTGCTTAAACAAAGAAAAAACTGAAATAGTTCTTTCCACATCCTCTAGGAAAATCGATAGTCCCAGTACATCCTGCGTCAACTGCTTGGCATTTATATTGACTTCCGCCTCACATGGAAACAACATGTAGACGAATTAAGGAAAGATCTGGCACAGAGCATTTACGCCGTAAGAAGAATCAACCTGAAACGCCTAAACGATCCAAGTGGTAAGGGACCGGCCTTGCAATCGCGTGGTCGTCGATTCGAACCGCACTCGGCATTTTTCTCGGGGGTGGTCGGTTTCGACTTCAGGCACCCTTCAGTATTGGAGAGAAAATGCTTCCCCTTAAACGGCGAAAAGGTTGGAAGTAATAAGCCATGGAACAGTTTACGCACACTCAAATACACTCTCGCTCCTGAGGTCCTGACAAGTCTTTGACTTAGGACCCCGTTGGGCAACCACCACAGATAAAAAAAAACAGATCTCCGATGCAAGGGCTGGTCTCACTGCTTACTACGCATTATTCTATTTAAAAAAAATGTATGGACTGCTGCTATGGGGTAATTCCTCAGGAAGTATTACAGTATTCAACCTTCAAAATAAAGCCATTGAATCAGACTGTCAGCGAAGCCATTGCCCATCGAGATTCCAAAAGCATAATATTCTAACCCTGCCAAGTGTTTAGATTCTTCACCAATTGATTAACACAAGAAGAAACCTAGAATCAACACCTAGCCAAGGAAGCCGTCACAGTCGTAACACTAAAGAATCCGTAAACTTAATTGTTCCATTCAATCGACTCACATTCACATCGGAGAAATCAAATTTTTAAATGACTAACCAAGGGTAAGTGGGGTAAGTGTAGGCTGGGGTAAACTGGAGACAAAAAAATAACTTTTATGTTTAATAATGGAATTGATCGTAATTACATAATATAATAAATAATAAAAAAGTAATTTCCATTTTTCATTTTTATGACACAATTTGGTGGCCAGATGAAAAATTGGTTACATAACAAATAAATACTTAACTAAGTAATTTGTAACGATTCCATCAAATTTTTAAGTGACTAACGATCATTTATGTGCTCGTGACTGCATCATGATCACTAAAAAAAAGATTACGCTGAGTAAAATTAAGGCTGCCTTAAATTTGTGGTCCGCCTTTTGTCAAGTCGTTTAAGTATGCGTTCGAAAATTTTCGATCGAACCAATTCAGGAGAAAAGGGTCGGTCATTTAACGCCAGCCAAATTTTCAATATCTCTGTTTAGTTGCGATTAGTTGCAACATTTTATCTAATACTTTTAAGATGAGTGTGTTTTCATCTATAAATAAGGCGAACATTTCCGGCCACTAACAATAAGTTTAATCTACTGCATTCATTGAAGCAAAAGTCTCCAATTAACTATTTTCGGTAAGTTAAGTTTTATTTATTTTTTGTTAGCAATTTGAGTGTAGACACCTCCAAGCAAAACCATCAGGGTTACCTAATCATTTAAAGTTTCAAATCGTTTAGAGTTTCTCGCTTTAATGTCTTTGAAAAGCGTGAAAATATTTTACTTTTGGGTTCAATGCCTAATGGTAATGGTTCGAGTGGACTTGAACCCATGGACCACCGGCCGAAACGCAGGGTTTCTACCTACTTGGCCTGCGGGCCATCTTAAACTTGCTCAGTGTTGCCAATTCACGCAATGACTACATACACAAAAACTATTTTTTCCTACAATTCTCTATGTCTTCTTTTGCCACCTGCCTAGATCGACCTTCACTTTGTTTAATCATTTCCATTTAGGTCTGCTCCTTCTTCTCTTCCCATCAGATTTCCACTTTTGTAATAAATTTATTGTTGACTGGTCCTGGTCTCCTATTCTACAACTTTTTACAGTTTTCTTTTACAATGTCTTGTTCACTCTCTTGGTATAGTTCTGAAGTTTCTCATGTTTCTTTGTTGGTACCAGCGCTATTTTTAATGCATGTACCTACTGTTACGAAAATAACAAAATCGAAACTAAACGGTTTCGCCTTCCTCATTTTTAACTCTTGGCATTAATAAATCTCGAAAGATCTACAAATTTTTAAATTCATTTATACCATCGAGTACCTACTTAAATGAAACATTATTGCGTAATTGATAAGGGATCAATGAAATTATGAATGTCATTATTCATTGGCCTTATTTTATCTATTGATTTTTTTTATCTGTTTCATAAACCTATAATAGGCATTGCCAATTACTACGTTCATAAAACGCAAATCTAAACTCTCTGGTTCATTTTCTTCTTCATTTTTGGAATTATAATTACATTCGTCATCCTTCACAGATAAAATGTCGCAGTTTAAGGGAAAAGTAGCTATCGTAACTGGAGCAAGTTCAGGCATCGGAGCAGCCACGGCCAAAACTCTAGTCGAGCTTGGACTGAAGGTAAGGACCCCGTTTTTTTTTCAAAGTTCTAATGAAACTCGTCTTAGGTGGTTGGCCTGGCCAGAAGAAAAGACCGCCTGGAACAACTAGCCAAGGAACTGGAGGGCAAAAAGGGAAAGCTGTACGTCCTCCAAACGGACATCTCCGTCGAAGACGACATCATCAAAGCGTTCCAATGGACCTTGAAAAACGTTGGCCCAATCCACGTGCTGATTAACAACGCTGGCATCGGAAGAAAAAATAGCTTGGTTGACGGTAACGCCCAACAGTGGAAAGAAGTCCTGGACACGAACGTGCTGGGTCTTACCATTGCGTCTCGCGAGGCCATCAAAATTATGAGAGACAATAACATCGACGGACACATAATTAACATCAACAGCATCGTTGGACATATTGTCATTAATTATCCTTTTTTGAATTTATACCCAGCATCGAAATTCGCTGTGACAGCTTTAACCGAAACGCTCAGACTGGAACTGATTCGTTTGGGAAGCAAAATTAAAATCACCGTAAGTAATCAAAAGCAAAAGAAGACAGCATCAGGAATGCGTTACCTCCGAAAAGCGTAATTGTGTCTCGTCCATTTTAAAACGTCTTGTGTTTATATTATTTCCATGACAACGGGCGCACTTTTCGCATTCCACTTGTAAGTAGAGGGGTGCGCGCGTTGTCACGGAAATAATGTAAACACAAGTTGTTTTAATACAGATGAGCGAGAGGCAAAATATGTTAAAGATCGTGAGTGAGCAAGACGCGATTACACGCCCAAGACGCTCTCGGAGGTAAAGGTTGTGAACGCACTCCTGGAGCTCTTCTTGGTGGTTGCAGACAGAAAATTTCGGATGTCACTGTCATTCCACTGACGTAAAAGTTAAGAAATTCCTATATGCATACGTCAGATGAGTGACAGTGACATCCGAAATTTTTTGTCCGCAACCGTACTCCTATTGAGAGTACTTACGTTTATACACTTTCAGAGTTTAAGTCCAGGCGGAGTTGATACTGAAATAGGCATCGCTGCGGGTTACATGACACCCGAGCAATATGCAGAGGCACTTAAAAATAAGCCAATTTTGAAAAGCCAAGATATAGCAGATGCGGTTGTGTATGTGCTAGACACTCCTGCGCACGTACAAGTACGTGACAGTTTGAACAAATAGCGTAAACGACAATACAGGAAACTCATGTAAAGTATGCATGTTTTGACTGCGGCACCACCACTAGCGCCCACTATTGCTAGGAATTGTATACTACACTGATTCGTATGAAAATTTTAAACGTGAAATAATAGGATGTGTTTTGCAAATATTTAGGCCTTAATAAATAACAGAAACTCAATTTTATGATGAAATAAAGCGTCAGTGTACAACTCAAGACGGCAGAGGTCGCTGCGAAAGGTATCATCAGTATTGTCGTTTACGGTATTTGATTTGAATTTACTCTTCCATCTAAACAAGAATTTAATTCGCCTTGTTTCAGGTAACCGAACTCACCATTCTTTCAGTTGGAGAAAGTATGTAAAATACATCTCTTCAAATAACATAAATGCTTACGTATATTATCGTTATCTTGTATTTGATTAAATGACTAAACGATATTTCTGTCTATAATTTTATTGTTACATTTGAGAAATTATTATCTAAATTCGTTTTTACTTTTGACGTTACACAAAATTTAACGCGCGTGTTTTTAGGTTTAATTGACAAAATTGTTTAGTTAGCATTTCACAAGTGCGGTCATCGACACAAGCTTAATCGCGGTGGAAGTTATCTAGCATGAATTACCGACGTATGCTTAGCTTGCAGGTCAAATTATTTTTCGGTCGATGGAACTTATGCAAAATTAACGTGTAAGCGGAAACTTGGGGGTGCAAGATAAAGACTTTCCCCGTTTTTAACGCGTCTTATTTTGGTAGCGTAATTTTAGCAAGAAATTTAATTAAGCATGTTATCAAAGATAAAAGTATGGAAATTTGGAAAAAACTAAATAAAGTAACGAAGCTCACTGCCACCACCGGTGTTTATTAACGGAATTCTGGGCCCTGTAACGCTCAATTAAATTACCTGTCCGATTATTAATACTTCGGAGGAGGATCCTTCCAGGCTGGAACTGTGCAAGCGCGCATTCTTCCCGCAAATTACCCTACTATAAATAAAACTCGTGAAATAGCTTAAAATAGGGTATATTGACAATTATAGATTACCCTGCGATTACAAATATGTACACAAACGAAGCAAAATAAATCTGACAGATCACCTACCGGATGGGGTTTCGGGGTAGATCCCAGCAGCAGAGAGGACTTCTATCGGATTCCCTTTTTTAAGGAAGGAGGGCTCTCTATGCCCCTTCTTAGGTGGCCTCGGTTCGGAGGGGTTCTTGCGCCGTCGCAATCACCCACACCAATAAGTTTAGGCACTTAACTAGCATTTCAAAAAGGTTTGGCCGTTAATTTAAATAAAATTTTGAGACGATGGACAGTAAAGAAAATACTAATTAGGGTAACGAAGTTATTTAAATAATTTGATAAAAATTCTGAATGTTTTCGAAGCTGACTTCGTGAACATTAATTATTTTTTTTGAAACTTCCTTCTCTCTTGGGCCATTGTTTACAATTTCGAAATCCTCCCCACTTTTAATATTTTCCCCGAGAGATGCTGCGCTCTCGCGGCTGACTGTTAAACTTTGTTAAAAATGGCAGTATTCGGACACCGAAGTCACTCGAGTTGCCTAACGTTAAGGTAATTTTGGGCCTGTTTTTCGACCAATATTTATCAGTCCGCGTAGGCGTTGGCTCTCGGTCCCATGCGATAGTGTCTAGGTGTTTACCTCACGGTAATCTAAATGGTCTTTATCTAAGAAGGCCTCTCGTGTTGAGACTAACTTGCCTTCAAGGCCTGAGAATGTTTATATTAAGATTAAGATTAATTTTGAAATTCCTCTGCGGATAGGGTCGAAGTAAACTGATTTTAGTTTAATAAATTTGAATTTAAATTTCCGGCCGTTTACAAACATTTTAATAGAGGAAATTCCATGCTGACAAATGAAAACTAAGTTGTTTGAACTCACTTAAGAATGCTACACAACAGTTCGTATTTCATTCAGAACAATTAAAGTGCTCGCTCATTAAATGTAACGCTGACAATTTTGGAACATCGATCCTTGCACCAGAACCTTTGGAAACGCACTTTGTGGCATCCGGTACGAGTGGCATTGTACAACTGGGCCTAAATGAATTCAGTACTCAATTGACTAACCCGACAGCACAATCGGCTGATGAAGTTGTGATCTGATTTCATAGGTTTTGAACCCCGCAGACACGAGATAAACGGCACGACGAGCTATCGTAGTCCCAGACAGCACTAGGACGAAGTTGGCGTGCAGGGATCCACTCTGGGATCTACTCTTTGGAACATCCTGTACAATAAAATCCTGGAAACGGAGCTAGTGGCTGAGTCTACCATTACTGCATATGCGGACGACCTAGCCGTGGTAGGTGCAACGACCACAACAATGCTGGAGGAAAGGGCCCAAACATGCGATGGAGAAGATCAAGAACACCCTAGACGAAGCTTATCCTGGCTGGGCAGAAGACGGAAGCTGTCATGCTCGCAGGGAAAAGGAACCTGACCCGAATGGTAGTGAGGGTCGAAGACGCGGAAGTGGAAACCGCAAGAAACCTGAAATATCTCGGAGTGTTTCTCGACCGAGACTGGAGAATGACTACCCACGTCAGGCAAACAACCATCAAAGCCCAGAAACCATACGTGGTCTTAGCCAGGCTTATGCCGAACGTGGGAGGAACTAATCCCAAAAAAGGAAGATGCTCGCCGCGGTGGTCTCCTCCATCATTTTGTATACTGCCCCGATATAGGATAATGCCATGAAGCATAGGCACCCCGAACTAATGCTGGAGAGGATTGTCATAAGGGTTGTGTCTGCGGAGGCCGTTCTGGTGATAGCAGAGATCCCTCCCATGAAGCTGCAGAGAGGAAGAAAATCTATAACGAAGGCCACCAGGTAAACGCCTTGGCTAGGAAAGAGCTATACGAGTCCGGCCACGAGAGATGGAACGGATACGACGGCTACGCCAAGGTCTTTATTAAAGATGTGGAAAGGTGGTGCACCAGAGCGGAAGGGGAAGTGGACTATTTTATCACGCAGGCGCTAACCGGTCATTACTCGTTCGGTCGGTACCTGCCCGGAACAAGATGACTTACCGTAACATACAATATTTATATGCCCAAGGTGGGAAGCAATCCGCATGAGGACAAAGGTAGAACTGGGTGTACCAGTAAATAAGAATAACATAGCAGATGCGATGGCAAGGGACGAAAACTCATGGACGGCAATAGGGAATATGTTGAGGGATATAATGGCAAGGAAATGTCTAGACGAAAGGTAGTTGGGTGGCAGAGGGTGGAGGAATAAAATGAGGGCGGAAGAGGAGTGGGAAGAGGAGACTAGAGGAGAAGAGGGGCGAAGAGGAGAGAAGAGGAAGAAGAAGAGGAAGGAAGAGGAAAGGAAAGAGGACCAAGAAAAGGAGGAAAGAGGAAGGAAGAAAATGCCGGAAGACGATCCCCTCTGAGCAGAGTGGCAAAAGCGGATAGGGGTTAAGTTACTAGGTGTCTGGGTAGGTGCGAGCCCCAGATGAATCCAACACTACTGTTTTAGCGGACCATGTAGTCTTTTGAAGATTCCCCGACCTCTATAAAAAAAAGGTTTTGAATTCCGAACCAATAGTTACACTGTTGCAATGACCATTAAGCAGCGGCGGCTGGTGCTGTGAAATTGGGAGTGCTGCAGACATACTCGCTCAGCGCCTAGCTCTGTCTAACACAGACGAACAGTGAGCAAACAAGAGCAGCGCACATCGACAGCACTCCCAAATTCATATGCACCAGCCATCACTGCCATTAAGCCACCAATACTCATGACCTATGCGTGTAAATCTATTAACATACATATGTATATTTATGCAGTGGTTCTAAAAGTACCACGAGGTAATGTGACCAACATTACGCTTCGACCTTTTATTATGATCCCAGAGTTGTACCTTAAGGGATTCTTTCTTAAAACAGTTTCGATCATTGATCAAAGTGACCGCGGAAATAGAACTCGCGGTTTTTGCTTTCCAAGTCTAATGACTAAAGCATGGATTTAGTTTCGAATGTTTGGTTCTTTTCAGTCGGGTGTAAGAGTTGTGAAATTATGACTCATGACCTAAAATTACGCCTAAATCCTTGCTTTCCTAACTTCTTCACCCACCTTTCCCCCTGTTCTTCTTCAAACCTACATACGATAATATAACTATTACTTTCGCAGAAAGAATCGATAGACACAAAGACAAATTACTTGAAATGCAGAGAAAATCAAAAGATCTTTTCAATGAGGACCCATATTCCGCTACAACAAAAAAAGATGACGGTAGGTTTTATGTTAAAATGTCGGACCGAAACCGACTAATTCGGATGTTCTTGCGAAAAGAAAGTAACCACCATAAATACAACTTGTGCATTTATTTGCTTTTTTCAGACATGTCCAATCATGTTCAAAAAAAGTCAGTGATCGCACATGCTAACCATAAAATTCCGTCAACGACCATAACGTCATTGTCGACAATTCTTCAGGCGCAAGAACTAAAGGGGTTGACCTTGAACGAGACATACACCCCTGTTTAAGACCAACGACATTCTCGACCATTTTTAAGTTACAACAAAGTAAAAGGTTACTTCTTCAGCACAAGATACAACCCCCACCAGAAGGTGTTTGACCTTAAACGATGGTCACTTCGGATGAACGCAGGCCATCCGCAATTTTTTTTCAAGGCCAATGTGTCACAGTATCCCGCTCACTATGTACTACTTATATTTTATGTAAAAACAATATTTTTTTTTGATGATTTAGAGACAATGAATAGCTCATTCGCTTTTTTTCAAATTAGGAGGGGAGGTTATTTTTATGTATGTGTTAGGGATATTAAAAAATTTAAATTTTGCCAAATAATTTTAATTTTTATCTGTATTGGTTGATTTGTTCAGACATGTCCACGTCAATGACCGCACATGCCGACGAAGATACTTCACAATTTATAAATGTATTTAAATCCCATTTATGCATTTGAATAAATTGTGAAATCTCTTCGCTTTCTTCCTAGTAACCTCAACCGTATATCCTAAACATTCGTCACTCATTTTATGGTTACTAATATCAATCATAAAGCAACTTACAAAAATAATAATAACAATAACTCTTTAATTAAAATAAAAAAGTTCTCAACGATGGATTGAAGGTAAAATGAAGCGTTTTACACTTTCTGAAGAAATCGATGTGTTTAAGCAATATAATCGTCGCATCCTGTGTGTGTTAGATTCAATGACTTAAAATGTCTGACTCAAAGGTCATTAGTACACAAAATTTTTAATTTGAATTTGACCCATTGGTTAAAAAGTCCCTACCCTAGGGTAAACTACTAACCCATAGTTTCAATTTTTTTTGAATTTTCGGGTCGGTACCGAGCGTTCCCTTGTTAAGTGGCGTTTCTGAATTTGGGTTTACATCTTCTACAACTTCAACTTCTCTCTCCTGGGGTGCGTTCAGAATAAACGCCCGACAAAGTATGTTTACCCTGGCAGAACGATTACCCGGACAACAGGCTATTATGAACGCTTTGAAACGAGCTGTCCAAAACGGTCAAACAGTGAAGATTGAAATACTGAACGCGTCCTGAAACCAGAACAATGGATTACATTGTTAGTATTATATATATAGTATTAGTATTGTATTAGTATTATAGGTAAAAATTTATTTACCGGACGAAATGGTGCGTTTATTATGAACAGAACAACTTTTTACTTTGAGCTTATTATGAATGCGAGGAGTAAAAAGTTGTACGCCCGACGTTTATTCTGAACACAGCCCTGGAGTGATACCAACTGTCGCTTACAATACCATCAAAAACTGTTAAAATTTTAATCTTTCATAATAACTTAGGGTCGCCGGGTGGCTTAGCGGTCTAGCCTGGTCGACTTGCAAGTCGTGTCGCTCGGCGGCGTAGGTTCGAATCCTACTATTAACCATGGATGTTTGTCGTGTTTAATGACTTTGACCCAGCTTAATAATATCTTCGTGACTGTCTGGAATGGCTTATATGGCCGAAAGACATTAATTACAGCATTGCTACGCAAAGCAAACAAACATATTAACTTAACAAAGTAATTTTATATAAAGCATTGTCCTCGACAAGCTTAACAAAGCTTGGGGGAAAATTAAAAGTGATGCTAATGTACCACGTGTATATTTATAATCGGTTTTCTCCGTACTATCTAGCACTGCCACATCGATGGCCCTCTGGAATAACGATACAACTTAAAAACTGCTCTTTTTGAGATATTACGCGTATTATACTCCTTTTGCAAGTATATTTTATGTGATAAAACGTCACATCGTTATTTACATACTGAACCGCTACACAGCACACAAGTAGAAAAGTATCAGGTTATTTCAGCGTAAAATGGTATAGTATATGAAATTTTTTAAATTGATTCCCTAAAATTTAAGTTTTTGAGTTGTGTCATTATTCCAGAGGGCCATCGACATATAATTTAAACAGTTGACTTTTTATCAAAACTCTTAAACACTCGAGAATTTTTTATACATATTATGCGTTTACCTGATGGCATTGACAACTTTAGTAGGTACGAACCCAACTCGAATTCGGTATTGTGACTAATAAAATATGACGCCGAGAAAATTTAAATTTTGTGTGTCATTGTTTGATTATGATCAGATTAGTTGCATAATTTTATCTAATAGATGAGTGTGTTTTCATCAATCTATAAATAAGGCAAACATTGTCGGCCACTAAATTTAGTGTGCTACGTTCACTTGATAAGGAAGTTTGCAATTATTTGGGGTAAGCGAAAAGATTCATTATTTCCTGCTTAAAGAAACTATTCACTTCACTTTTTTTTGTATGTAAAATCCGACCAAAGTTTCTTCTAAGTATAGTCAATCACCAATTAGATGTGAAAACATGAATTTTGAATTCTTGACCGTAAATTCAATTTAGAACAAGATACCTGTTCGTTTGCATTTTATGCAACTGCTTAACGTAACTTGTTATTAATACCTACTGTAAAAAAAGCATAATATTTATTGAATTTTTATTAATGTTGTCATTTCCTAGACTATCACTTATCCAATTCCCTAGGTATTTTTTTTTCGTTTTCCATCAAAACCATTGGAAGATGCTATCGATTTGAAAACAATCCTTTTCATTCTCACGCGTTGGTATTTATTTACTTTAACTTATCTAATGGTTACTGGAGGAGAGTCAGCGTTTAGGCTACTGACCTTCCGCTTCACCTCCTTATCGTCTAGGACTGTTTACGTTAAGAATCGTCGTAGTCATACATTTTATTGAAGATTTTATAATATCCCAGCGAATAATTCCATACAGGAAATGCATTAAAATGCGCAACTTCGTAGAGGATTTATTTCTTAATCATTTACATTAATTCACTTTAATCATTTATCCCATTTTTTAAGACCATATATTTAATGACTAGAACTGCAATATAATTAAAATACAGAGTGCTCCATAAAGCTGTGTTAACCGATAGGTCACGTTAGGTATTTTTTTTAACAGAGTACCCTACATATTGCCGCGTTATTCATTATTAAAAAAATTATTAAATTTGTTTATTTTTTAATTTGCTCTACTCGTTCAAATCTACGTTAGTGATCAGTTCATTTGTTTCAATTATTATTATTTTCTCAGATATGTCGCAGTATAAGGGAAAAGTAGCTGTGGTAACCGGAGCAAGCGCAGGCATCGGAGCGGCCACAGTGGAAACCTTAGTCGGGCTCGGATTGAAGGTAAAATCCCCAAATCGATTTTTAATGTTCTACTAAAATCCATCACAGGTGGTTGGCCTGGCCAGAAGAAAAGACCGCCTGGAGCAACTCGCAAAAGAACTGCAAGGAAAAGAGGGAAAGCTGTACGTCCTCAAAACAGACATCTCCCTCGAAAGCGACGTCGTCAAAGCGTTCGAGTGGATCACGAAGAACGTCGGTCCAGTCCACGTGTTGATCAACAATGCCGGCATAGTGCCAGCAACGAACTTGGTGGACGGTGATTCGGAAAAATGGAAGAAGACCCTGGACACGAACGTGCTAGGTCTTACCGTAGCATCTCGCGAAGCTATAAGAATCATGAGGGAGAATAACATCGATGGACATATAATTAACATAAACAGCGTTGCTGGACATAAAGTTATTAACTTCCCCGGTCTGCATATATACCCGGCCTCCAAATTTGCAGTTACTGCTTTGACTGAAACATTCAGACTGGAACTGATTCGTTTGGGGAGCAAAATTAAAGTTACAGTACGTATTTCGTTCTCTGTCCAATTTATTCTGTACGTGTACGTGATTTTTTTTTAGAATCTAAGTCCTGGTGGTGTTAAGACTGAAATAGCACTGGCCAGCGGTGCAGTTACTCCTGAACAATACGAGGAGATGCTGAAGAGCTTTCCGACTTTAAATAGTCAAGATATCGCGGATGCAATTGTCTATGTATTGGATACTCCCCCACACGTTCAGGTTTGCACCAACCTAAAATATATCCCGCAACATTATTAATAACTTCTGGTTTCAGGTTACCGAGCTCACGATCAAACCCGTAGGAGAAAACTTTTAATTAATCACTAAGTTAGTGCAAGTATAATTTTATTGAATAAAGTGACTTTCATTCAACTTATTTTTTCCTTCTTTTGTTTTCTGAATCAATGATCCAAAGTTCATAGCAGGCGGAGATTATAATAGTAAACATACGCTCTGGGGATCACGAATTGTAACACCCAAGGGCAGAAAACTAGCGCAAGTAATTCACAATAATAACTACTCTTATATATCAACTGGAACGCCGATATATTGACCTACAGACATCAACAGAATACCAGACTTGCTAAATTTCTGCTTAACTAATGGTATCTCTAGAACATATACATATACAGACATGCGATCTCACATCCGACCATAGTCCGATAATAGCGACTCTAAGCACAACTGTAATTGCTAAAAAACTCAAACTAAGATTACATAACCCAAAAACAAAATGGGATATTTATCGGCAAATAATTTATGATACTATAGATCTAAGAGTAAGGTTGAAGGAACCTAATGAAATTGAAGAAGAATGCAGTAAATTCATCAGTATTCTGCAACAAGCGGCTAAAACAGCTACATCAAATAGTGATTCCAAGCCCCAAGAGAACCGTAAATAATCTGCCATTAGAAGTCAAAAAACTAATAGCTGAAAAAAGAAGAGCCAGATTGATCTGGCAACATACACGTACTCCAGAAAATAGAGCTAGGTACAACCGACTTAGCAATAAACTAAAAACAAAGCTGCAAAATTCAATTGAAAATTACATCACCAATTTAATAAGACAAGACAACACAATCTGGAAACCCATACGCAAATACACAACACCTCCACGACCATGGACAAAGAGTGATAGACAGAAGGCAGAACTCTTCATAGAACATCTAGCGGAAGTTTGTATGCCTGAGCAGGTACAAGAAGTTTAAGATATCCTCAATACAATTAGATAGACAAAGACTGGATATATTTACATCGAAACAGATCAAAAACGTAATTAACACTCTGAACTCCAACAAGGCACCAGGAAACGATCTAATTACAGCAAAAATGTTGAAAGAACTACCTAAAAAAGGACTGGTAAATTTACTATATATACTCAATGCTTAGACTTGACTACTGGCCTCGATCGCTAAAAATTGGTAAAATCATCATGATACCCAAACCTGGGAAAAATCACAACGATGTGACATCTTAAAGACCTATAAGTCTATTACCTATCATCTTCATAGTCTTAGAAAGACTTGTACTCAACAAAATAAATAAAAATTTTAATCAACAAAACTTTAGATTCCGCCAAGGACATTCAACAACGCAGCAATGTCACCGTATCGTCAATGTTATAAACAAGTCGCTAGAAGAACACCAATATTGCACTGCAGCATTTCTAGACGTGAGTCAAGCTTTTGACAAAGTCTCGCACTCAGGTCTTCTGTGCAAATTAAAACAAAAAATTCTTCCAGATAAATACTTCCAACTCCTAAAATCGTACTTACAAGAACGTCAATTCGAAGTGGTAGTAAATGAAGCGATCTCAGAAAAACTACCAATAACATCTGGTATTCCACAGGGCAGCATTTTAGGGCCGCTACTTTACGTTTTGTACACCTACGATTCACCAACTACCGAAATAATAACCAAAGAAACTTTTGCAGATGATACAGCTACAATAGCAGTTCACGATGATACCAATGCTGCTTCTGCCAACCTGCAACATCATTTAAACTTACTTGGGATGTGGCTGAAGAAATGGAAAAATCAAGGTTAATGAAAACAAATCGCAGATAACACATATAACCTTTACGCTTAGAAAAGGAATCTGCCCATCAGTAAGTATCAATTAAACAAACTTACCGTACAGCAGTAACATAAAATACCTAAGACTAACACTTGATAACAAACTAAATTGGAAGACACACCTAAGAAAGAAAATAATTCATCTGGACTTAAAAACTAAAGAAATAAATTGGCTCATAGGAAGGAAATCCCACACTAGAAAATAAGATTTTAATTTACAAAGCAGCATTAAGACCAATGTGGATCTTCGGAATTGAACTGTGAGGCTGTGTTAGCAAATGAAACACAGCAATCGTACAGAGAGCACAATCCAAAGTACGTCCCGAATCATACCTTACATACTGATCTTAAAATACCATACGTCAAAGAAGTCATTAGAGAAAACAACACCAAACACCAAAACAAACTAGATGGCCATCCCAATCCGCTCAAGCAACCCATTACTAGACACGCCTTGCCTAATTACCGAAGACTCAGAAGATGCTGGCAAATAGATCTAAGAGAAAACTGACGGAACTTCACTGGAGGCAACCTCTTCACGTCAATAATATTGTATATACTTAGTTTAATATGTACGTATAATGCGTCCAACAATTATTGTAGTCCTGGGTGGCTGTGGTATCACACATAATTGCTGATTTTTACTTCGTATCGTTGAATTGAAGTCTCAAATATTGACTGTTAGACAACAAATAAATGTCTCTTTACGTATTTAATGTTTTAATGCCATTTGAAACAATAATTAGTTAAAAATGTTTGACTCTACAGCCACCCAGGACTACAATAATTGTTGGACACACGTTACTATTGAGCTTATTGGCTTATAGACTGTATGTACTTTCTGACTGTCAATTAATAAAGAAAACAAAATCTAGGTTATTCCTTACACTTTGATTCATAACACTACTGATTTTTATTGCTGTACAACAAACAATGCATTTACAGTAAGTATTTCAAGAGAAGTAGAAAATCAGACCGTTTTCAACAAAATTTATATTTACTCTTAGTTGGTTAAATAAATATAAATATTTTATGTGCTTCTGTTTAGAGGTTCCAGTGTTTCTATAAGGAAATACACAGTGTTCCGTTTAAAAAATTCCGGCTGCATGCTGTCCTTATTTTACGTACTCTGTATGTATCAAAATAATTTTAGGTTATAGCGCTCAATAGATGGAATGTCCTTGTGAAAGAAAAAAACTCTATTTCGTTCTATAAATGAGCTATGAAAGTAAGGGCGCTTAAAAACTCACCCTGTATATTTATATTAATGCGCTTATGAACTCGACTAAGTATTGTAACTCTATTGTATTGTATCTCTAAACAGTCGAGAATTTTTTATACATACATATTATGCGTTTAGCTGATGATGGCAATGACCCAACTCGAATTCGGTAGTGTGACTAATAAAATATGACGCTGAGAAAAATTAAATTTTGAATGTCATTGTTTGATTACGGTCTTATTACTTGCATAATATTATCCAATAGATGAGAGTGTTTTCATCTATAAATAAGGCAAACATTGTCCTCCACTAAATTTAGTGTGCTACGTTCACTTGATAAGGAAGTTTGCAATTATTTGGGGTAAGCGAAAAGATTCATTATTTCCTGCTTAAAGAAACTATTCACTTCACTTTTTTTTGTATGTAAAATTCGACCAAAGTTTCTTCTAAGTATAACCAATCACCAATCAGATGTGAAAACATGCATTTTGACTTCTTGACCGTAAATTCAATTTAGAACAAGATACAGGTATCTTGCTCGTTTGCATTTTATGCAACTGCTTAACGTAACTTGTCATTAATACCTACTGTAAAAAAAGCATATTTATTGAATTTTTATTAATGTTGTCATTTCCTAGACTATCACTTATCCAATTCCCTAGGTATTTTTTTTTTCGTTTTCCATCAAAACCATTGGAAGATGCTATTGATTTGAAAACAATCCTTTTCATTCTCACGCGTTGGTATTTATTTACTTTAACTTATCTAATGGTTACTGGAGGAGAGTCAGCGTTTAGGCTACTGACCTTCCGCTTCACCTCCTTATCGTCTGGGACTGTTTACGTTAAGAATCGTCGTAGTCATACATTTTATTGAAGATTTTATAATATCCTAGCGAATAATTCCATACAGGAAATGCAATGCGCAACTTCGTAGAGGGTTTATTTCTTAATCATTTACATTTAATTCTCTTTAATCATTTATCCCATTTTTTAAGACCACATACTTAATGACTAGAACTGCAATATAATTAAATTTTTTTTTAACAGAGTACCCTACATATTGCCGCGTTATTCATGATTTAAAAAACTATTAAATTTGTTTATTTTTTAATTTGGTCTACTCGTTCAAACCTACGTTAGTGATCAGTTCATTTGTTTCAATTATTATTATTTTCTCAGATATGTCGCAGTATAAGGGAAAAGTAGCGGTGGTAACCGGAGCAAGCGCAGGCATCGGAGCGGCCACAGTCGAAACCTTAGTCAGGCTCGGATTGAAGGTAAAATCCCCAAATCAATTTTCAATGTTCTGCTAAAATCCATCGCAGGTGGTTGGCCTGGCCAGAAGAAAAGACCGCCTGGAGCAACTCGCAAAAGAACTGCAAGGAAAAGGGGGAAAGCTGTACATCCTCCAAACAGACATCTCCCTCGAAAGCGACGTCGTCAAAGCGTTCGAGTGGATCACGAACAACGTTGGGCCAGTCCACGTGTTGATCAACAACGCCGGCATAGTGCCCGCAACGGACTTGGTGGACGGTGATTCGGAAAAATGGAAGAAGACCCTGGACACGAACGTGCTAGGTCTTACCGTAGCATCTCGCGAAGCTATAAGAATCATGAGGGAGAATAACATCGATGGACATATAATTAACATAAACAGCATTGCCGGACACAAAGTTCTTAACTTCCCCGGTCTAAGTGTATACCCGGCCTCCAAATTTGCAGTTACTGCTTTGACTGAAACGTTCAGACTGGAGCTGATTCGTTTGGGGAGCAAAATTAAAGTCACAGTACGTCTTTCGTTCTCTATCCAATTTAATCTGTATGTGTAAGTATTTTTTTTTTTAGAGTCTAAGTCCTGGTACTGTTAAGACTGAAATAGCACTGGCTAGTGGTATAGTTACTCCTGAACAGTATGAGGAGATGTTGAAGAGCTTTGTGGCTTTAAATAGTCAGGACATCGCGGATGCAATTGTCTATGTACTGGATACTCCCCCACACGTTCAGGTTTGCCCCTACCTAAAATATATCCCTCAACATTATTAATAACTTCCGGTTTCAGGTTACCGAGCTCACGATCAAACCCGTAGGAGAAAACTTCTAATTAATCACTAAGTTAGTGCAAATATAATTTAATTGAATAAAGTGACTTTCATTCAACTTATTTTTTCCTTCTTTTGTCTGCGTTCTGTTTGCAAAGTGGGCGGTCACAAGACTGGCGAAATCTCAATCGGGTCGGCGTGCGACTTGAACACTTCGCGGGTGGAGAGGAGGTCCATTGGCCAATGACTAGCCTTTAATATATCCCTCTTTCAACGTAGAACAGTCTCATTACAAAAGAAAAGGATCGAGCGAGGTTGTTTACCGTCCTAAGCGCCGTTTATGGGACAGTTCCAAGTTCCAAAGGTCAAACTGCGACGCAATTTCGCTTCCGCCTAAATACAGCGTGACCCGAAAACTAGAAATTATTTGCAACGAACTTTGCCCTCCGTAACAATATTCACCAGAATTACTGTGACTTTTGAATTGTCAGGAACGTCATTTTATTGTTTAAGTAACTGTCAAACATAGGGAAAGAAATAAACGGAGAAAAACTTTAACACCAGCCAAAAAAAATTACACACGAAGACACGGTAAAACATTTTTTATTAATAAACGATCGAATTCTTAAACGCATGTCAGTACGAGGTTTTTGGGCGTACATGAGTACAAGATCACATTGATAAAAAATTATTAAGTTTTGAGTGCATGTGAGTACGAGCAGGAAAAAATCAGGTTAATAAGAAATATAAACACACGTGTTTACATATTTCCGGTTGATTTCCTATTTACCTCGGCAAAGTATTTATTACCATTGAACATAAACTTTAACGTTCTCCTCAAATATTTACTTTTGGTTTTTTGTAAATCTCGAAAGATACAGAAAGCAGACGTCGCGTCGGCAATTTTAAATACTCAAAATGAATATGGCGCAATCAATCATTAAGTGCCAAAAATTAAATTTTCAATGATCCTGATTGACTTTAGTAGCAGAATTTTATGTAATAATCTAAGGTCGAATGTGTTTTGATCTATAAATAGACAGACATTATTACCAGCCACAACTTTAGTGCATTTACATAAATATTGCACTCATTGAAGCACAGACTGTTTGAGGTAAGCGGAATTGTTTATTTTATTTTATTTTCGTCGTATTTCATTTGCGTTTATCATTGTTACCGTTTCTTACAAGATCAAGATAATTTAATTTTGCTGTTCATGCGACAAATATATAAATTATGTAATTAGGATCAAAGCATGGTGCTGGATACAGAGTGAGAAACCGAACCATGACATTACTCGAATGCCAATTACTAGTTCGGGCGGTGATTACGGGTCCGGACTCTGGGCCGTCTTTTAAATGGTTCTGTAAACTGCCGGAAATCTTAAATCTTAAATTATCAAATTCAAGTCAACATTGCCTTTAGCCGTACCGACGAAGGGAGAAGTCCACTGGGCAATGTCAACCCTTTAATATGGGGTCGTTTACCGTTGCAGGCGTCGTTTGTGGAACAGTCCAAGTTCCAAAAGTGACACTGCGACGTAATTACACTTTCGCCAAGATACAGGTGATCCGAAAGCTAGAAATTATTTACAACAAATTTTCTTACCATAACAGAATATTTGTTTATCTTAGCTTGCGAAATGAATATGATTTACTTTTGTACAAAATGCCGGTTTCTGACTCCCAAATTTATTTAAATTTTATTACTAAGTTTGCTCACTTTATCATAAATAATTAATATTTCACGTTCGTTGTTCTCAGGTAGAATGTCGCAGTTTAAGGGAAAAGTAGCAGTAGTAACTGGAGCAAGCGCAGGTATCGGGGCAGCCACGGCCAAAACCCTGGTCGCACTTGGACTGAAAGTAAAGCGCACATTTTTTTTTTCTAGTAACCTAACGCAAAACATTCCAGGTTGTTGGCCTGGCCAGAAGAAAAGACCGTCTGGATCAACTGGTCAAGGAAGTGGAAGGCAAGGAGGGAAAGCTGTACGTACTCAAAACAGACGTCACCCTCGAAGGTGACATAATCAAAGCATTTGAGTGGACCTTGAAAAACGTCGGTCCAATCCACGTGTTGATTAACAACGCCGGCGTTTCAAGAAATACACACTTGGTAGACGGTGATACGGAAAAATGGAAGCAAATTTTAGATACGAACGTGCTCGGCCTCACCATAGCATCTCGCGAAGCTATAAGAATCATGAGGGAGAATAACATTGATGGGCATATAATTAACATAAACAGCATCGGTGGACACAAAGTTATCGACATCCCTGGTCTAAACATATACCCGGCCTCCAAATTTGCAGTCACTGCTTTAACTGAAACGTTCAGGCTGGAACTGATTCGTTTAGGAAGCAAAATTAAAGTTACCGTATGTTTTTGTTTGCCCTCGGCTTCATTCTATACACTTACGTATTTTCTTAGAGTTTAAGTCCTGGTGCTGTTAAGACTGAAATATCAATCGCCAGCGGTAGAGTATCTGCTGAAGAATACGAAGAGGTAATGAAGACTTTCCTGGGTTTAGAGAGTCAGGACATTGCAGATGCAATCGTTTATGTATTGGATACTCCACCACATGTTCAGGTTTGCTTCAACCTAAAATACATCCCACATTGTTATTAATCACTTTAACTGATTTTAGGTTACTGAGCTCATCATTAAACCTGTAGGAGAAGCCTATTAATTAATCGCTAGAAATCAACTGCGTAAATGTAATTGAAAGCTACCTTCATTCAACTTGTATTTTCTGCAATATCAAAGCGTGCTTTTGTACTCCGATTAGCTAGAAGTTTACCACCTAATCTGTCTATAAGCGTAATAGTTATTAATTGTTAAGAAAATGTAATTTCGGTTCAAAACATTTTATGTTGGATATCCAACTGAAAAAGACTTGACCCCCCTCCGGAATTGATCTTTCCTTGTGTGCTTTCAGAGGTTTTTCAACTTGAAAAGATACTGGCAGTTCTTTCCTTTCGTTGTTGATTCTTAATCCCGACCTATCTGAACGCATATAAATCAATTAAAATATATTTACGCACATGAGGTTTAACTATCGCGTAATATTAATTAAGTATACCCAAAGTATGCAGAATTAAGGAAACGTATACTACCACAAACTCTAAAATGAATTACTCCTGACTTACTTACCCTTAAACAGGTGACAAATTTGCACTGTTGCCCCAGAAAGCTCAGTGAAGGGGGGCGTGGTTTTTAAAGATGTAATATAGGCGCCAGGGTGAACAGTTACCCAGCTGGGGAAGTTAATGCGAAATATTATTACGTTTACTCACCTATACATTGACGATAGGTGCACAAATACACAAAACAACTACAATAAACGGTTACTTTAATTGCACACTTAAAATTGTTACAGGAACAGTTGCACTGTTGCAAATAAGTTAAACGACAGCTGACCGCAGAATAGACTATGGCTGAAGCGATTCACAAATATTACACCCGAGTGTGCAATGTGCTTAAATAAAATAATCTACTTGATACTTCGGATCAAATTCGCCTTTAATTCAACTGGACAACGATGCCAGATCTGTCGGTAATTCGCTCTTATATAATACAGCTTCACGAAACAGTAAAATAAAATACGGTACGAACTCACACAATTCAAAAGGGGGTCCTGTATGTCGAAAATTGTCCTCTTCGTCTGCGCGAAACACGAGATGGTCAAGCAGGCCGCAGTCAGACGCGTATGTTCTTTTCGGCCACGGGAGTATGATGAATTCCGAAAGCATAAAGGTAAACTGTGCCAGGACGAACAAAAACATCCAAAGGTAAAAGATACCGGGACGAAGAAGCCTGGATTAAAAGAAGAGACACCATTGTTAGAAATCAGATGAAAAAAAGAATTCCGACAACGTCGAATACGAGTTTTCCTAAATCTTCATAGCGAAAACTCCGTTAAACTCAAACACACAACACAACATCACCAACGTTGAACGGGTAAAGTGAAACAGAACGAAATAGGATGACGCGTGGTGATCGCAGATGTAGTCAGCCTCGTCCAATTAGAACCATTTATTATCGAAGTGGCCACATAAAGACATCGTTACGCGTTGTTCGCGACGATCAATAATTTCAAGCCTGCGTCCGGAATGGTCGGAATTGCCACAATAAACTTTAAGTCGACAGATATTCTAAAATACTGCCAACTTATTCCGTGCGAGATTTTTGAAAACTCCGTAAAATTGAAACACACGATACATCACCAACGTTGAACGGGTAAAATGACACCCTGAAACAAAACGAAATAGGATGACGCGGGGTGATCGCAGATGTAGTCAGCCTCGTCCAATCAGAATCCTTTATTATCCAAATGGCCATATAAGGACATCGCTACGGGTTGTTCGCGATTAAAACTTTTCATTACTATTCGCTATAGCGAATAACCTAGGACAAGTCGGTTTGGTTTACAGTGGAATTCTCGAGCTACGCTTCTGCTGACGAGGCCCCAAATAGGGCCGAAACAGCAATACAGACGATGCTCGAGGAATCCACTGCAATCAAAACCGATTTGCAACAATTTTTTTTTTATAAACTCAACGTTCTCCTCGATTTTTTTTAACTTTTGCTTTCTTGTAAAACTCGAAAGATGCAGAAAGATTCGTTTTGCAAATTACACTGACAAATTTAAGTACCCAAAATAAATGCGTGGTATAATCATTAAGTGTACAAATGAATGTTTGAATGTTGTTCGGATTTGTATAAATATTAATTGAAGACAATTTTATGTTTAGATAATTTTTGATTATTTAGTTAAATGTACATGTTAAATTTAAGAATCATTTTAGTTTCAAATTAATAATACCGTCACCGTTCCCAAATGCAGCTGCAGTTCTAAGTACGCGGCCAGTTAGGACATTCCGAAGCCCTTTCTTTGAACTTCACTGGTCGCTACTTCCTAGTTTAGTTTTCTCGGAGTGACCGGATTCACATCGGGCCGTTTTAAATGTGCAAGTAGAAATTGAATATAACTTCTTACGGAAAATACCCGTGCATTGTAAAACGGTCTGCATGTCACCCGCATTTTTCGTATATTAAACTCTGTATTTGAACTTTTAGTCAAGTTCGGTCGGATGTAGCCTTACAGAGAGGTGATACCGCCACTTCGCGTTGTATCTTTATTTGTTGATCGTATCTGTGCATTTATTTACTTTTATTAAATTTACTGTTAATTGTTACACGCGAGTTTAATTTCACCGATACAACAGTGACGTGGAAGAGTGGGCAAATCAGTGTATTTGTCGACAGAGATTTACAACCTTTGAGAATCCTGATTTGTCAAGGCCCCAGTTCCGCCTGGGAAGAGCATTCAAAACCGGAAGCTCACACAAATGTCATTGATTAATTAGTAGCAGAATTATATCTAATACTTTTATCTTGAGTCCGTTTTGATCTATAAATAGATAGACATTATCAGCCACAATTTAATGTAGGTAGATAATACACTTGAAGTACAGATCCACGATTGTTTGAGGTAAGCAGAATTGTTTACTTTTTTTATTTTTCCCTGTTTTTGTGTTTAATTTGCTTTCATAAAAAAAAATCTAGTCAGAAAGGGGTACGACTACAAGCCCAAATAGCAAAAGAAAGTAGCAACAGGCTTAGAGATGCTTAAAAGAAAGCTTGTATTGCTTGGCGCGCACTTAAGCAAATCTCGGAATAGATAACTTCCCTTTAGACTTCGATCAAAAGATCCAACATGATCAAGTTACTTCACTGACAATACGTGTGCATGCGAAGACACTAGCAACAAAAGTGACGCGCTGAAGAAAGAACACGAGTAGACTAATTTGACCGGGACGGGGTTGTTGTTGAACGTTGAACGGTCTTGGCTTCGGAGTTCCTAGAAGTTGTTCTTCTTTTACCTCCTTCATCTGAAAGAAAAAAAATCGCTTTAGAAATTGTGCCTGTGCGGCGAACGCCGCACGTTGCGCGATACTTCTCTGCGCTCATTCCACGAGCATCATCCTGGGCCTCTTGTGGCGATGCTCCAGCTCTTCATCGTAGTCCTCCAGGCTCCGGATCAGCGGGTTGGGGTGGTCTTGCATCGTTCCGTGCGTCTTCACGGCTAGCCGCCACACGAACTCTTCTATTTTCTCGATGCCGATGTCCTTGTGGATTTGGGCATTCCTGACGAACCACGGAGCGTCGAGCGCCATCCGCAGGACTTTGTTCTGGATCACCTGAAGTTTTCGCATGCGAGTCTTGGCCGCGTAGCCCCAGGCCACAGAGGCGTAAGTCATCGTGGGTCTGATGACGGTTTTGTAGAGCTTCACCTTGTTATCAGGGTGAAGCTTACTTCCCCGGCTCATCAACCCGTAGAGCTTAGCCAGGACCTGTCTGGCTCTGGCGGCGGCGGACTCAATGTGCGGACTCCAAGTGAGCCTCGCGTCCAGGGTGACTCCCAAGTACTTCGCTTCCGTTCGCCGAGGAATTCCTCGTCCGAACATGGCGATCTCTTCTGGCGGGCGGATCCTTCCTTTTCTGCCCATGACGATGGCGGTACTCTTCTCGGCGTTCACCTGGATGCGCCAGGTGCGGTACCAACCTTCGAGATCGGTCGCAGCAGTCTGCAGCTTCCTTCTCAGGATGGCGACGATCTTCGAACGACAATACAGGGCTGTATCGTCGGCGTAAAGCGCGACGTTCACACCGTTGGTTCGAGGGATGTCTCGCACGAAGATGTTGAAAAGCGTCGGTGACAGCACGGAGCCTTGCGGCACACCGGCACTCAAAGTTCTCTCCGAAGAACGAAGTCCGTTAATCTTTATACGGAACTTGCGTTGCTTCAAGAACGAGGCGGTCAGCTGCACAATACCCAAAGGTATTCCCGCTTCCAACATCTTGTGGAGCAGGCCCTGGTGCCAAACCTTGTCGAATGCCTTCGACACGTCCAGCAACACGAGGCCCGTGTACTCCTTCTTGTTGAAACCTTCGGTTACGCACTCGGTAACGCGCAGGATCTGGTGGACAGTCGAGTGTCCCGGACGGAAACCGAACTGTTCATCCTGGACGACCTTCAGGCGCTCAATGTGCTCCTTGAGTCGTCGGAGAATGACCTTTTCGGCCAGCTTGCCGAGAACTGGCAGCAGACTGATCGGGTGATAGTTCTGCGGAAAAGCGGCCGCCTGCCCAGGCTTCCTCAACACAATGACGTCCGCGAACTTCCACTTGGATGGAAAGTGCCGCAGACGGAGCATCGCGTTAAGTATGCCGGTCAGAACCGCTATCGCTCGCATCGGAAGTTCTTGCAGAGCCCTATTGCCTATGCCGTCGGGACCTGGGGCCTTCCTCTTCTTGCACCTCTTCGCTGCCTTCTTCACCTCCGAGGGCGATACCGGGGCGATGTGCTCGACATCTCGCTGTCCGAGCAGACGCCTGACTCTACGGTGAATGGTATCGATGTGGTCAACATCTGCATTCACGTAGACAGGGCTGCACTGACGCTCAAGATTGTCGGCAAAAGCCTCGGCCTTTTCCTCATCGGTGTAGACGACACCCCCTACTCCGTGTATGGGGGGCATGGGCGGTGCTCCTTGTTTGCCGAGAATCCGAGTCATTCTCCAGAGAGAATTAACATCGGAGTTCAGCCCGTCGATTTTGGCGTCCCAGGTTTCCCTTCGGTGTTCGGTAAGGGCTCGCCGAACTTCGCCGGTCAGCCGGTTTGCCTCTCTCTTGTGTTGTGGGTCCAGTGTCCGCTGCCACCGTCTCCTAGAGCGGTTTCGCTCTCTGATGAGTGCGCGAACGTCTTCGGGAAGTCGCATCCGAAAAGGGCGGACCGGCATCGGATTCGCTGCGTGAGCAAGCGAAGCCGTGATCTTGTCGGTTAGGTCGTCCACGGCGCGGCGTGCTCTAGTTCTTCACGCGTTTCGATGGGGGTCACTGGTCCTAGAGCTTCCTGGAGGTGGTCGGTGAACGCGCCCCAGGAGATTCTCATCCTTGTGCCCTCCTCGTCCTCTTCAGGGTTGGGTTGGGTTCCCGCCCAGCTGCAGCAGAACCGGAGCGTGGTCGGAGTCTAGCTCGTTCAACACAGTGAGCTGGTGAACCATCGCCACGTCCTTTAGGACGACGATGTCGAGCACATCTGGCCGGCCGATTTGACCGAAATGAGTCGGATCGACGGTGGCGTCGATCGTTATCAGTCGGCCTTCGCCGTAGGCTCTCAAAATCCTCCCATTCCGGTTGGTAACACGACTGTTCCAATCGGGATGTTGGGAGTTTAAATCGCCGGCGATTACTGCGGCACCATCAGTGTCTAACACCGCGTCCAGGTCACCCGGAACCAGTTCTCGATTCGGCGCGTTGTAAGCGGAGATCAATCGAACCAAACCGTACGTCGTATGAATCGCCACAATGGTCGCCTCCAAATGCTGGAGGGGCGGCGTATCAACAACGTGGTGGTCGATGTCTCGTTTCACAAAAACAGCAGTTCCCCCGCCTCTCGCGTTCGGCCTGTCGTTTCTGTACAGCTGATAATTCGGAAGCTTCGGAACGTCTCCCGCTCTGAGATGTGTTTCGTTAATGAGAATTACGTCCAGGTTTTGACGCTGAGCGAATTCCATCAACTCCAATCTCTTGGGTTTCAGTCCGTTGGCATTCTAAAAGACCGTCTGCAAAGAACGTGGTCGCCTTGGCCGTCTATCCATGGCGGAACAGCGATGAGATCTCGGAAGCGCAGCCTAATAAGGCCGTAATCATCTCGGTGCTGTTCTTCGCCTGGCTCAGCCTGGCAATCACCGTGGCCGCTACATTGAGTAGCTTGGAGAAATCAACTCGCGAAAGTAAATCCGCGAGTTGCTGCCATACGCTTGCCGTTTCGGTTTCGGTTCGCGTGGGTGCAACAGGCTTGGTTGCTCCGGCAACCTCTGGTTGGCTCTTGCGAGCGCTGCTCGCTCCGCCCACCGCGGTACTGTAGCTTACGCTTGGTCGCCTCTGTTCCTCCGAAGAGTGGGCAACATGCGTTGCTGTAGCGGGTTCCCTCGAAGTTTTCTTCGCGGGCAGCACCGGGAATTTGCCGCCCTTGAATTCCGGGACGGGTTTCTCTTTCGGGGCTGGGGGTTTCGTCTGGCGGACTGGCTCCTTCGGGTACTTCTCGCAGCCCCTGTAGGAAGCCGGGTGCGGACCACCGCAATTGCAGCAAACAGCCGGTACGTCTCTTGGCTTTTTGCACACGTTAGTGTGATGTGGCTCTGCACACTTCACGCAGCGAGGGTTTGCGCGGCACATTCTTTGAGAATGTCCAAACTGTTAGCAGCGGTGGCACTGACCAACGCCGGACGGACGTCTCTTCGACTCGATTGTGACATCGAGCCGAGCGACCTGCTTCTCATCGAAGATGCGCTTTCCGTCATCACTCCTCGACAGCTGGACCATGACAAGCGGCATGGCACGCTTCTCTGGTCCTTTATTCAGCCGGGAAACCGACTGAACGGGATAGCCCCGCTGTTCAAGGTCAGCTTTGACTTCCTCCTCGCTGACGGACGTGGGCAGGTTACGAACCACAACCCTGAGAGGCTTGTCGGTGGTCAGTGCGTACGTGTGGTACTGCACCTTCCTCTCGTCGAAACGTCTGGTCAACGCCCGATAATCATCGACCGACGCTGGCTGCACACGAATTCCGGTGCCCGTGTTTCTCGCTTTCGAAAAAGCAATTTTCCGGGCATCAAGATCTCTGCAGATCTCGCTCCACTTCTCTTTTTCCCGGAGGAAAACGGGTGGGATTCGAATTCGTGGCGCCTTTGCCGGGACATCTACCTGGGCGACTTCCATCACGTCCCCAGACAAGCTCTCGTAGCTGTTACGTGTCGTTAGTGTCTCGGAAGAGGCTGTCTTCCGCAACTTGCGAGCGGTCTTCCTCGGCTTCGGCTTTTGAAAGTCTTCATCGCCAGATGACGAAGACTCTTCGCTGCTGGATACCGCTGTACTGCTGCGGTCCTCCTCGCTTACTACTTCAACTCGGGCACGAGGGCGTTTGCCGGCGCTCACGGACTGGCCCTCAGCCATGGCTGGAATAGAAACTTCGGTAGACACCTCACTCAGTGTCGTACCGAAATTGTGTCTATTAGTCGCAAAAACTTGGTCGATAATGCCTTGTAAAAGACAGGAATTGCTCATCAACACTTATACTGCACTGGTCACCGGACAATGCCGTGCCGCTGCTGAATGCTGAATGATGTGCGTTCGATGCGTGATCGAATGCGAATGGTGTATGGGACGGGGTTGTTACGAAATAGCCTCTGTTTTAACCGGACGAAATAGAACAGTGAAATAGAACACCTAGCAGTGGAGATTACAACAGTACAATATCACCCCATGTTGAAACATGCCGGGAGTCAAATAGGCACAAACGACTGTTGAATTTCTCATGCAATATACAGGGTAATTCGCAAATATTAAAGACAATATTAATGAAAATTTTGGCACCGTAACAAAAAGACGGAATAAAAATAAAAGCTGTCGTTAATTCGACGGACAAGCGAAAGCTTCAGGACTCGCAGCAAACACTTAACAACCGGATATTGTTTTTGCACTCCAAAACTAACACTGTTTAATGAAAATTTACACATAAGGGAGAATAACTCTCCATGCGATCTGTTTGCAAAACGGGCGATCACAAGACTAAGACGGAATTTTAATCAAGTCGGCCTGCGACGCGAACGATTCACAGATGGAGGACGGGTCCATTGGCCAATGACAAGCTTTTAATATAACCCACCTTCAACATGGAACAGTCTGATTGCAAAAGAAAAGGTGTCGTCCGGAGTTGTTTACCGTCTAAGCGTCGTTTGTGAAACAGTCCAAGTTTCAAAGGCCAAACTGCGACGCAATTACACTTTCGCCAAGATACAGGGTGACCCGAAAGCTAGAAATTATTTGCAATAAATTTTCTCACCGTAACAGAATATTTATTTACCTTAGCTGGCGAAATGAATATGATTCACTTTCGTACAAAAGGCCGGTTTCTGACACTCAAAGTTATTTAAATTTTATTACTAAGTTTGTCCACTTTGTCATAAATAATTAATATTTCACGTTCGCTATTCTCAGTAGCCGTGGTAACTGGAGGTATCGGAGCAGCCACTGCCAAAACACTGGTCGGACTTGGATTGAAGGTAAAAAGATCCCACATTTTTTTAGTAACCTAATGCAAAACACCACAGGTTGTTGGCCTGGCCAGAAGAAAAGACCGCCTGGAACAACTGGCCAAGGAACTGGAAGGAAAAGAGGGAAAACTGTACTTCCTCAAAACAGACGTCACTCTCGAAGGTGACATAATCAAGGCATTTGAGTGGACAACGAAAAACGTTGGTCCAGTTCACGTGTTGATCAACAACGCAGGTGTTTCGAGAAATACACACTTGGTGATACGGAAAAATGGAAGCAAATTTTAGACACGAACGTGCTCGGCCTCACCATAGCATCTCGCGAAGCTATAAGAATCATGAGGGAGAATAACATCGATGGGCATATAATTAACATTAACAGCATAGGCGGACACAAAGTTATCGACATCCCTGGTCTGAATATATACACGGCCTCCAAATTTGCAGTCACTGCTTTAACTGAAACGTTCAGGCTGGAACTGATTCATTTAGGAAGCAAAATTAAAATTACTGTATGTTTTCGTTTGTCCTTGGCTTCATTCTATATACTTACGTATTTTCTTAGAGTTTAAGTCCTGGTGCTGTTAAGACTGAAATATCAATCGCCAGCGGTAGAGTATCTGCTGAAGAATACGAAGAGGTAATGAAGACTTTCCTGGGTTTAGAGAGTCAGGACATTGCAGATGCAATCGCTTATGTATTGGATACTCCACCACATGTTCAGGTTTGCTTCAACCTAAAATACATCCCACAATATTATTAATCACTTTAACTGATTTTAGGTTACTGAGCTCATCATTAAACCTGTAGGAGAAGTCTATTAATTAATCGCTAGAAATCAACTATGTAAATGTAATTGAAAGCTACCTTCATTCAACTTGTTTTTTCTGCAATATCAAAGCGTGAGTTATGATACCAGCAGCATCTGTAATTACATAAGATAAGCAGATTCCTATGCGGCGGCGATCAAAGTCTGCTGACATTGTATTTTTATGCATTATGCATTTTACTTTTGTAGAGTGATGTTATAATCTAAGCTCGATCGATAAGCTAAAATCGATTTCGAAAACACTAACTGGCGCAGTCAGCAGGATCAGCAGCAATCAATCGCCGACTGTAAAATTTGGGAAGTGATTGATACGTTTCAACGTTTTGTGCTGAAGATCAAGATCCTAACATCGGAACAACGGAGCCTAACATAGGTACGAACAAGGAGACCTCAACATCGGTCGCGGCGACCTCATATCGACGCCAGGACATCTAGCATCGATTCCCACACAACAAAGAACCACACCGAAAACGAAAAGCAACAAGTCAGCGAATTCCAGAAAAAACAGATGTATTCTCTGATGTTTTTAATGTGAGTTATTTTCCATTATTTGCTTGATTTTGAACGCATTTATCGCTGAATAAACGCAAAATACAAAGCTTTTATTTTTACATAATTACGAAATACATTTTAATTGTAAATAACTAATGAGTGAATCTGACGATGATCTGTTCAAATCATTAATGAATTTGTCGTTAAATAATGAAACTTAGCGAGTAGTAATAAAAGTAAAATTACATCTTGCAATAAAAATTTGCGAAGTAGCATTTTAAGTAACATAAGCACTAGCAATAGTTCCAGTAGCATAGCCAACCACAGCCAACAGTTAAAGATATAACAAAAAATCATGTAGATCTTATATCGCAATACGACGGCAATCCAAATACACTTTCAATGTACATAAATTCTTGCGAATATTTAATTAATACTTTTGCAAACCAAAATGAAGGCACTGGTCCGATTAATGAATTTTTATTAAGATTATTCCAATCAAAATTAACCGGGAAAGCTTTACAATTAGTAGGAAGTAGAGAATGTATTACAACCTGGGCAGATCTATTTCTGGATTTCTGGATTCTGGATTTGGTGTGGGGGGTGAATGAGAATCCACATGCACTTAGGCCACAATTTGGGCCCATTGTACTACCCCCATGTTCAGCAGTGTTTAACTGTCAGCGTTCCTCGAGCCATCCCACTCTTTCGATGAAGCCGAGAACGTCTGACGGAGGGGCCCTGCGAATTCCAGCCATGTCAGGCCAGAAATCCCCTAACATGGAACCTCTGATTGAGGCAAGTGCTGGGCAATCACAAAGGATATGTTCAACCGTTTCTTCCTCTAGATTACAACCTCTACAAATTGGGCTGTCTGTTAGTCCTATGCGATGCATATGCTTGTTCAATTTGCAGTGGCCCGAGAGTATTCCTACGAATAAACGTAGTCTTTTTCTGGGTAGTTGCATACAGAATCGTGTCAGTTTAAGCGATGGGGCCGTTATAGCCTCTTTCGCTTGGCGACACTTGTTTAGCTTTGCCAATCTATCGGTATGTCGATTCTGAGATCTCTGTTTCAGTAAGGCATTGAACGGACTTGATGACGGCATTATGGCCGGTTCGGGGCCCCAAAAGGGTTGCCCAGCTCCCTGTCTAGCTAGTTCATCTGCCTGCTCATTGCCAAATGTTCAAGAGTGTCCTTTAACCCAAGTGAGTTGCAGGGTGTTATATTTTGCCACTTGTTCTAATGTGCTGTGGCATTGGAATGTTACCCCTAAGGATATTTTGTTGCTGTTTAGAGCCAATAATGACGCTCTACTGTCGCTAGCTATTCTAATGATTTTGTTCTGAATGTCTCGATCCAGAATTGCTCTTACACCTTCTGTGATGGCAACTAGTTCTGCTTGAAAAACAGTTGTCAGTTGGCCGAGTGCTATGCTTATATGAAGGTCTAGGTCATCGGAGAAAATTCCTGCGCCTGTTCCTTTTAAGGTCTTAGATCATCAGTGAAGATGGATATGTCGGGTTTGGGTGCATCGTCAGTATTCAAGAGAACGCTGAAGTGCTTCCTAAATATATATGTAGGTGGGAGGGAGTCAACTGTCGCCCCAAAAAGAGGAGTCTCTTGTAGAGCCTCCTCCAGAATGAGGTGGTGCCTACCTCCAATACTTTTGTTATTATTATTCCCCACCTTTTTTGCTCGCAGCCTCAGGGCTGATCCCAATGCCATCTCCTCCATATATATATATCCAGTGGAGGGAGACCAAGGATGGCCTCTAAGGCGGCGGTAGGGATGGATTTCAACGCGCCGGTAGCATTCAGACATGCAAGTCTTGTTGTCTGTTGTCGATAGTCTGGTTCTGGGCCACCACACCAACGCTCCGTAGCAGAGCATGGGCCTTATAACGGCAGTGTACAGCCATAGGGCGGCTTTTAGTGATGGTCCCCAAAGTCCGCCCATCGCACGGCGACACTGCCAAAAGGCGACACACGCTTTTGCCACTTTTACATTAACATGTTTACCCCAATTCAGTTTCCGGTCAAAAATGACTCCCAGATATTTGACTTCATCTGAAAAGGTTAGTTCCGTTTGGAAAAGTTTGGGAACTCTACAGATCTCGACTTTTCTCTTTTTTGTGAACAGAATCATTTCCGTCTTTGAGGGATTAATTGTCAAAGAGTGTTCTGCGCACCAGTTTTCAGTCAATTCGAGTGCTGTTTGCATTGGGTTGCACAGCACTTGTTCATAATTCCCATTAAGCAGGATAGTTATATCATCTGCATATCCTACTGTGTAGAAGCCTGCTCCATTAAGTTGACGGAGGAGGCTGTCCACTACTATGTTCAATAGTAGGGGTGATAAGACGCCACCCTGAGGGCAGCCTCTGCTTGCCGGTCCCCTAAGAAACACGTTTCCAACAGTAATCTGTACAGCTCTATGTTTCAAGAGCTGTAGAATCCATTCTCTAAGAATGTGATTTACTTCATGTTCACGTAGTGCTCGTTCGGCACTGTTGAAGGTGGTTTTGTCAAACGCACCTTCTATGTCTATGAAAACTCCTAAGGTGAACATTTTGTTGTTTATGGCTTTTTCTATCCGCCCGGTTACAGAATGTAGGGCGGATTCTGTAGATTTGCCTGTTAAGTAGGCATGTTGGTTGTAGTGTAATGGTTTGTTGACTAGAACTTCCTCTCTCATGAGCCTGTCGCATAGTCTCTCCAAGGTCTTCAAAAAGAAGGATGTGAGACTAATTGGGCGATAGGATTTTGAGAGAGAGTAGTCTTTTCGTCCTGGTTTTGGTATAAATACCACTTTTATTTCCCTCCAGTTCTTAGGGATGTATCTCCAAGCAATACACCCTTTAAGAATACGTATCAGGTAGGGTAGAATTGTTTCCAGTCCCCATTGGAGGAGGACGGGAAAAACGCCGGCCAAACCTGGCGATTTGAAGGGGTGAAAGGTTTTAATTGCCCAGATTGTTCTTTCTTTCTCCACTACTCGGTCGGCAAACTCCCAATCCTCCTCCGTTAGGAGTGTATCGGGAGCCTCCATCCATGCAGGTACGGGATTGATATTGCAACCTGGGAAATGTGTGTCCATCAGTACCTTTGCTGTTTCCTCAACGTTGGTGGTAAAAGAACCATCCTCACGTTTTAGACTAGCTGGTTGCTGATGTGGGTCTTTGGCTAGTATTTTGTTGAGATGGGCAGAATCTCTGGTAGTCTCAATTTTGTTGCAGAAGGATCTCCATGTCTCCCTCTGTCTTTCCCTAATTTTCTTTTTATACAGTCTTTGGTGGCGTTTATATGCGGCCCAGTCGTCTGTATTTCTAGTGTTTTTTGCTTTATTGAACAGTTTGCCCTAGGTAAGTTTCAGTTTATCAAGCTGTCTGCACCACCATATGCTGGGCTGGCGTGCCTGGACTGTTTTTACCGGACATGCCTGTTCATAGGATTTTTTAATAGCGTCTTCAAGAAGGTCAACTTCTCTTTGCAGCTCTACTATTGTTTGAATTCTTCCGGAGACAGGAGGAGTCCGAAGTCTGTCCTCCAGGCACTTCAGATAAAGCGCTCTGTCGGTAGATCTCGGATTTCTGTACTCCTTAGGAATAGCTTCGCAGGTGTTAATTTTTAAGCTAATCATTCTATGGTCTGACATGATAATTTCTTGTGAGACCCTCCAGTTTTCTATGTAATTGAAAATACCGGGGGAAGCCAAAGTAATATCAATTACTGTCTGGCATCGGGAACTTACAAAAGTAGGTTCGCTACCACTATTAAGTATCTCCATGGTTGTACCGGAAAGATATTCCAGTAGTGATCTTCCACGTGGGTTGATATTGGCACTACCCCATACAGTGTGGTGTGCATTTGAGTCGCATCCAATTACAAGATGCTTTTTGTTCCTCTCACAGTATTTTATGACCTCCATCATCTCTACAGTGGGAGGGGGATCCGTCGAATCTCCTGGAAGGTAAATTGACGCCAAAAGGATCTCGTTTTTTCCCTTCATGTCACAACTGATTTGAACAACCGTGATATCTCGGCCGCTCAAGTGTGGTACTAGAAGGGCTTGAAGGTTTCCCGGTACATAGATGCATGTCCTAGGGTTATTATGTTTTTTGTCTACGAAGATAGTACCTCGCAGATTACTTAGGCCTGAAACCCTTGATTTAACTATCCAGGGTTCTTGAATTAAAACAATGTCCGGCTTACTACCAATGTGTCTGCATAAAGTTGCTGCAGCCGCCCGGCAGTGATGCAGGTTTAATTGTTTAATGTGTATTCCCGCCATTGGAACTTATGGGGGAGGATTAAGTTTTTAGGTCGCGTCACCGGAGGGGGAATCCGGTGGCGAAACTTGAAGTAGGTCCCACCACTTCTCACTAATCTCAGGTATCGCAACCGGGGGTTCGACTGCCTCAGTCTCCGTGCGGCTGATGGGGACTTTCACTTGTTGCTCTTGCGGCTGTTGCTGTTGTGTTTCTTGCAGTGGCAATTGGTGTGTTTGCAGCTGCTCAGTGTCTGCAGAAGCCGTCTGTTGCTTGACAGGCTTCTGGATTTTAATTTTTAAGGAGGTGAACTTATAATTCAGCTTCCCTCCTTTGCTGTTTATCTCCTTCACGGCGTCATCTCCAACGCCAAAAACAATCAGCCTCCCAAGAGGGTGATCGCGAGTGGCCGTATGGAAGACGCAACATCTGGAGATCTTTGTCCAGGGGTTCTGCACCTCCAGGCGTCTTTGGACGATATCCATTTCTTCCGGTTCATCCGGAATCCATAGTGTCGCCTTCCAGAGCCTGGGGAGCCGACCCACCTGTACCACTTCTAGACGTGCAGCCTCCCACGGGGGTGAGAGGTTGCCAACCGTCTTATTCAACCAAGCCAAGGAATAGTCGTCCTCGCATGTGATCCTTAAGATCTCACCCGAATACGACCATCCCTTGAAGGTCGGTGGTCTTATAGTCCCAGAAGGGCAGGAGAACAAGTAGTTGTCCAAAGCCCTCTCCAGTACTTGTGGATGGCCTCGTTTTGGGGTTTTGTTAATTTACCCCACGGGTTATTCTTGTCGATGATGGCTACGTGGAGGTGTTTGTTAACAGCCTCTCTATAGCCACCATCCGATCTTTTAGAGGGTCCTGCTGTGATTTTACCCGCAGTTGCGATCTCCTTTGTTTTCGAAGGTAAGGGAGGCTGGTTAACAGCACTGCCTTTCTTCACGGGCCTCTCCGATGGTGGGGTACCATCTGATCTTGCCTTTTGTTTGGGCTGCCCTTCTTTCTTACCCGGGTTAGCCGTGTGGGCCAGCCTCTGGGTTGGAGCGCCGGGCTTGGAAGTGGGTGCACTCGAGCTTTTTGGTGCATCACTGGTAGACTGTCTGACCGTTTGGTCAGCCTGTTTTCCAGACGCATCCGCAGTTCTGAGGCGCGCCAGCTTCCTTCTTTTTTGTTCGGCTCCACTGATCCGTTTCCGGTGAGCCTTCTGTTGTTGCCACTCTTGTGGCTGTTGCTCTTGGCCCAGCCGTTGTGGTGAGGCCTGTGAGTGAGAGGGTTGAGGGGTATCCGAAGACGCACCCTCTGTTTGTTTTATTACACTCTTTTCAGTGTTCATGTTATTGTTTAAAAGTTTCGTCCTCCTAGCTCCCCACCCACCACGGAGTCCCGAATGGGGACGCCGAACTTCGAGGCCAGGGCTGCTAGTCGGATATAGCTCCCAGAAACGGGTAGCGTACAGGCCGGACCTCCGCTTCGGCACAGCACACGTGTAAGATGCGCTGCGCACCTACAGTGCCAGCCCACACACCCCGCTCCCAAGGAACTCACCCGGTCGGCGGTCTGACCCGACAACTTAGCCGTTTGATCGAAGTGGGTTAGTTTCGACCTCCCGTCTAGGTGAAATCCAGGCCAAAGAGATGTGTTGCCCCCACTTCAGGGAACTCAATCTCCAGGATCCTCTCATCCACCATCACGGGTCGCCTCGCACGGCACAAACACGAGGGTAACCAAACCCCTGTGAAATCCACTGGACGGTTACAATCCAGAGGAGGGGGGGGAGGTGGTCCACGGTGGATGTCCACCACGCGGGAGTTTAGGCCCGGGGCTTCATTACCACTAGCCATGGTCACAAGACCTTGGCCGTACCCCCATCCGCCACCCGGGGGACGCGCTCAGTAGATTGATGTTCCAACCCCCGAGAACATGTGGGGTGCAAATGAATTATTTTGTAAAAAACGAAGCAATTTAAAATGTTTGTATGTACAGGTTTTTTTTACATGTGGGGTGCAAAAAAAACCTGTACATACAAACATTTTAAATTGCTTCGTTTTTTACAAAATAATTTATAATTCATTTTAGATATCAATCAACAAAGAAGAAAAGAAATGCCATAATTCGTCTAGGAAAACCTTTCCCAAAAGAAGTAGATTAGATTCATAGCATGTTAAATGAGAATTAGAATTATATTCCAGAAAAAAGTGTGCATTTTCAGTGTCTGTTAAAAGGATTCGTATTACAAAAGATTAAAGTTAACTAGTAACTAAAGTACCTTATAGTTTTAATAAAATCAATTCCAAGTGATTTAAAACTGCTACTTATGTAGCTATTTAGTTGAAAGTTTCACTGAAATTAGAAATGGACCCCCTTTAAACTCTGTTTCTTCTGATCAGATGTTGCACTGAAATAAAACACGTCTCATTAGAGTTCAAAGTGTCATGCAAATTTCTTACTTATCATACGTACTGTATTTTAACGCCAGTGCTATTGATGCCATTCTTGAAATATAACACAGTATCCACCCTGACCCGATATTCAAATAAATATTAGGGATCTCCGAGTTATAACTGGTAGCATGCTGTAAAATATCTAACACGATTTGCTGTGTCGGTGCAAAATCCATATTCATGACATAACAGCTGATCTTGTGTACACTAAAAATTTACACGTTTAAATAATGTTACAGAATGAGTTTAAACTTTAAAATATTACGGCCTGACTTGTCAAATTATTAACTTCCAAAGTAAAAGCGAGGTTATGAGCACCATGACAGCCTGATTACGGCTACCAGTACCAGTTACCAAATTTTTTTTAAAGAATCTCTAAGTTAATTAGTGTCTTTTAATGTGAATCACACCACTATTGGAACTCTATTCGTAAGTTTGAATTCGAAAATTTGAATTACCTTGTCCTATTCTAATTGGCCACAGTGTATTTGTTGTGAATAGAATAAAGTTAAGTTGGCGACACTGAGTGGTGGTCACTCATGCCTGTAGATGTACCTACCTGTATGTAAAACTTGTGAATAAATAACTACTTACTTACCTATAGTGTTTACCTGTACTAACATCGGCACAATGACACAACAGTATTATAATGTGATTGGTAATTTGAGCTATCCTTGTTCTGATTGGCTGTAGGGGGATCTGCAGCTAGACGCTCGTACCGTTTAGAGTGCGTTCGTAAAGTGGGGTGATTGGGTAAGGTCAAGTAAACAGATGGTAAACAGTTCTTTTCCATTCCTAAAATTTGGACGAACGCTTAAAGGGAAGCAAATAGGAAACTAACCTCTACTTGTTAGTGTGTTACTGTATTACGTATACATAGAATACAATAATAGCTGTTAGGTAAGCTGGTTTTTGATTAAAAAATGGAGAATATTCCGATTCCCATAGAAAGAAATAATAAAGAAATTTTAGTGGCTGCAGCATATATAACTTTTAAAACGTGTCTAGATTCTAGATGCTATTTTAATTTGTTATGGTGTTATGGTAATTTGTTATAAGTACTTTTAAGAGAGAGTTAAAACTAATTTTGTTCCAGAAATGCTGTTACTCCGTCGGTGATTTTCTCGTATGACGTTTACGCTTATTTTTATTCTATATTATTCTATATTTATATATTTTTGACGTTTATCAATATCATTTTTTTCTGTATCTGATATTTGATAATAAACATTATTATTATTATTATTATGACGACATGCAGTTACATGCGTACATGCAGTTACATATTCCATTGTTGACAATTTTTCACGTTTTCACAAACGTGTTTACATTTATACCTTTTTAATTACTCTGCAAAAATAGGTTATGAAAACAATTTTCACCCACCTTCCCGCACTCCTGACTGCGGGAACAAAAGTACTCCAGGATAATTCACCGGCACGTTCGTAAAGTCGTTTACTCCATCTCCATCTGATTTTACGAACGAATAGGGGAGCAGTATGTTACCCAAGGAGACTTTACGAACACACTCTAAAAGTCCCTAGATAGTATAAAGTACGGCAATAGGGAAGCCATTTTCTGGCTTATTATGCGCGGGAATTTTAAAATGAAAATTTTGGTTGATTTTCATGACAACGGAAAATAAACGTAAATGTCAATTTTTTAGAGCTTTTACTGCGCAAATCTGAGCATGTAAACTGTACTGTTTGTCGACTAGTAGATTTCTCCTATAATAAACTGTAATAACGTCCTTACAACCCTTTAACACGATTAACCATTGTAAATCGATAAAAATAAACAAAATCCAATAACCGTCACAAACCACAAATGAACAAACCAGGAGCACCACGGGGCACGGACGATCACCTTCGAGTTTCGAGCAAGCACAAATATTTTACACATAACGCAAAACTGCAATATTTCCGTTACCTGCAAAAACTACTCCATTTTTTTCTACCAAAATTCAAAATTTTAAGCAAAAGGGTTTTAATAATCATATCTTCAACGTCTTTAGATGAATATGGCTTATTTATTATGGTGTTTTTAATATGATTTATTTCGTATTTCTAATTCCTTTTGGGAGCTGACATTTATCAACTGCCAAAAAATCTAAAACTTCTTCGTTTCCATGACAAATATTTGTTTATTCAACTCATAATACACAAGTCTGTTTGTGTCACGTGACACAGACGCCATATTTTGGCTAGTTTTTAAAATTTGGTCCTAAACTGTGTATTGCCGTACTTTATTAATCTAGGGACCTTAGTACCGTTATTGGCGGGCTTTCATTGTATTACTACTAGATGTCACTGGTTGAAAAAATGGCACGGATAGAAATGATTGCAAGCAAATCATAGAATTCGATGTTGTTTTACACAACTTCAGGCTTTCTACACAACATAAATTCATTAAAATCTAACAAAGATGGTTTTCTGTTCAATCTTTCTCATCTCTCCGCATCCATCATACAAAATGCTGAATTAAAAAACGCCCACTTAAAAGTAATTGATGCATTCGTGCGCCACACGCGGCCGTTTGTGGAAAGTCCGCCAATTTTCGCATATGCACACTCAGAAACTGTAGCAACGGAGAGCCCAAGCTGTCCCTAGTGAGAATACAATCCCGGGATCCCGACCGATTTTTGATTCCGAAAATCCCGAGAATAGAAAGTATCAATCCCGGGATTTTCGGAATTGCCCAGCAGTATTTAAAAATTTGATTTGCTTCTTTATTAAATTAATGAAAAATAATATTCATTAATATTATTAATAAATACATACGCCAGGAGCACAGTATAAAGAATACAGTAGCGCAACTCGCTTGTCGGCACTTTGATCTCTACTGGATTTTCATTGACCTCGAGTAGATTAAAGGGGATGTGTCGAACTGTTTGTTCTGCTTTAAGTGAGCGATTTTGTTGTAAATTGTAAATTCACACGTGCTCACACACCATGGCCGGATTGTAGTGTTTAGTGGACGTGGTAAAAAAATAACAAGGCATAAATAATGTGTATTAACATAATTATAAAGATTCATTCGGCACCAGAGCCGTGAATGAATGAGCTCTGCATCCCGAGATTGTGACTCAGACGTTGCGCGGGATGTTATGCGCGAATTTAATATTTTCATGAGAGTCGCGCTACTGTGTACACTTTATACTGTGCCAGAAGTATGATTGTCTGTTATTTATAAGTTTTAGAACCCCAAGGCACTAAGGTGAAACGCATACATACAATTTTTACCACGACTAAACTTTAGTCGAGTAGTGTTACGATTTCAAGTCGATTAAACTGTTTAGTTGTTAGTTATTACAGAATTAGGTGTTTTTAGACAAAAAGATTTTTTCTGCCTTCATGCCCGTATCCATGTAAGAAGTGCCGACACTTTTTTATACGCACACGGCGACTCGGTAAGTCTGTTACGGCCGGTATTACCAACGTTTTAAAGAAACCTTAAATTTAAGTCGTGTTTAGATTGTGACATTTCTGCTTGGTTTGTATATCGTCAATCACATTCTAAACACGAATAAAATTTAAGGTCTCCTTAAAACGTTGGTAATCGACGTTTAAAAAGTATTAAGCTATTTATTTATTATATTCAGAGGAAAAATATAGTTTATTTGGATTTTTAAGAAACAATGTTTTATATTTCGAATAAATTATTTGTAGTTTGAATAATAAATTTAATTTTATTAATGTTATTAATTATTTTCAATCCAGGGATGGCTTACAGAAAATCCAGAAATCCACCGATGAGAAGTTAGCAATAAAATTCCAGCAATAAAGTTATAAAATTTCAAAACGCTGTTGCCGCTAAAATAACGATCACAGATCAATAATACTTAATCCATTGCAAAGAGTATAATGTGTACATTCTTCTTGTACCAAGAAATTGAAGAAATATTTGATATTAAGTTAGAAGTCACTATTTAAACCAGCATGAGTCATTATTCATGTAACACACTAAAAAAAATGTTTTCAATGAAAATTTTCACGCAGTCATAAAGTAAACATCTATATCTATTCAATAATGCCTTTGGAAAGTTTTAGCCGGTCGATTTTAATTAATTACAGATAAATTAAAAGTACACTTTCACGGTCATATGACAATAGTCACATTAGACGCTCATATCTGCATATTTGCATAAACATTTTCTTTACAGAATATGAAAGTACACATCGAGATCTTCCGTTTTAAGTAATCTCTGAGTTTTAGCCGGTTGATTTGAAGTAATTAGAAATTAATTAAAAGCGACGTTCTCAGCCGCAAAACAGTACTAGCTTGAAACGCTGAAGTCTCATTAACTAGAATTTGCATAAACATTTTCTTTACACAATATGAAAGTACACATCGAGATCTTCCGTTTTAAGTAATCTCTAAGTTTTAGCCGGTTGATTTGAAGTAATTAGAAATTAATTAAAAGTGACGTTCTCAACCGCAAAACAGTACTAGCTTGAAACGCTGAAATCTCATTAACTAGAATTTACATAAACATTTTCTTTACAGAATATGAAAGTACACATCGAGATCTTCCGTTTTAAGTAATCTCTGAGTTTTAGCCGGTCGATTTGAAGTAATTAGAAATTAATTAAAAGCGACGCGACGTTCTCAGCCGCAAAACAGTACTAGCTTGAAACGCTGAAGTCTCATTAACTAGAATTTGCATAAACATTTTCTTTACAGAATATGAAAGTACACATCGAGATCTTCCGTTTTAAGTAATCTCTGAGTTTTAGCCGGTTGATTTGAAGTAATTAGAAATTAATTAAAAGCGACGTTCTCAGCTGCAAAACAGTACTAGCTTGAAACGCTGAAGTCTCATTAACTAGAATTTGCATAAACATTTTCTTTACAGAATATGAAAGTACACATCGAGATCTTCCGTTTTAAGTAATCTCTGAGTTTTAGCCGGTTGATTTGAAGTAATTAGAAATTAATTAAAAGCGAAGTTCTCAGCCGCAAAACAGTACTAGCTTGAAACGCTGAAGTCTCATTAACTAGAATTTGCATAAACATTTTCTTTACAGAATATGAAAGTACACATCGAGATCTTCCGTTTTAAGTAATCTCTGAGTTTTAGCCGGTTGATTTGAAGTAATTAGAAATTAATTAAAAGTGACGTTCTCAGCCTTAAAACAGGACTAGCTTGAAACGCCTATTTCTCGTTAACTAGAATTTGCATAAACATTTTCTTTGCAGAATATGAAAGTACACATCGAGATCTTCCGTTTTAAGTAATATCTTGACTTAACATAATTAGAAATTAATTAAAAGTACACTTTCAAGGTCATATAACAATATAACAAGGTCATAGTCACTTTATACGCTTAAAGCTCATTAACTAGCATCTGTATAAATATTTTCTTTACAGAACATGAAAGTACACATCAAAATCAAGTTGGTACTGTTTTATTGCTGTTAACGTCACATTTAATCATTTAATTAATTTCTAATTACTTCAAATCAACCGGCTAAAACTCACAGTTTACTTGAAATGAAAGATCTGGATGTGTACTTTCATATTCTGTAAAGAAAATGTTTATGCAAATTCTGGTTAAGGAGGTATGAGCATTTCAAGCTAGTCCTGTTTTAAGGCTGAGAACGTCACTTTTAATTAATTTCTAATTACTTCAAATCAACCGGCTAAAACTCAGAGTTCACTTGAAATGAAAGATCTCGATGTGTACTTTCATATTCTGTAAAGAAAATGTTTATGCAAATTCTGGTTAATCAGATATGAGCGTCTAATTTGACTATTGTCATATGACCGTGAAAGTGTACTTTTAATTCATCTGTAATTAATTAAAATCAACCGGCTAAAACTTTCCAAAGGCATTATTGAATAGATATAGATGTTTACTTTATGACTGCGTGAAAATTTTCATTGAAAACATTTTTTTTAGTGTGTTACATGAATAATGACTCATGCTGGTTTAAATAGTGATTTCTAACTTAATATCAAATATTTCTTCAATTTCTTGGTACAAGGAGAATGTACACATTATACTCTTTGCAATGGATTAAGTATTATTGATCTGTGATCGTTATTTTAGCGGCAACAGCGTTTTGAAATTTTATAACTTTATTGCTGGAATTTTATTGCTAACTTCTCATCGGTCAGAAATCCCGGGATCGAAAATATAGTTCAGGAATTGTATTCCCTAGTCCCTACTGATTGATGAATATACTGTGGTCATAATTGCTTAATTATAACCTCTGTAAGTTATTTTCGTCAGATTTGTTGGTTGGAGTGTTGTGTTATTTAATGGAATGGGTCGCAGACGCTACTTTGTTGCGAATTGTAATGCAATTGCTTATAAGAAAGCAAGATCTTATGAAAAAGAATCATTTTACGTGCAAGTACTAGTTTCGACGTTGCTCTCAGGCAAATCGGTGGCGCGGTTGATGTTGGAGACATGTGATGTGATGCATTGTAAATTATATGCTGCTAGCAGACTAGATGTATATAGTCAAAGAATAGAACATACATGACATAAATATCGCTATATAAAGCTTATGACAGTCACAACAGAACACTCACGAACAATTCTTCTGCTCGTGACTGTATATGTTATAGTAATTTACAGTTCAAAAGCTATGAAAAAAATTATGATGGAATTGAAAATAAATATACTAAACATAAACATATCGTCTCATTAGACATAACAAATGCTTAAACAATATCATTATAAACAATCATATTCACTCTGACATATCCTATGGATCTCAAGTCATTAATTCTCATTTGTCAGATCATTTTGGCCAATCAATTAATTTGTATCTATCAAAAGAAAAACTTTAAAAAAAATTATTATAGACAAACCACTCAAACAGGGTTATTCAAACTGTTTCAGCTATTAGACCAAGTCGACTGGCATTTTAACCAACGAGACGCAGTGGACAATGCAGCTAAAAATCTCACTTGCCTATTGGAATCTGCTATTTGTAAGGTATTTCCTGCCAGAGAATTTAAAGGGGGAGACTCCCTTAACATAACTTGGTTTAGTGATAATCTCGGAAATACCAGAGATTACATCTCCTTCCTCAAAAACTTTAGTAAACAACATCTAAACTTAGTATCCACTAAAAAAAACTATTCCTAACTTTCAGAAGTAGTAGAGGTCGTATAATTAAGCAACTTTTATTAATGAAATTGTGACCGGAAATGTTTCCGCGTCAAGTTAGAACGAAAGAAAGAAAATGAGGATTAGAAATAATCTCGATCTAAGAAGTAACTTTTCTATTTATTTCTAGTAGCTACACAATTTTGATTAATTTCAATTTATTGAGGAAAACTTGAAAAATTTTAAGAAATGTTCAAAACTAAGGCCACCATTTTGGATGCATAAGTTATGACGGACGTATGACGAATGACGAATTCTTCAAAATATCTGCAGATGATCATCAAAAGTAATTATAATTCGAGCCACTAATTCCTCTTCTGTGTTGAAAGGTGTTGCATTTAATATGACTCCAAATGTAAAAATGAATTGGAGTCATAACTCGGGATTGTGCAGGCAAAGGAAAGGGATAATCACTGGATCGGGAGATATAGTCCTTTTCCTTGACTCGCACGGTCGCTAGATAGGATCTCATTCATGGCCAATTTCTTTTCCATGTTTAACCTAAAGTTAATTTAACTAATAGTTGGAATGTGACGTACACTTGACCGTACACGTACTACATGTGTCACATTCTAAGTGACAGATAAATTTAACCTCAAGATAAGACGATGAAGAAATCGGGCATCAGTTTTACATTTGGGATCATATTAAATCGAATGTCTATGCCAACACAGAAGCTAAACTAATTATTCTTGCTTTTGATTTAACTTTGTGATCGTCCTTAGATATTTCGAAGAATTCGTCGTTCAATCATACATCATTATAACTTAATTTTGAACATTTCTTGTAATTGTTCAAGTTTTCTTGATAAGTTGAAATACCTGTGAGCAACTAAAAATCAGATTAGAGTCGGCGGTGCAAAGAAAAAGTATGTCGGTTACTAACGCGGCGTTAGGCTGATCCGACAGTTCGTGAATGTTTTAGATTAATTAATTCATTTAATCACAGACATACATTTTCCTTGCACCGCCGACTATAATCTGATTTTTAGTTGATCACAGGTTATAGCTACTTGAAATAAATAGAAAAATTACTTCTTATATCGAGATTGTTTCTGGTCCTCATTTTCTTTGTTTCGTTTTAACTTGACGTGGAAACATTTCCGGACACAACTTTATTAGTAAAAGTTGCTTAATTACATGCCATCTACTACTTTTGAAAGTTAGGAACAGTTTTCTGCGACACCCTGTATATGTATTTTGCTGTATCGCACGCAATATTTCATACAATCAAAACAGTAATATATGAAAATTCCTATCTTTTAGGAGAGTAGAACGCAGAAACAGTGAATCTTTTTGAGCTTTCTTTCTGTGGTTTCGATAGTCTCTTTCGCAATGGAGCCCCCGAGCATATTCTGTATAGCTATTTCGGCCCTAATTGGGGCCTCATCAGCAGAACAGTAGCTCGAGAACTCCACTGCAACCCTGACGACCAACAAGATATACGCACGGTTAGCGCGTGAAAGCAAACATGTGAAATAAGTGCGCCACAGCACAACTATTTTCCGACTTATAATTCGTGTCGTGAAAGCAAATAGCTTTCACGCGCTAACAGTGCGTATATCTTGTTGGTCGTCGGGGTTGCAGTGGAGTTCTCGAGCTACTGTTCTGCTGATGAGGCCCCAATTAGGGCCGAAATAGCTATACAGAATATGCTCGGGGGCTCCATTGCGATTGTGCCGACTCGCAACCAACAATTTGCATATCTCACTTTATTAATTTTGTTCTAAAACAAATTCCCTCGTCATCCAACATGCTGGAGAGGATTAAAATAGAACAAGAAAACGACTTCGTTTGTCAAAAACTGAAGGAATATTGCTTAAATCAATGGCCAGATAAGAAATTCATTCCAAAAGAATTAAGTCCTTATCTACCATTAACAGAAAACATTTCATTTTCACATGGCTACCTCCTTTTCAATTCTAGACTAATAATACCACCGTCTTTGCAATCTGTAATAGCGACCAAAATACATGAAGGTCATTTGGGTATCAATAAGTGCCGAGAAAGAGCAAAGCATTCTGTTCGATGGCTCGGGTTATCGTCACAAATCCAAGATATGGTTAGTAAATGTCCCAAATGTATTCAGGAACGATCTAATCCCCATGAAAGATGAATTCCCTGATCGCCCTTGGCAAAAAAGTGGAATAGACTTGTTTAAACACGGAAAATGGTATCTCATTGCGACCGATTATTATTCTAGGTTTGTAGAAATTGAACCTTTGAGAACCATGACAGAACACGAAATTATTGAAATTTGTAAGAAAATACTATCCGCAGAGCAATGGCACTGTAGAAGCGGCCGTTAAAATAGTAAAAAATCTGATTAAAAAATCAGAAGACATCAATCTTGGTCTTCTCGGTTATAGGGTAACTCCCCTAAAAAACGGGTTTTCTCCAGCAGAACTCATGTTCTCCAGGAGGATTCGCTCCACATTGCCATTGCCTTCGAAAAATTTAGGTACTTTTATAAAACATAAAATTGTACTTGAAAAAGAAAAAGTTCAAAAGCAAATACAAGAATATAATTATAATCGTCGACATAGAGCAAAGAATCTTCATCCGTTGTATGACAACGATAATGTATGGATAACCGATAGACGGGAGTATGGAAAAATCATCGAAATATCAAAATATCCAAATTCTTATCTGATAAAAACGCAAAAAGGGAGTGTTGTGCGCCGGAATCGAAAACATCTTATATTTGTCCCTGTTGAATCAATAAATACACGAAACAACAAAAATCAAGAGCTAGATGTTGCAAATTCCGAAATGACTATGACTAGAGAAAAAGGAATAAGTACGTCAAATTCAGAATTACATCATAGTAATCCGAAAACATTAGATTCAGAGTTGAGTGATTGTAGTCCGAACGAGAATATTTATAATCCGAATCCAAATCTATCTATCATGACGGAAAAAATTCGTACACCAAACACAAATGTACAGGAAATAGACAATGACGACTCCAATACGGAAGTGCCGGGAGATAGCACAGCATCTCCACTGAAAACTCAAAAATCTAGCAGAAAAACAAATAAACCAATGTGGTTAACTAATTACGTAACTACGTAATTTAAAATTAGTTTTCCGAATTGTTAGTTATCTTATTATTAATTTGTGTTTATTAATGACGGATTTCACCAACGTTACTTAAATTTATTCATCCGTTAAAAGTAAACGTTACCATGGTTACATGTGTTGAAGGTATAGGAATAATAATTCTTAATCGATGATTAAAGTTAAGTGACGTTGGTGAAATCAAGCATAAGTCTTGTAATTTATCTTGTAATTTATATTATTCAATGTTGTGGTATTTTTAAAATAAAGAGAAGGATGTTGTGTGAACTTTGCATACTGTTTGGATTGTGATATATCACGTAGGCGGTTGGCTGAGAAACAGGCAGATAGATAGTAACGAAAACAGTATGCATGGATTATTACGGATACGCCATATTTATAGAGAATTATCTGATTCTATTTTAATATAATTTCTCAGTTTGGACTTGTTAAAACAAACGTCGATCAAATATGTGATACCAACAAAAATGTCACCCTAACGTGGACTACTAAGTAATAGAGTGTAAAAAGATCGTGAACGGATAATAGTAGCTGTGATAGTAGGTCGTGATTGCAATTGTTCCAAACAAATATAAAAATGTCGCCTCTGAGAATTTTTCGCAACGCAATTCTAATCTATGGTATTTTGTGCCTGCCGATCCTTTTTTCTGAAACGCAAGCATTGAAATGTTACAATTGCACTTCAAGTGTATACCCAAAGAATATTACACGTATTCCGAATAGGCTTAGAGACTGCTGGTATCCAGTGGAAGCCCATGCACCGATCCAGGTTTGCGAAGGCAACGTAGACGACGCAGACTGTGAAGTTGACATCATTTACCTCCTTAAAAAGGTCACTCTAGACGTTTATCATGTACAAAGAGGTTGTGGACCTCTCTCGGTTCACTTTGCTGGCAGACCGTTTAAGACGATTCACAAGAATTCGTGTCGAACGGACCTTTGCAACTCAATATCAGCGAAAGAGATATGGTACGATAAGAAGAAGGAGGAGGAGAAGGGTTCTGTAGAGGTATCTAACATCTCTGTACGGAAAGGTCTATTTAGCGTCCTGTTTTTCATAATTTGCATCAACTTGTATTTAATAATATAAATTTGTTGATAACAATTCAAAATTATAACAAATAAATTGGATCAATAAAAATGAAAAGTCAATTTAGTATTAAAGTATTTATTTCTTTTCCTATTCACAAATTCCTGATAAAAACAACGAAGTATACCGGGTGCGCCACCGCGAGCAGGCGCACGAAGCGTTCTAACCGCATAATAGAGTAATGTCTATCCGATCAGATACTTTAATCTGATATTCACAATTCGCTTTAATAATGAGTTGCACGCCCTCGCTGTGCGTTTTTCTTACTTTACACCCGCTTACTTTATTTAATGTCTACGATCATTTAACACAATGAAAGCACAGTAATACAAAGTGGTCAAGAATCACTGTTTGAGTTGGCAGAGCTGAATTTTATTTTTAAATGGTACAATTGGAATAACTTTCGGTTGTTGAGGGCTTGACACTGACAGCCGTCACTTCGCAAGCGCCATTTGACATTTCAAATACAAATTAAAACGTTAATTTTTATTCACATAACCTCCCATCTTGTCGCTGTTATGTTTACGTCAAAAAAACCAACAGTGTTGCAAATAGCCGAATAAAAAAATGCTCTTAATTGTATTGCCAACTCAAACAGTTATTCTTGACCACTTTGTATTTTCCGTTCACGTTCTTTTTGCATTCTAGTAGGACATGTTTTTTTTTTCTGTAAAGAAGTCAAAATCTGACGTGAAAAAAATTATGACAGTGTCACGTCAGCTGTATTGACTGTGTTGCCAATAAATAATAATCATTAAACGTTTGTTCGAGACGATATTTCTCATTTTCATGGAATACTTTGTACAGCACAATCGAACTGACAATATTGGCAGTGATAGTTTTCAAAAACCTAACCACAAAATTAAAAACAAACGTTCAATCAAATTTCTGACACGCAAGCTTTAGTAACGACTTAACGACTCTTGTTATTGAGTAATATACACCGTGACAGAAAATTTATAGTAGTATACAAGACTTTAAAGCGGATCTAATTGATCTAACTAACATTTGTTCATTCGAATTAGACTTTAAACGGTAATATATCAACTTTTATTTTTTAAATGGAACACTCTGTATATTTAAAAAGAGCATTCTCTTAGGAATTCAATGATATAAATATTTGGGTCGCGCGATGTTAAATTACTCCAAAAGGAATTCTTTTAATTTTTCTGTAAATACATTATTTGTTATCGTGGAAACCTTATAAAATACAAAATAAATTGAGCAATATCAAAGTCAAATAGAGCTGGGTAACTCACGATCCGGTTCATGATGCGGCGCACTTCTTTGCTTCTAGTGATCCGGATCGCGACTCAGTAAGATCTGCGTCTTTCGAAACTGAGCCGCAAATGCATGCCACTGAAACGTGTAACTCTCGAGTGAGTCTGTTATATCTTTATATTTAATAATCTAGGAATGTCGGTGAACTCGCCACCTACCTTACCGACTAGCGTTAGCGCGCAAGGGCGAAGAAGTAAGAACGCGGTAGTTTCCCGTCTAGATATGTTGTTATGCTTATTATTGATATATGTTTAGTTTGCAATAAATAAAGCATTGTGTAACTTATCAACCGTTTTCCTTTTGACGTACCAAGACACCACATTGGCGACGAGGTATAAATTCGTGAGTGAAGTTCGTTTTTTGGCTGATTATTATCCACGGAGGAGCAGTTATAATGGCTAATAACGAGGGCGGCGAGCATGGCGTTCGTACAGTAGTTTATGGAAACATTGGTCAGTTGCATGAATTCGAAGTGTCTCAAGACTGGAATATTTACCAGGAGCAATTAGAGCAATATTTTGTGGCAAACTTTATCGAACAAAACAGAAAAGTTAGTGTACTGTTAACGGTAATTGGACAGCAAGCTTACAAAACTTTACGAGATTTGTGTGATCCAATCAGACCGTGTGACAAAACATATGGGCAACTATGTGAGATGTTAAAAAAACAATATTCTCCTAAAATTTCGGTTTATAGAAAGAGAATCGAGTTTTATAATTTGAAACAAGCAAAGGGAGAACAAATTAAAGATTGGTACGTGCGGATAAAAAATGCAGCAATTCACTGTTCATTTGGAAATAACTTGACTGCAATTTTAAAAGACAAATTTGTTTCGGGTCTCCAACATGGGAAAATATTGGATCGTCTCTGTGAGGAAGAGCCTAACAAGAGTCTGGAGGAGTTAGTGGACATCGCTTTAAAGAAAGAGGCGGCAATGGAGGAAGCTGTCACTATCAACTCGGTTTCTAATTACAAGAAAGGAAAGTTAAATGCGGGTCAGGCAATGAAGGTTCCAAAAACAGATGAAAAGGGATCAGATGCAGGCAAGTCATCAGGTTCGAAAGGTTCGGTATCAGAAGCTAAGTGTTATGCATGCGGTAAAGCAAATCACGACTTTAAAAACTGTAAGTATCTAAAATACAGATGCAAATTATGTAAAAATGTCGGACATCTGGCGTTAGTATGTAAAAAGGCAAAGAAAAACCATTATTTAGATTTAGAAAAATCTGACAATGACTTGGTACCTATGTTTTATGTAAATTGGGATAATGTGAGCAAACCAATCAGTATTACAGTTAAAATAAATGGATTTGACTTAGAAATGGAGTTAGACACTGGGGCAGGAATATCGGTGATTCCAGAAAAAGTGTATAATGCTAAGTTAAGCAATATTACTGTAATATAAATGATCTAGTTAGTTAGTACTTGTTATTGTCAAAATTATGTTTATAAAACATTAATTGTTTATTATTATATTGTGCATAATTCCGTTAAATAAAACCAATCTTTTGGTGTATAAAATTTAATTAACTTCACTACAATTTATTTAACGGAATGGAAAATACTCACGTTAATAATTTTCTTCGTCCCAATCGATTTTGTACTGACCCTGTTTCAAGCTCCGCTAAACATGAATGGATCCATTGGAAAAGAACTTTCAATAATTTTCTAGAAGCTCAAACTCAAGTGCGTAATGAAACTAAACTACAACTTTTACATAACCATATTGGACCTAATGTTTTTGCCTATATCAATGACTCAGGGAGTTTTGACGAAGCTCTAAATACTTTAGATGGAATTTATGTAAAACCTGAAAATGAAATTTATGCTAGACATCGTCTTGCTACACAAAAACAACAGGTAGGAGATTCCATTGACCAATATTTGCAAATATTAAAACAATTAGCAAAAGATTGCAACTTCAAAGCTGTGACAGCTGAACAGAATAAAAATGATTATATTCGAGATGCTTTCATATCTGGTCTTTTATCAGTTCCTATCAGACAACGTCTCTTAGAAAATACTTCTCTACAATTAGAAGAAGCTTTTAACCAGGCACGTTCTTTGGAAATGGCTCATCTACAATCTGTAAGTTTCACTACTTCTGACAATCTAATTAATGCCGTTTCTAAAAATTTTAATGAAGAAATTGTTTCAAGTAATACTTCTCATATATCAGATCATGTTGCAGTTTCAGTCAAATCTGGAAATGATAAACGTAGATGTTTCTTTTGTGGAAATAAATTACATCCTAGATACTTGTGTCCGGCATCGAATGTTACCTGCAAAAATTGTAATAAGAAAGGACATTTTGCGAAGGTCTGTAAGAGTGAGAAGAATACTTTTGCTGCTACAGAAGTTATCTCACATATCATCGCTGCTTCTTCTTCACCTCTTGAGAAGACTAAAGTCCCCATCTTCATTAATAACTTCAAAATGGAGGCCCTTATTGACACAGGAAGTACCGTGAGTTTTATAAATGCTGCACTAGTTGATAAATATAACATTCGAAAACTGTCATGTTCTGATAAAATTACTATGGCAAGTTTAACATATATTTCAAATGTTGAAGACTGTTGTACTGTGTCGGTTAAGATAGATAATCATGTTTATTCTGATGTAAAGCTACTAATTATGAAAAACCTTTGTGCAGATGTAATCATAGGTCATGATATATTAGAAAAACACTCTGCTCTTCAAGTTACATTTGGTGGTTCAAGATCTGCCCTTAAAATTTGTAGCTTAGCTCAATCATCCATACCTCCTGTTTCACTTTTCTCTAATCTTAGTCTAAATTGCAAGCCTGTTGCAATTAAATCTCGTAAATATTCTCAAGATGATGAAAACTTTATTAATTTTGAAATTAAAAGACTTTTAAAAGAAGGTATTATAGAAGAAAGTATGTCTCCATGGAGAGCACAAGTTTTAGTAATTTCTAATACAAATAATAAACGTAGAATGGTAATTGATTATTCTCAAACAATCAATAGATTCACTGAGTTAGATGCATATCCACTTCCTAATATAGAAGGAATTATATCTCGAATTGCCCAATTTTCTATATTTAGTACAATAGATCTCAAAAGTGCCTATCATCAGATTCCTATCAAATCCTCAGAAAAACCTTATACAGGATTTGAAGCTGGAGGAAATCTTTATCAATTTAAAAGAATTCCTTTTGGAGTAACTAATGGTGTAGCTAGTTTTCAGCGAGTTATAGATTCTATCATCAAAAATGAACACCTTGAAGGAACGTTTGCTTACCTAGATGATATCACTGTTTGCGGTAGAAATCAAAACGAACACGATAAAAACTTAAATCGGTTTCTTGAAATCGTAAAGAAATATAACTTAACTCTCAATAAAACAAAATGCTTATTTTCTAAGAAGGAGATAAATATATTAGGGTACAGGATCAAAGATAAGACAATAAGACCAGATCCAGAACGTCTTAAACCATTGTTAGGACTCCCATTGCCAACTACTGCTTCATCTCTCAAACGAAGTATTGGTTTATTTTCTCACTACGCTAAATGGATTCCTAAATATTCTGAGAAAATTCATCCACTTATTCACTGTAATTGTTTTCCCATTACTTCTGAAGGAGCTAATGCTTTTGAAGTTCTTAAGGCAGATATTGCCAAATCTCTTGTTAATACAATAGAAAATGATTTACCTTTTACAGTAGAAACTGATGCTTCTGATTTTGCAATTGCTGCCACACTGTCACAGGGTGGAAGACCTGTTGCCTTTTATTCTAGAACTCTGTCAAATAGTGAAAGAAAACATTCTGCCGTAGAGAAAGAAGCTTATGCTATTGTTGAATCTCTTCGTAAATGGCGACACTATTTAATTGGTCGACATTTCAGACTCATTACTGATCAAAAGTCAGTTTCTTTCATGTTTAATAACAAGCAAATCAGTAAAATAAAAAATGACAAAATCCAGCGTTGGCGATTGGAACTTTCAAATTATAAGTACGATGTTATATATCGTCCTGGGAAAGAAAACACAGTTGCAGATACATTATCCAGAATATGTGCTAGTTCTGTATCAGACTTAAAACTTTACAACTTACATCGAAGTTTATGTCATCCTGGTATAACTCGAATGATCCACTGGGTTCGTTCCAAAAACCTGCCTTATTCCGTCGATGAAATTAAAAGAATGACAAATTCCTGTTTGATCTGTTCTGAAGTAAAGCCACGTTTTTGTAAAACTCAAGGAAACTTAATTAAAGCTACTCACCCCTTTGAAAGATTAGCTATGGATTTCAAAGGCCCTTTACCCACTTGTTCTCATAATCGATATATGCTCACAATAATTGACGAATACTCAAGATTTCCCTTCGCTTTTCCTTGCTCAGATTTATCTACAGAAACTGTCATTAAGCATCTCAATAATCTTTTCTCGTTATTTGGCATGCCTGAATATATACATTCTGATCGTGGTTCATCCTTTATGTCTTCCGAACTGAAAACATATTTTTATTCAAAAGGAATCGCTACAAGCCATAGCACTGCTTACAATCCTAAAGGAAATGGACAAGTAGAAAAACTCAACGGAACTCTCTGGAGAACCATACAATTAACTCTTCGCTCTAAAAATTTGAGAGAGACACAGTGGGAATCTGTTCTCCAAGAAGCACTACATTCAATTAGATCTTTACTTTGTACTGCTACTAATGTTACTCCGCACGAACGCATGTTTTACCATAATCGTAGGTCAACAAGTGGACAATCTACGCCGACGTGGTTATCTTCGCCTGGTGTAGTTCTCATGAAAAGACCAGTTCGCAGGAGTAAATTTGAACCTTTGGTGGAAAAAGTAGAACTCTTACAAGCTAATCCAAATTATTCATTTATTCGCTTACCTGATGGCCGAGAAACTAGTATATCCAACCGATATTTAGCACCTCTCGGCGAAAGTGAGGATAACATAATTCCAATTCTTGCTGATGATGTAGCTCCAACTCCTGTAACTCCAGCTCCGCAAATATCTAAATCAGCTCAATTTGGAGAAAATGAAATTAATTTACAACCACAAGAACTTACAACTCCTAAGACTCATGAAGATAGCAACACTCAAGATGAAGCACAAAGTGACGTTGACGATACCAACCTGCTTCTATCAAATCAAGAACGCGATACCAACCTTCGTCCTCGTCGATCTAACCGTGTTCCCCAACGTCCGAAATGGCTTCAGGATTACTCTTGTTTTACGATGGGGAGATTGTAATATAAATGATCTAGTTAGTTAGTACTTGTTATTGTCAAAATTATGTTTATAAAACATTAATTGTTTATTATTATATTGTGCATAATTCCGTTAAATAAAACCAATCTTTTGGTGTATAAAATTTAATTAACTTCACTACAATTACTTTATATCCTACTACTTTACGTTTAAAAACTTATGATGGTTCTGTAATTAAACCTATTGGGGAAATTCATGCAAAATTTTCACTATTAGGAATAGAGGAAATTTGTAAAGTTGTAATTGTGAAAGATGGTTGCTGTCCATTATTTGGTAATGACACGCAAATCAGTTAATGAAATCAGTAATTCGAGATTTTTCTTTTGAAAATGACATGGCACTTGTCGGGGAAAAGCCGAAAGTTTATGGGGAGGAAAAAGAAATACCTAGACATCAAGAAAACTTACAGATAATGAGTCCCAAAACATTATCAGTACCGACACTTGTAAATGAAAATCACGAAATTATCGAACAGAAATCAAATGACTGTAGCGGAAATAATACTAGTAGTGTATTAAGCGAGCGTAAAACAAGTTTATGTGTAAACTCATCTTCATTACCTAATGTAAGTAGTGGAAATGAGTACAGTCTAGCTAGGAATAGGACAAGACGTGAAATTAAACCTCCGAATAGGTTAGATTTGTAAATTACAATAATAGCTATTTAAGGGGGGGAGTATATGTTATATCTTTATATTTAATAATCTAGGAATGTCGGTGAACTCGCCACCTACCTTAGCTAGCGTTAGACTAGCGTTAGCGCGCAAGGGCGAAGAAGTAAGAACGCGGTAGTTTCCCGTCTAGACATGTTGTTATGCTTATTATTGATATATGTTTAGTTTGCAATAAATAAAGCATTGTGTAACTTATCAACCGTTTTCCTTTTGACGTACCAAGACACCACAAGTCGACTCGCGGTTCTCTTAAGAACTGCATCCTTCATAAGTCATAAGGAATTTTCTACCGAGCTAACTTTTCTTAACCACATCAAACCACGGTTAGTCAAGTAATGACGTAATGAGTTATCTTTTTGACGGAATTGGACAAATTGTGGTTATGTTCTGGTTCAGCGGTATTCTTGTTGACAGTTAAATTGTTGTGTAAATTATTATTAGCTGCGGTGGAATTTACTAATGTAATTACGTTTTCAATCTTTAGGTGTTTTGCGTTAGACACCATGAAATTAAATAAAAGGCAAAAGATTGCCTTAACAGCAATTGTAGAAGATGATTTAACGCCAATACTTTTAGCAGGCGTGACAATTACTTCTACTGTAACTCAGTGTCCACTAATGTGGTTGTTCCCACTTATATTATTGAGAGAACAACATATAAGAATACGAAACTTTTTTGAAACTTGGATACAAAAGTATCTGGATTATGATTTTTATCAGCATTTTCGCATGAGTCGAGAGACATCACATAAGCTATTAACAGAGATTGGCAGAAAACTCATTGCAAAAAGATATCAGGGTGGGGAAGTACCAGTGTCATTAGAGAAAACATTATTGGTATGCCTGTGGTATGTAAGCAAAGGAGCTACACTAATTTCCACTGCCGATAGATTTAACTTAGCAATAGCAACTATTTGGATCTGCATTGATACAATCATTAATGTATTAAACACTCTGAAAGAATTATACATTCCATGGCCCACACCCATGGAATGTGTGACAATTAGTGAGGATTTTTTTCCAAAAAGTAAATATCCAGGTAAAAAATTTAGATGATTTAAGAACATATGGAAATAATATAGAATATGTTATTTTACAGATGTTATTGGTGCTATCGACTGCACACACATATTGTGCAAAATTCCCAACGATCAACACAGCAGTTATCAGGATAGAAAGTTTAACCATTCAATCACATTGCAGGGTATTGCCACAAGTTCTCGAATTTTTACTAATGTGTCTGTTGGATATCCAGGATCTATACATGATGCTAGGGTACATTTTTGCATGATGGTTTAGAAGCCAAAATTTAAATAACATATTATTACAGATTTTAAAAGAGTCATCCATTGGGCGAGCAATGTATTTAGGCCAAAATGATTTGTTTTATGGGCAGTATCATCTCATTGGAGATTCCGCATACCCATGTAAGCCCTGGCTGATGACTCCATTTAGGTATGACTCACAATTATATTATCTAATCTATTAAGTAGTTAGCCCCTTGTAACATGGTCATAACTTTATATAAAATTTGTGGAAAGCAGAAGTATCGAATCAACCAATAAACATTTACTGTGGTAGTCTGTCTCTCTAACCTTCATAACAAATTTTATACAAAAATTACCATTGTGTCGCGTGGGCCTTATTGATGGATAAATTATTATAAATTTTTCTTACAGAGATACAGGTCGGTTAACACAAGAAGAGAAGCGTCACAACAAACGATTAAGTTCTGCAAGAATCGTAATTGAACACGTCTTTGGACTTTTAAAAGAACGATGGCGCATATGTAAATATATTAATGTATACAGCATTTCAATTTTATGAAAATATTTAAAGGAATTTTACGGTATGTGTAACAGAAATAATTTTGGAACCTGTACTTATTTGTGAATCCGTATAATCAATTTTCTAACGGATTTCACAACAAAAAAGAGAACGAGATATTTTTTTATAACTCTATTATTCCTATGATATATTATTATAGAATTAAACAAATGTATTTAGTGTTTAGTTCATTACTTAAAAATGTATTAAATAATGATTTTCATGTTTTATTAAAATAGAAACCACGAAGCGAACTTCAAGAAATTACAATTTTCACTTTGTGATTAAATAGTTATTTTATGTCTGGCTACTGTAATACTGTATCTACAGTGACTGCCAAAAAGTTCGCACCATATGAGAAAAATTACGGAGATACGTTAACACATACATGACAAAACTGATTTTTTTATTTCGTATGTTCTTGGAATTAAATAAAAAACGATATACGGTACCTACCTAGCGAGAGCCTTGTGTTCGAATTTTGAATGTAACCCATGGAATGAGCACATGCATTTGTTTACAAACACACTAATCCGAGAGAGATAACACACTAATCCAAGAGAGATAACACACATCCGAGAGAGATAACGCTATTAACCACGCTTTTACCTATCTCAAGACTTGTAACAGAAATAATTTTGGAACCTGTACTTATTTGTGAATCCGTATAATCAATTTTCTAACGGATTTCACAACAAAAAAGAGAACGAGATATTTTTTTATAACTCTATTATTCCTATGATATATTATTATAGAATTAAACAAATGTATTTAGTGTTTAGTTCATTACTTAAAAATGTATTAAATAATGATTTTCATGTTTTATTAAAATAGAAACCACGAAGCGAACTTCAAGAAATTACAATTTTCACTTTGTGATTAAATAGTTATTTTATGTCTGGCTACTGTAATACTGTATCTACAGTGACCGCCAAAAAGTTCTCACCATATGAGAAAAATTTTTATTAATAATAAGTTTGTGCGTGTTCGAAAACCAAATATAAAGTAGGCCAGATCCGGTAATCCTTAGTGTGGCTAAAAATGGCATCTATTTATAACACGAAAATTTAAAAAGTGTTATAATTTGAAATTGTTGGACATATTAGACGAAATTTTAGTAGGATCCGATAAGTTATTGCAAATAACATGAGCAAAATGTATCGCTTGGTACTCAGACAAAATTTTCTGCGGCATAATATTTCGAAAAAAGAAGATTTTTAATTTTTTCGGTTTTGTTCAAGATGTGAAGCGGTAAATGGGCGTTTGGTGTTTAACTTTTAGGAGTAGTTAGCTTACTCTTTTATAACCATAAAAAATATTTAAAAGAATCAAATTTATTCTTGAGTTCTTAACTGTTGCATGCACATGAAAATTTGAGACGATATTTCAAGTTTCTGGTGCAAGGCTTTTTTTATATAAAATTTTGTTTTATCATTTTTGATTTCTTGGTAATGCAATTCTAATAACCCCAATTTAGCCTAAGGAGATCAAAAATTGCAAGAATTGCAAGCACTTTTTAGTTTAGATCCGTTTAATATCCGTACTTATAAAATCGACTTTAAGTATTTCATGGCTACTATGAAAAATATCGATTTTTTAAGTACGGATATTAAACGGATCCAAATTAAAAAGTGCTTGGAATTCTTATAATTTTCGGTCTGCTTAGGCTAAATTAGAGTTATTAGAATTCCATTATTCAGAAATCAAAAATGAGAACACAAAATTTTATGTTAAAAAAGCGTTACACCAATAACGTGAAAAATCGTCTCAACTTTTCTTGTGCGTGCAACAGTTAAGAACCCAAGAGCAAATTTTGTTCTTTTAAACGTTTTTTATGGATATAAATGAGTAAGCTAACTACTCCAGAGAGATAAATACCAAATGCCCATTTACCGCTTCACATCTTGAACAAACGAGAAAACGAAAAATCTTTCTTTTTCTTGAAATATTATGGCTCTGAAAATTTTGTTTGAATACCAAGCGATACATTTCCAAATTATAACAATTTTTTTTATTTTCGTATTTTAAATAGGTACCATTTTTAGCCACACTAAGAATTGCTCACCGGATCTGTCCTGTTTGTATTTGGTTATTGAACATGCACAAACTATTGGCGTAAAAAGTTTTTGAAAAAAATCAATGATAAAAAATTTTCGTATATTCGTAAATATTTCGTATATACTGTATAATCTTTAATTAAAGCTGGTTCTTCTGACGAAGCTGTCGAACGACTGCGAAACGTTAAGTGTTTATGCGCCATTTAGTGTCCGTTTAAAAGAGTTTGTGATATGTATATTTTTTGTTCATCATAATTTTTTCTTAGGATAAGATAAAATGTAGTTAACCATACAATTAAGTGAACTGTAAGGAACACTTTTGAAGAAAATATAATAAAAGAAAACATCTATTAGGGTGGGTTTATACAGCTAACTAATGCCAGGTTTATATAGTCACTAACAACTAAATTTAATAATTAACCATTAACTATAAACCAATTGAAGTCAACGAATTCTTAATTGTTAGTGAAGTTGTATAAACCGTTCTATGTCAGTACTATCCGTTAATTCCTTAGTTGTTAAATATTAACGTTCAGTTGTTAGTTGTTAGTGACTGTATAAACCAGGCATAAGAGAAGCAATAGCTGCATTCCTTTTGCCACAAATCTCAGATATGCTCATCTCAGATCATATAAATGTCGTTCCTTTTAGCACGAACAAGTGAGTTTGAACTGAGATTTCGATCTCCCCCCTTGCCGCTCAAGCACTACGTTTGAAGTCAACTCAGTATTATTGAGATTTGGCGCTCACTTAGGAAGGGGTAATTTTGATACATGTGATTGCATAAAAATTTGCAAACGCGTATTTAACTGACAATCTTGGAAATCATTTACCCATATAATTTTTAAAATGTCGTTTATATCGACACAATTACACGAAATGCAGTGATTATACGTAACGAACTTTTCTAGAGCGTTCCATTACGACAGTGAGTTTGTTTGCGCACTTCAGCTTCGCTCAGCTCACATAAGTTGGCAAAAGAAAAGCACCTAATGTTACCTGTTTATACAGACATTTTATTTAACACTTACGCATGCGCAGTATTCAGTAACTTCGTCATCAACCATTTTACAAGTTTAATTTAATATAATCTCAGATCACAAAACATAAAACTCTTGATAAAATTACATAACCTATTACGTGTTTTCACAATCAGAATGATTCCGCGACACGCGCATTCTGTAATTTCGAATTTTGAAGCATGCGCAATTCTATTTTCATTATCAACTTAACTGAAAAGTTCGAAAGTGGCCAACTTCTTAAATGTTAGTTACTAATGCTTAGTTATTAGTGAAGTTGTATAAACCCCTTCTGCTTATGCATATATTTTAACCTCACTTTTAACTGTTTAATTATTAATTACTAAACTTTAGTTGTTAGTGTTAGTTACTGTATAAACCCACCATTAGATTACTTCAGTCGTTATAATTTAACATATTATAGGCATTAGCAATATAATTAAATCAATAATCTTTTTAACTACATTTTATACAAGTTAATAAAAAAATATTTCAACTTAAGAATTTTTTTAATTATAAATAAAAGTGAAATATTTGCAATGAAAATATACAAACAGATAGTTTTATTAAAAACATTGGGGCCCTTAAATTTTCGCACGATTTAGTTTACCGTTGTAAATAGAGTTTTTTAAGGACACTGAAATTAATTGTGCCAAAAGCACAGTTTTTAGTTTAGAACAGAAAAGCCGGTTTTATAAAACTAAGCCGGATCGTCAGTTACCCAGCCAGTTAAAATCATTTAAATTCAGATTCGTCCAGAAAATTTGGCAAATGTTACACAAGGATTTATTGACATTTAAAAAGAGTATATTTTTGACTTTTTAACTCATAAATGTGACTTTCAAATGTTTTTTTGACAGGGCCATTCTAATCAGCGTAAAAAGTACTAGTAGTTTGCTAATTTAACCGACTTTGTAGCTTTTATAATAGCGAAGTTAGTATTTAATAGTGCCGACTTAAGTTTGAACACCCTGAACACTGGGATGACTGTGGTAACCCTAACACGGACTACTATTAGATCATGAACGGATAATAGTAGGTCGTGGTTGTAATAAATTGTTCTAAACAAACATCAACATGTCACCCACGATACTTTCTGGAAAAGCAATGCTAATCAGTGCTATTTTGTGCCTGCCAATCCTTTTTTCTGAGACGCAAGCATTGGAATGTTATAGCTGCGGTGCAGTCACAAGAACAACTACTACTAAACGAATTACGAAATAACCATGCTGGCATCCAGTGGAAGAACATGCAGAGACCGAGATTTGCGAAAACAAAGAAGACTGTGAAGTGCTCATCCTTTACGTCCTTAAAAGCGCAGCCTCTGTCACAGATTTTTATAGTGTACAAAGAGGTTGCGGACATATCCTGGTTAAGACGATTCACAAGAGTTCGTGTCGAACGGACCATTGTAACTCAATATCAGCGAAAGAGATATGGTATGATAAGAAGGAGGAGGAAACGGGTTCTGTACAGGAGTCCAGTATGTCTGTACAGGTTGGTCTATCTGGCGTTGTGATTATAACATTTTGCCTTAAATTGTATTTACTATAATTTACTATAAATTTACTATAGTTCAAAATTATAACAAATAATTAAAGCTGGTTCTTGAAAATTGTATCACAAACACTTTTAAACGTTCTTTTAAACAGACGAAGCTGTCGAACGACTGCGAAACGTTAAGCGTTTATGCGCCATTTAGTGTCCGTTTAAAAGTGTTTGTGATATAACAAATAAATTGCATCAATAAAACTGAGAAATCCATTTAGTATTAAAATAATTATTTCCATCTTACTTCAGACCTTGCGCTCTATAATCATTCTTTATCTATTTTTTATCGGAGTATGCTGTGAAACTATTAAGAATGTGGTAATCATGTCAGTAACTAAATTTTGACAATGAATGTCATGTCGATTCACATTTTAAGGTTACTCCGAATTAGGCAAATTTGCGATATTGTCTTTTTTACCGCTTAACATCTTGAACAAAACTCAGAAAATGAAAAGGGAACTTGGGACACCCCTGTATCGTAAACGTTATTAATTCCTTTTGTTTTCAAACGTCAGGCTGGATTTTTATATTTAGATTGATTAAGACTAGAACATGGAATGTCTTCCGTTCCATCTAAAATTGATAAAAAAAAGTTATGTAAAAATAAATACATATACAGGGAGTAAATGAAATGTAGCACAAAAAGTACACCACACCGATCACTGACCCATGAAAATGCCGAAACAAAGTTATTTATTTGAGCAATTTTATACGTTATACGTCATCCTGTACATTTATATCTATTATCATTTATATCTATTATCTAGATTTTTCTTTCAAAATTTTTATGTTATCCGATCCTAACACTAATAGTAATGTATAAAGACTAAAGAGTCAACAGGCCATCGAACGAATGGAAACAGATAGAATTCGTAGTAGAAAGAGTATAAAGAAATTTGATATTATAATTTTTTTCTATTCCAAATTATTCATTACATTGAAGAAAATTTAAGTAACAGTAATAAGACAATTACTTCCGGAAGCGTCCCACAAAAATGCACAAAATTGTTTTTTCCTCTGTGCTTATTTTCTCTTATCACAGAAACTGGTTAGGCATTTTTATCTTCTTTGTTACATTGTGTTTTTTCCTTTACTTAGATAAAGATATTCACTTCCTGTATTGCATGTATGTACCTATACATATTTAAAGGTAATCCAAATCTGGTTAGTGCAGTCTTGTTGCATTCAGTTTTGTGTACGCATCACCTTTGAAACTCAAGGTAAGAATATTAATTTCTAGGGAAGAATCTTCTTTAGGCAAATATTTTTTTGGTAGATTTATCGAACATGAATTTAGGAGAAAGTTCTCATTCTCACTCTAATCCAACAACCAAAATGACTGGAGCTCAGGTTCATGCAGGTGCCGAAACACATTCTGAACTTGATGTAACCACCCAAACACATTCTGACGCAAATAAACAAACTTACAATATTTTGCTTATTGGAGAAACGGGTGTTGGGAAATCAACATTTATTAACGCTTTTTTTTACTACATGACATACGAAAGTTTAGACGATGCTCTGAAAGCACAAGATATCACCGCTTTAGTGCCTACGAGATTTACAGTAATGGACGACGATTATAATGAAAAGCTCATAGTTTACGGTGAAGACTAGAATGAATCAATCACTCCCGGTGCTTCAGCCACTCGAACGCCTAGAAGCTACACTTTCAATGTCGGAAATTCAATTATACGTTTGATTGATATGCCCGGTGTTGGTGATACTCGAGGTATGAATATGGACGAAAAAAATTTCGACCGACTTCTCGTCACCATCGGCGAATTGAAGGACATTCATGCAATTTGTATTATGTTGAAACCGAACAGCGCCCGGCTCACCGTTTTATTCCAATATTGTATGAAACAATTACTTTCACGTTTGCAAAAAAGCGCCAGTCGGAACATCATTTTCCTTTTTACGAATTCAAGAGCAACCCTGTATCGTCCTGGTGATACAGTGGTGCCCTTAAAAGCAATTCTTAAAGAAATTGCCGAGCGGCCTCCCAAAGTGGTTATACCGTTTGAAAAGAAAAACATTTTTTGTATTGACAACGAAGCTTTCAGATTTTTAGTCGCTAATAAACAGGGCATGTATTTTAACGACGATGAAAGAGACGATTTTGCGGCGAGTTGGAACAAGTCGTCTAAAGTTTGTTTGTCGTAAGTTAAATTAACCGAGACAAATAACTTTCTTTATTTATTGTAGTTTATTGAATTACGTAATCAAATTAATACCACATAAGATTCAAGATACCGTTTCGATTAATGAAGCTCGCAGATTGATCTTAAGACTTAGTCGACCCTTAGCGGAAATTACCGATAACATTGATAAGAATTTAGAAATCATTAGAAGACATAAGGTTGACTTGAATGACGGAGACAAAACCATCGAGGAACTTAAAAAAAAATTGTACGTTCCGGTTTTAAGGTTGGAAGCTATTAAGTTAGGACATCCTAGAACCGTTTGTACTCATGCTTCATGTGTGGACGTAGTTTGGGTACTGGTTTCCGTGTTTCTTTCTTTTCAGTAAAAAATTCCAAGTTAAATATAATTACAGATCGGTGGAAGCACAAAAACACTCATTTACAGAACAAAATGTCATGAACACTGTTATTTGGATAAAGTGGAACCAAAATTGGTAGGTGATCCCGAACTCGTTAATTGTGCTGCAATGAGTGGTCAACACTGTAAGATATGTGGTCATCATTATACAATTCATATGCATATTACATATGAAAGCAAAACATATGAAGAAATAATCGAGAACAAAGACATTGTTTCCGACATCGAAAGCACAGAGAGTGATATGCAAAAATTGCAAAATACCGTTCAATCCTTGGAAGAGAGGAAATTAAAATATGAGTCTGAAAGGGCAATCATCCAGAAATCTATGGCGAAATTCGCACACTTTTTGGCCAATAATGCCATTACGGTGTACAACGATAAGTATAAAGAATATATTGATTTATTGATTGATAGGTATGTTCCAGTAATCGCATAGGAAATTCGCATGCCCTATCTGTTCTTTTTCTTTTTCCGTTCCAGAGAGAACAGCTTAGGCGACGACAGGGACAAGAAAGCAATTGAACGTTATACAAAATTAATTCAGACATACGAGGAAGAAAAGAAAATACTAGATGATATTTTGGAACAACAAAAACTCATAGGCAGCAGTAAAACAGCAGCGGTAACGGCCGGGGAAGTAATGGAAACTGTCGATGCATTATACAAGCTGGAATTAACTGGTACTACAGTGAAAGATTTCTATGACGTGCAGGACAGTGCAGTGAAGTATGGATTGTTGACCAGCACTGAGAAAACGTATACTCCTCCTGAATGTATTATTAAAAAGTTAAGAAATAAATTCATTTCTTTATTTTAATATTTTTTTAAGTATAAAGTACAGCAGCGGACAAAAAAATTCGGGCAAGAATTTGACATGTCTTGCGTATTTCGACAAATTTGGTAAATCAGGCTTTCATTGAGGTCATATTTCCGTCAAAATAAATAAATAAAATTTGAATTAAACGCCAGAATTACTAGTGACATGCATTAAACGTCAAAAATATTTGAAGTGAGGCAAATGTGCAAGTGACATGCCCGGATATTTTTGTCAGCTGCTGTACATACATCTTACTTTGCTTCTATTTTTATATTCAATATTAGACCCGACCTTATTATTATGCGTCTAGAATTCATTAGAATCGTTGTAATAACAGATTAAAATTTATTGTCTGGTATTTTAATGACATGTAACTTTTATTTAAATCTTTAATAATGTTCTTAATAAAATATTCTTGAAACTAAAATTTGGTTTTATTCCAGCTTTTATGTTTTGTTTAAAAAAATATTCAAATTTTGGAGTTAAATTTTTTTGATTTAATATACAGACCAATAAGGCATAAAGGATGGACGGGATTCTCAGTATATGCTGCGTTCGAATATTATTCGTCGGATGTATCTGAAGAGTATGATCTCATCTTTCTCACTCACGATTTTTAATCTATTTTGTATCTCGCTCATCCGTTTAAGAAAATCTTGTGTTTATATTATTTCCATGACAACAGGCGATCTTTTTACACCCTACTTAAATGTGGAATGTGAAAGATCGCCTGTTGTCATGGAAATAATATAAACACAAGATTTTCTTAAACGGATGAGCGAGATACAAAGTAGGTTAAAAATGCTTGTGTTTTCTTAGCAAGCTTATAACTAGAAGTGTTAGAAACGGCTCGGCTTTTATATACCTGTGTATTTCTAAATAAAGGACAGCATAATTTTGTTGATGCATTTCCCAAGAATAAATTTGTTGATTGTTAACAATACTTGTTACCAACTGAAGCTTTTTCTAAAAGTAAATTTCTTTTCTAAAAAAAAGTTTGGAAATTTACTTACGAATTCAATGGAAGTGGGCCCATTTTGCCAACATGTCCATATTAAAAATTCACTCAGCAAGTCAGCTAAATACTTGGACGAAGTGACGGAGAAAAATCGTTTTGTATTAATAAAATATCCCATAGGTTAAAGTAACGTAAAAAACAGGCCCTGAACAGCTAAACGGGAAGTAAATATTCGAATTCTAGTGGCGCCGTCTGACGGCCAACCATAAGAAGTTACAGTTATTTTTCGACAACGAGTGACCGTCAGATGGCAGTATTAAAATTTAATCAAATAATTAATCAAATTAATCAATCTAGTTGTCGCTGGCGAAACTGGTTGCACGTTAGAAAATTAAGTTTCAAATTTCAAGTAGTGCGATATTTTTCCTATAAGAAACACACTGCTTCTAGTGAAGGTGTTGTTGATAAGAGGTATGTTCGTTTGTATTAGTCGGAGTTACTCTAAAAGCTGTCAAATGTAGTTTATAGTCAAATTCGTTTTGTACAAAATTTATGATCTCATTTTGAGCAAATTGATACTTTGCAAATGGCTCTTTTTACGCACGTCATTGAAATGTAACCGTATGAAACAAATCAATACTTTTTAGTCAAATCAAGTATTTGTTTAAATAGTAATTATAAAAAAGGTTATGAAACCGTTATGCTTTTGCGAATTTAAGCGTTTTCCTCGTATTTTATCAAACAAAATTTTCTAATTATTATATTCTAAATGTTTTTAAATAGAGATATATTAAAACTAAATTAGTTTGTAAGGCAGAATTAAATTTGAAAGAAGGCAAAACATCAAATTAAGCAAATGTCAGATTTACATTTGACAGAACTTGATTACCGCAGTATTTTATAATCTTTCCTTATCTGCCAATTGTATTGTAAACCATACGTCTTACTTTAAAGACATTCGCATAAAGGCGATCCTTTTTCAATCCGAACGATTGATGTACATAGCTACACATACAAATTGTTTTTACTAGTGTCGTTTGATAATGACGTGCGTAAAAAGATCCATTTAACAAACTCTGTGGCTTGGTCGAAAAAGGACCTAAGTGCAAATTCTTCAAAAATGAGTTGTTGGGCGTATCTAACTAAATAAATTTCGCTCATTTTAATGAAATTAAATGTAAATGAATAAACCTAGTAAGTCTGAAAATTTCGATGTAAAAAGACTTAAGTGCAAAAATTATAATCCATATAAAAATGAAGTGGCCTAAGAATCAAAAATATATTAATAGTGTAACGATTCTAAGGGTTCTATTAATTTTTATTTTAAAACAAAACACGAAATAGTTAATAAACTATTTAAAAGCAGACTAATTAACACTAAATTATTTACAAGCCTATATCTAATTTATTTTAACAGCCGAGCGAAAACTAACGCGAACTTTAATGCGAAACTGTCTAACGCCGAATTGTTGCCCACTCCCGGCCGCGTGCATTTATAAGCCGACGCTGTTGTTCTCGTACTTTCTAGAGCGCGGCAGATTGCCTGGTCTAATTTAGTCTGCCGCCGGCATTCTCCAGGCCGTCTGCAGAAGCCTCTAGTCTAAGGCACGTCGGCTGTGACGTAAGAGACAGACTGACGCCGGCCGCTGTCGACGAATCATTACAATAGTATAAGATTATTATAAAATAAAGATCTCTTGTGAATACTATTGCTTTTAGGAAGACCCTAGTAAATACGGAAAAGAAATATTATAATAATAAGCATTTTAAATTTTCATACAAATTCTCGATTATCTCAAAACTTGATTTTGTTAAATAGGCCCTTTTTCGACCAAGCCACAAAACTGTTAGTAAGTCGCTATCAATTTGCAATTACTAGAAATCAGATTTTTTTTTAAATGCAACATATTTATTTGTCAATGTGACTTTTCATTTAAACGCTGTCAGTTAGTTAATTAATATGGAAAAATAAGAGTTTAATCTCTCAGAAAAAGTACTGCTAAGGGAGCGGAAACCCTTGTACCTCAAAAAAACAAACTGAAACTGTGTGAGAAAAAGTATTTCCGCTTTCAAGAATGGTTGCGTTCATAATAGTTATTTATGCATTGAGGGCGTAAAGAGGCTTTTATGGCATAAAACGTAATTTTGTAAAAATACGTCGAAGGCCATAAAAGCAAGTTACGTCCGTGGTGCATACAAAACTTTTTATTCTTTTTTGATATTTCTAAAATAAATTGAATTTTGCACCCACATCCAGCGTTCCTTTGATTAAAAGATTTCAGAAACGTAACTATAGCTACGGGTAAACAACGGTAACCATATTGTCTAAAATGCTGCTTGTGGTTATTAGGTATGACATCAGACATCGCTGTTTGACGTTTCATTATAGCCCAGCGGGTATAAAGAATTCCATGGGCTATAATATATTACATAACGAGAGTTGTAAATAGCATATTACGCACGGTGGAAAAATTGCGCATGAGCCGCGTAGCGGCGAATGCAAGTAATTCCACAAGTGCGTAATTGCTTTACAACTCGAGTTTTGTACTATACTTTATCTACGACCACAAAATTTACCTTATTATTCAAGTTCAAAATAATCAGCAATGACACTTGCAATTTCGACGACTGTCAATCTAAAGTGATGCGGATACGTAGATCTAACTATAAACATGCGTAAAGTAGATGCGTTTTTGTTACTTTACGCACGACGTTTGTAAACACCCGCTTACTTAATTTATGTGTTGTACGTAATTCGTCATTTACAGTAGTGGTCGTAGATAAAAGACGTTTATGACAAAGAAATTCATGTATAATTTTCATTTTATGATACATCCGTGCATAAAGTTTACTTACAATTTATATTGTTGTTTTCCATAATAGAATGCCTTGAAAGTTTATGTAATATTGTAATGCCCTACCGGGCATTATTTTAAAGTGCCCTAGGGTATTATTTCAATGCTAGCGTGACTTAAAATTGATCCATTATTATGTTATAGGGCCAGTTGTACAAAGGCGGTTTAAACTCAAGTTTAACTGAACTGTCTGACTTATCAGCTGAGTGGTCACGGTGGTCATGATTTGAGATGCGACCATTAGGCAACCACGGTGGGTATGAGTTCCGTTTAGAAGACAGTCGAACTGACCTCAAACTTTGACGGTTCGTCCACCAATTAAACGCAGGCTAAATACATTGTAACCATTAAATTAAAAATGAACGTCAATCGAATGTCTGACAAGTGTATTCTTTAGTGATACTAACAAAAATGTCACCCTAACGTGGACTACTAAAATAATAAGAGTGTAAAAAGATCGTGAACGGATAGTAGTAGGTCGTGATTGTAATTGTTCTAAACAAACACAAAAATGTCGATGTCGCCTCTGAGACTTTTTGCTATTTTGTGCCTGCCGATCCCAAAGGCCAATCCTTTTTTCTGAGACGCAAGCATTGAAATGTTATAACTGCTCTTCATATTTAAGCCCAAATAATATTAGAGGTATTCCGATTACACATAGAGAGTGCTGGTATCCAGTGGAAGAACATGCAAAGATCGAGATTTGCGAAGGCAACGCAGATTGTGAAGTTTACATCACTTACATTACATTACGTAACTCTTTAAATATGTATAAAGTAGAAAGACGTTGTGGACCTATCTCGGATAGGGTTAAGACGATTCGAATTCACAAGAATTCGTGTCGAACGGACCTTTGTAACTCGATATCAGCGAACGAGATATGGTACGATAAGGAGGAGGAGAAGGGTTCTGTAGAGGCATCTAGCATCTCTGTACAGAAAGGTCTATTTAGCGTCCTGTTTTTCATGGTTTGCATCAACTTGTATTTAATAATATAAATTATAACAAATAAATTGGATCAATAAATATGAAAAATCCATTTAGTATTAAAGTATTTATTTATTTTCCTATTCACAAGTTCCTTATAAAAACAACGTCGTATACCGGGTGTGCCACCGCAAGCAGGCGCAAGTGATGATTCACGAATCGTTCTAATCGCATAATGGAGTTTCAATGTAATGTCTATCCAATGAAATATTTTAACCTAAATGCACAATTCACTTTAGTAATGAGTTGTACAATTCAAAATATCTCGGTGACCCCCCCCATCTGGGTTGTATGCCTACTTACAGTGGCGTGTGCTTTATATTGTTACGCCTTCGGGGTTCACAAATTGTAATCGTTGTTAATTAAAAAAAAACACTTTAATGTGTACGATCATTTAACACAATGAAAGCACAGTAATATGAAGCTGTAGGGTACGTGAGGTGAATGGTGGCCCCCTAAGGTTATTTAAAAATTGCTAGTCTATTTTTTTTTTGTTCTTCGTTTTATTACTAAATCTATCTAATAAAAGAAATCTGAGGCTATTAATAAATGTAATGTACTTATTATAAAACTTACAAAAATAAAAATTTTCTGATAAAAGAACAAAATGATAGTTCCGGCCGGTATTACACGTTAGATGGAGGAATTGCTTCCGAATGCCAGCATTACTCCGTTCAAAACATAAAAGTTTCTTGTCATAAAATAAAGAGGTTTAAATTCTTATTAAATGTTTTTATGGAAAAATGATCATAATGTTGAATTAACTCAAAATTAATCATTTGTTATGGCATGAGAGTGATCCATGGCACTTGGAATTGCAAATCTTTTGCTTTGCGCGACATGCACACTTATTGTTTTTACATCCGCCCTTGCAGTGACAACGCTTGTAACCCTGTCGCCCTAAAATACTGTAATGATTTTAAAGGTTCTATTAATTTTTATTTTAAAATAAAAACACGAAATAGTTAATAAACTAATTTATTTAAAAGCAAACTAATTAACACTAACATTTAACACTAGATAATTTACAAACTTAATCCTAATTTATTTTAACAGCCGAGCGAAAGTTTATAACGCGACTTTAATTCCGAACTGTCTAACGCTGAATTCCCCTCTCAACCCCGCTCGCGTGCTTTATAAGCCGGGGTTGTTTTTCGCGAACATTCTGGGAGGCGACGGACTGTCTGGTCTAGTTTATTCCGCCGTCAGAATTCTCTAGGCTGTCGCCTAAGGCGCGTCGACTAGACGGCTGTGACGCAAGAGACAATCTGACGCCGGCTGGTGTCGATGAATCATTACAATACTATTTTCAGTTGCAACTTCTCTAAGAGAAATTTTTTAATTCTTTGCGGAATCGCTGAAGTTCTCCAGTAAAATAAACTATTCAATGCAGGGAGTAAATTCTGATCTAGTGAACTTATGCTTTAAAACACTAACGCTGGATTTCACAAACGTCACTTAACTTTAATCATCGATTAAGAATAATCATTCCTATATCTTCAATACATGTAACCATGGCAACGTTTACTTTTAACGGATGATTAAATTTAAGTAACGTTTGTCAAATCCGCCACATGGGTTGTACCTAAAATCTCAACATTATTCTGTGATTTATGTTGTAAACTCACAAAGCTTATAAAGACCATCTTCTACACTACTGACAACAGCCAGTATTGGCCAGTACATTACGGAGAGAACCACGAGCTCTGTCTACGTCCGGTATGGGTACACGAACCGTGTTCCAACTTGAACATCGGAGAATTTTTTATTGGATAGCTTCAGCATTTTGGTGGCTTGTTTTTCTAAAAATTCTCTGGATCTTTTACGCTCATTAACAATATTTCCCTGACGTTTGCAGTTAAGGCATTTTCCATCATTATTAACTTCTTCGCCAAGTGGTAATACTGTAAAGCACTGGCCGCAAAGTATTTGGCCTTCGTTTACAACAAAAATTCAATAGAATGTTATGTATTTGGTGGGCCAGGTATACTCGAATATGGATATTTCCCATTGAATTGATAAAAAATACGAAATGAGCTTCCAGCATCTACTGTTTCTGGAACTGCATTTTCTTCATCTTCTCTTTCCCTATGCGAATTAGGATCCTCAAGGTCATTAGACTCTCCTTCCATTCCTTTTAGCAAATTTTCAACATCTTCTTCAGTGGCCAAATGGTTGATTTCATCATGCGGAATGCCAGCTGAGGCTAGTCCTACTCTAGCCGGACATCCGAACGGAGATCTTCCAATTTCTTGTAAACAAAAATAGTGTAACTAGGGATTGAACTTTTTTCAAACTCCACAGTGTTGCATAACACATAATTATCAGTGCACCGTTTTTCTTGAACTGGATAAATTTGATTCCTGCAGGCCAGTCATTGGTTTTATTGTCATCCATCCACTCCCCCAACATTTCCTCAATATCTCTGTTGGCACGCTCAACCGATCCCTGGCTCTGGCTGTGCCTAGGTTTCCCATGAACAAAGTAACTGTAAAAGTTGCTTTTCAGCAATTTTTCAGTCTGTAACTGTAAAGTAAAAGTTACTGAAGTAACATTTTTAAATGCGGCAATTTAAAAATTTAATTCTCTATCATTTGTGAGAATTCTAAAATTATCTCGTATTGCTAAAATTAGTTTTAATTGTCTAACTTGGAATCAGAATGGAATTTAATAATAGTTATATCTCTGGTTATATAATGATTAGAAAATGTATTACTTATGGCAACGAAAATAAGCCAGTTTGAATTTCTTAATGCAATTCTGCTTCGAACTTAGTGGCTTGAAGCAATGAAAAAATTTTATGTACCCAAGTGGAAATAACAATTCTAGTGTACTTTATTAATTTCTTCTGTAATATGTAAAAATCATTTTCACGAATCATCTTTAAGACTGGATTTACTAAACAAGCTGTACTATATATTTGCAAGAATTTTTTCCTAAATTTTACTTCACTATATGGTTTGTTTAAATTCTAAAGTTAATTATTAAGAATGTTTAGCAGAAGACAAGTAGATTCCATATTCACACAGCAAATTTCAGGTTTGCAATATCAAAACAATGTCTACGCTTTAAAATTAAAAAGACAATGAGAAGTATTTAGAAAATTTTAATAAGGTTAAGGAATTAAAGGAACAATTGGATAAACAATCTAGTAAATTAAATTTTATTCGTTATATGAAGAATATGTACCACTTCTTTCAAGTATACAATATTTCAAATCGGACACACTATATTCATTTTTTGGACAGCAGTGTAGCACCACATGTTGATGTTACAGAAGAAATATTATATTGGTTAGAAGTCACATTGCAACATTACATTGATGATATCCAAAAGGGTTCATCAAATGCAGCTATTCAAGAACTGTCCACACAAATGGCCCTTGGCAGTGAGTATATAGGTACTAATAAGAGAGATCACGACGGGTTAAAAATGCGTATACCTAAAAGCACCGATCACATCAACGAGAGATCGAGAGATGGTTATGTCCACCGTTATGTCAATGCTATTATTTGTGTATACTTCTGTATATCCAATCATAGATGACGCCATCAATATTAAATGTAGAAAATAAAGCGGAACGAAAGCAAAATTAAGAACACTAGATGGCGCTTCGAAAAATATAATTATGGGCGGGATATTTGAATTCTTGTATTTAATTTTAATTTTGAGAAACACTAATAATTCAGCAAACGTACTTGTATTCGGAAACACAAAGTGAAATTCAAATTACAAACAATATAGCTCATAATTTGCCGGAATGTGTTTCAAAATGCAAGTACATTTGCTGAATTATTGTTAATGTGTCTAGTGTAGTATAGGTATCTACTTACCAAAATAAACAAAAGCATACAGTTTAATAACTTTACTCAATAAAATGTAAAATACAAGTTAAAATCGATTGTTACAATAGCGCAACAAATTCACCCTGTATTTTCGAACATGCCCCAGGAGTAAGTTCAGAAACATTACCCCCGGGGGGGTAAGTGGTTAAGGCTAGGTAACAGAAAGTTTTTGAACGCAACGGTGTGAAACAAGATGCAGATGGTCAGATGTCAAATAAAAATCAACAGTCGTAAGCCGTTAAATAAAGCCAATAGTTGTAAGTTAACAGACATAAAAACAGTAAAAATTTTATTATGAAAATAAATTTTATTATGAAATAATATTTTATTGTTATTGATAATGTAACCATTGTCATTATTCATCACAGGTTCGTATACATCGCCCATTATTATCTGTAACAATATCAATACAATCATTTAAAACATTTAATATTTATTGATACCTACTTACATTTCCGCTTTTCGTCAGGCAGAGATACTAGACACTTAGAATTTATTGTACGGTTATATTTAATCAACACGTAAACACGTGTACGGCAGCGAAACATAAACAATGCAATGCGCATGTCGGGTAACTTTTCTCGCACTATCATAGTGGGTTGGAAAAGGTCACTCTTGGGTAATACCCAAATAAGTTTTTGAACAACTTCCCTGAGCAACATTTTATAGTTTATGAACGTCTGTGGATTACCTTGGGAATAAAGGTAACGTTTCTGAACTCACCCCAGTTGTCGCTGGCGAAACTAGTTGCGCGTTAAAAATTAAATTTGAAATTTCAAGTTTCAAGTAGTGCGATATTTTTCCTATAAGAAATTGGTCAGAAACAAACTGGTTCTAGTGAAGGTGTTGTAGACAATGTAAGTAATGTCTATTGAATATCATTCAGGAATTTAAGATTGCTGAAAATAATTGCATGGTCAAAATAAGTGTTCGTAAGAAACGCGATTTTCTGAATTCGAAGGAATGTGAAACACATCACTAATACGTAGAAATTTTTAGAGGAAACAAAAGACATTTTTATTGTGTGAAGTTCCATTTGGTAAATATTTAACAATTTATGTATAAGGACTTGTACAGAATTTATGATGTCAATTTGACCAAATACTTTACTTATTGCACTGATATACCAATAATGATCAATTTGTGTTTCGTTCCTCCATGATATTTCGTGGTGAATACATGAAAATACACTTGTGTACACCGGTGTGCCTCAATGTTAGCGACTTTAATAGCACACCGCACACCTATGCTGACTTAAAGTACCTGATGAGGGCATAACTGCCGAAACCGGTCGTCCTATTAATAAAAATTTCGTGGTAAAGCAGATATATTTTTTTCAACCCATTTTCAATAATTATCACACTAATTCAACTGCCACATCTTTAGTGAGGTTCTTCTTACTCGTTAGTTGTTAAATGCCATTTTATCTTAAATATATTCATGTTGATTAAAACTACACTAATTTTATAGTATGAGGTAGAATTAGAAACCTTTAACTATAAAACTAGAAAACACTGTATTTATTTCGTTGATCTGCTGCTCTCTCTTAACCAGGAACGTATCGTGATTATTTTCATTCTTAAAAATTCTTCTGCATAATAAAAATTGATATTCAAAATGCATTTGCCTATCAACTATAAGTCACCCTGGCTTTTTTTAATGAAATTTGAAATATTGAAAAATGCTTATGTGATAAATACTGATAATGATTCACAAGTAGACAACACAAATAATTGGTAAGAAAATTGCACCACTAAGAACTACATTTACAAGTGTTATTGTTTACGAGCATAATTTTATCTAATTAAGTATTTTTAGTATTGGTGATTTCCTTAATACCTATAAATAAAACAGACACTATAAACAGTTGCATTCATCGAAACACAAGTCTGCAATAATTATTGTCTGTGGTAAGCCAAATATTTTTATTGTTTTTGATCATTTTAAAATGCACAGATGATTTTGATTCTCCAATTTAAAATTATTTATTATAAAATTAAAAAGTCTCAAGAAATGCAATTAAAACAAAACTGCTAAATTGCCTGATTTTTAAATACCTATAAAATTTTTAAAAAAATTGATGTGCCCGCCATCTACTGAAAATGAAGGCAAAAGAAAATAATTCGATAAAAATTGTATAGATGGCGCAGTTAAAGTCGTTTTTTTTTAATTATAGCTAAATAAAATATAAAATTATTAATCTTCAGATTTCTTTACTAAATGTCGGTCTTGCAATAGTGCTTAAAAAAGTGCATTTTAATTTAGCAATACAGTAAGGTCGCCCAATCAAATGATTTTGAAGCACAAGATTAACAAAAAAAAATTGATATGCCTGTCATCTATTGGAAATGAATGCAAAAGAAAATAATTCGGAAAAAATTGTATGGATGGCGCTACTAATAATTGAGGTTTTTTTTTTGAAGGCCTAACTGAGTTGAAATATAAAATAATTAATTTTGATTCTCCAAATTTAAAATTATAAAATTGGAAGAAGTGTAGTTAATACAAAACTGAAAAATGCCAAATTAAGTCATCCACTGAAATTCAATACAAAAAGAAATATTTCAATAAAAATTGTATAGATGGCGCTACTAAAATCTTTTTTTTTATAATAAAATATAAAATAACCTTCGGATTGCTTTAGTAAATATCAATCTTATAATAATGCTTAAAAATAAGTGCATTTTAAAAATAACTAAATTAGCAATGCAATATAATCGCATAATCAGATAATTTATTCTTAGTATAAATTTAAAAAAAAAAATGATATGTCTGCTATCTACTGGAATAAATGCAAAAGAAAATAAATTTGGCAAAAATTGCATAGATGGCGCTGCTAAATTGCGTTTTCTTTCCTTAAAAATTTCTTCAACCTAAAATTAAGAAGAAGTGTAGTTAAAGCGGAACTGAAAAATTGCCTAATTAAATCATTTTTAAGAATAACATTTTAAAAAGATTGATATGCCTGCCATCTACTGACAATCAATGCAAAAGAAAATAGTTCGGTAAAAATTGGCGCTAATAATTTTTTTTAATTAAAATAATCTTCGGATTGCTATCTTCGGATTATCTCCTGATTGAAACGAAGGGAAAAGTGTGCTTCAGAAATTTGGTTGCTTTTATATCGACATTTTATTTTAACAAGTTTGACAGTTAATAAAAAATTAAAGTATAAGAGTTAAGAAGACAACTGTAATCTTTGTACTTAACTTCAGATTAGAAAAAAATATGCCTGAGAATTGATTGTTTTTTATTGACATATCACTTTGACAGTTAATTAAAAAAATGTGAATAGTTTAAGAATTATGAAGAAAACTGATGTTTGTGATTACTTCCAAATTGGGAAAAGAAAGAATACTTCGGACAATTTTATCGACGTTTCATTTTGACAAGTTGACAGTTAATTAAAAATATGATAATTATACGAATTAGGAAAATAACTGATCTCCCGATTAGATAGAAAAAGTAGATCTTTTTACAACAAGATGCTTGATTGTTCTTTATTATCGTCATGTAATTTTCACAAGTGCGACAGTTAATTTAAAAAAAAATATGTATGATTACCTAAAAAAGCATGTTTTTGCTCACCTCCAAATTAAAAAAAAAGGTGCTTCAGATATTTGGCTGCGCTTTTGTCAACACTTTGACAATTTTGACGGTTAATAAACAAATACGATAGGAATTTGGAAACAAGTGATGCTCCTGCTCACCTCCTGATTAGAAAAAGAAAAAAAATAGGCTCTTTATACAAGATACTTCAGAAAATTGATAGACATTTCATGTAGACAAATTTGACAATAATTGTAAAAAAATGATAGGTATGATTAACTAATGTTTGTCCTCACACACAGATTAAAATAAGTGCGCTTGGTTGACTTTTTGTCGGCATTTCTCTTTTGCAAGTTTGACAGTTACTAAAAAAATAGAATAATACAATAAAATAAAATAAAAAAATACGAAAATTATAAGAATTAGGAAGACAAGTGATGTTTCTGCTCACCTCCTGTTTAGAAAAAGAAAGAAAAATTAGTTCTTGATAAAAAGTGCTTCAGAAAATTGATTGTTCTTTTATAGACAATTCGTACTGACAAGTTTGATAGTTATTTAAAAAAATATGATACGCATAATTAACTAAGAAAGCAACTGAAGTTTTCAGATTAAAATACGTGAAAAAAGTATGCCTTAGAAATTTGACTGCCCTTTTGTCGGCACATTTCAATTTGACAAGTTTGACAGTTACTAAAAAAAGAAGAAAATTATAAAAATTTGGTAAACAACTGATATTTTCGCTCACCTCCAGATTAAAAAAGAAAGAACAATGACTTTTTGGACAGGATGCTTCAGAAAACTGATTGCTCTTTTACCGACATTTCCCTTTGACAATTAATAAAAAAATACGAAAAGTATTAAATAAGAAAATTGATGTTTGTAGTCATATCCACTTTAAGAAAAGAAAGAAACTAAATTCTTTATAGGCGCCATGCACATCTCTGCGTTCAGCGCCGCCTGGCGTGGTGACTTGTGAATTAGTGATATGAAAACATTTCTTGAGACTCATTGCATGGGAACAATATCACTCTTATGACAATTTACGATAGTAGTACATAATACTTGAGCTTCCTGGTATTGAAATACATTACAATATTCAAGTTCAAATGTACACTAATAATTTTAAACAACTCGTATTTTCATACCACTAATGCAGAATATGGTCATTGGTGGCGCTGGCTTCGCATGTGCATGGTCCCTATAGAGAACACTTTAGAAAAAATGTCTTCCTTCATGTACTTTTGAGACGATGTTGCACATTTGTCTTTATATGTAGATAACGGTTGGCTTATTTAGGCTTTATTTTCATATTTTCTGTACATTTGATGATAGTTTACCGAAACGTGTCATTTTTTATTCGACCTTGAGATGAGCGAAAAATAAAAAGATTTTACATTTCGATAGCGTTTATAGAGACTTAAGGCAAATACATTTTTCAAAATTTATTAACTGTCCAAATTTCATGCAGAAATGGATTAAAAAATAAAAATTCTAGAAAGGTGACCACATGGCATGGGACAACCGGTATAATTTATGTAAGAACTTTCAAGGACGTCCTGTATATAGTATTTTTCATTCATGAATGAGCATTTTATCGTTTAAGGTAATTTGACTGTACTTGACGAACTCAAGGATTTGAAGCTTTATTAATCTTCACCCTTCCGAAGTTCTTTTCTTCAATTGTTTGTTCTCTGCGTTTTTCCATCCTCCTCTAACAACTTTAAAATACTTCGCCCATTCCAACTAGGCATTAAAATTGTACTGCATCTTTCCTCTGGGTTCCATCTTGACCTTTTCAAATTCTCTATTTATTTTTGGCACCTCCCAAATATTTTTGCTCTTAGCTTCCTGTAAATCCTTCTACTTCCAATGCAGTTGGTCTCAATCCATAAGTACTGGTCGATATTTTCCTCAAAACCTTTAACCCACCAAAACCAACTTAGCCTTTCCTACATTATTTCTAAGGTCATTCTAACGTACTGAAAACATAATACTATTTGTCCTTCTCAGAAAATGTCGCGGTTTAAGGGAAAAGTAGCCGTGGTAACTGGAGCAAGTTCAGGCATCGGGGCAGCCACGGCCAAAACCCTAGTCGAGCTTGGATTGGAGGTAAAATCCCCCAATTTTTTTCTTTACTTCCTACCACAACACTTTGCAGGTGGTTGGCCTAGCCAGAAGAAAACATCGCCTGGAGGAACTCGCAAAAGAACTGCAAGGAAAAGAGGGAAAACTATACATCGTCAAAACAGACGTTTCCATCGAAAACGACGTAATAAAAGCGTTTGAGTGGACCACGAAAAACGTCGGTCCAGTCCACGTGTTGATCAACAGCGCCGGCGTGATGAAATCCACAGAGTTGATAGATGGCGATGCGGAAAAATGGAAGCAAGTTTTGGATACGAACGTGCTCGGCCTTACCGTAGCAATTCGCGAGGCTATTAAAATCATGAGGGCCAACAACATCGACGGACACATAATCAACATCAACAGCCTTTCCGGTCATAAGATTTTTAATTTTCCTGGCATCAATGTGTACTCGGCCTCTAAATATGCAGTCACTGCTTTAACCGAAACGTTCAGACTGGAACTGATTCGTTTGGGGAGCAAAATTAAAATCACCGTGCGTTTTATTATTTACCCTCGTATTTTGTTCCGTGTGTAGTTTCTTTTTTCTTTAGAGTCTAAGTCCTGGCCTCGTTAAAACTGAGCTGAGACTCGCCGATGGTCAAATATCAATGGAAGAGCAACTTAAGGACATTCCGTCTTTAAACAGCCAAGACATTGCAGATACAATCGTGTACATTTTGGATACTCCTTCAAACGTTCAGGTTTGTATACTGCAAGTCGCAGTCTTCTCACTTTATTGATTGGTGCCCTCTGTTTTTTTTTTATTAGATAACAGAACTTACCATACAGGCTGTAGGAGAACCCTTTTAATTGCACATTTCAAGTCGGATGTTGCAAATAAGGCTCCAGTTCTGGTTTAATGATTTGATAGGTATTGTTTTTTTTTTAATACAAACAAAAAACAAAGTATGTTAATTTTGGCGAAAATTTTTGGGAAAATAAAGCGGAGCTTTTAAAAACGTAAGAAGTTTTTCATTTCTGAATCCTTTGGCCTAGTTTTAGGGTTTTTATCAACCCTTGCCATGGAATTTAGACAGCATGTCTTAGCTTCACTGCAAAACCACAGAATATCAGAAGCGACACTCGGCTTTTCGCGCGGAACCGATTTTCTTTGCGCACGTGCGGGTTTTGGTGGACCTTCTGTCAACCTCAAAACTTCTTATGTGATTAATGTCATTGTTTGATGCAAATCTATGTACGGTTGATAAAGTTTAAAGCTTTGTTTTTAATTTGTTTCGTGTTTACAACCATTTTGCAATTCCCACTTGCTTTTCATAACTTCCACAAATAATCACGTTTCAGATTCTTTCATTCAATGGTTACAAATTCATATTTGGCGCATTCTTTTGACATCTAATCAATGGCGTCAAGGTCACAAAATCGGGACCCAAAAACATCAAAGGTTCCGACACAAGTATAGTAGTACTTTTCATTTAAGCTAAGACATGCCCCTCAGATGTCATGGTAAGAGTTGATAAAGAATTTAAATAATCACTCGGTACAAACGATATATTGATAAATTATGTTATTATACATAGAGGTCAGTTAAAAAGTGAATGACTTTTAGGTTAGTTTTGGAATATTACTATGTTCAATGGCGCGGAAAGCGTAATGTAAGTAAGATATTGCTATGAACACATCTTGGACGCCACCTGTTGGTGGCTATCACTAGTTAAGGGGAGGGGTACCAGATAGGCTACGGGGGACGGTAGAGTGGGTGGATAGCAGAAGGTGCTACCTGCTACACCTCCAAGACGAGCTGGGGTAAATAAAGTGTGTTTGAGAAGTAGCTGGTGGTTCTTTTCTGCGCTCGACTCCCCTACAGCCACTAAAGAGAGGGTGTTAGGTAAGTACCAATTTCTCTATTTCTCAAATGCTAGGTACCTCGAGCTAGGCTAGCGCTACTTTCTGAGAGGGATACGACCCCCAAATACGAATCCCCGAAGGGGCGCGTAACAATATTTAGCTCAGCCGTTTGTGACATATTGGAGTTTAAAAACGTCAATGTATTCACAACTCAAATATCTCACAAACCATTCATTCAAATATCAACATATTACACATTTTTGAAATCAAGAAGAACAGATTTTTCATTTTGGCGAACAATATATAGGCTATTCCATTTAAAGAAACAAAATTGTATTTTTTTTTCTACTTTGCGATGCGTTTTTGTTTCTTATGATATCTCTAAAAGATAACACGTATAAGTCTCTATAACTTTTGCGTTTAAAGTTTTTCTCTAGCTCCTAAAATAAAGCCTCTAGGTGGGCTCCAAAATATTTTTTAAAAAAACATGTACAGAATACAATCTTATTTAGTTAAATTTAATGTAGTAAGTGCGTTATAGTTATAAACAATGATGAACTGCTGATTTGTGGACATTCTAGAATTTTGAAAAACGCTTGCGTACAACAGCCATATTTAGTGACCCGTTTGGACAAGAAACTGCCGTTAGTATAACTGCCTCCTGACATTCCTAACCCGTTGGTTGATTCGAATGAGTATTATTTCTGAATTTAAGGCAAAGTCACAGCAAAGTTGGATTTCCTGATTTAATAAAAAGTAATAATATAGAAATTAAATTGAATCTGTATATTATATTCCGCCTTAAAGTATGCATTATGAACAATTTATTGAGAGACAAGAAACTACCGTTAGTATGACTCTCTCCTGACATTCTTAACTCGTTGGTTGATTCGGATGAGTATTATTTCTGAATTTAAGGAAAAGCTGGTTTTTCTGTTTTAATAAAAAGTAATAATATAGAAATTAAATTGACTCTGGATATTATATTCTGCGTTTAAGTATGTATTTTGGACAATTTATTGAGAGACGGCGAGGGCGCAACACTAACCTATTTATTTTTAAACTTTTTTTAAATTTTTTTTTAATTTTTAAACTTTTGGCAGTAAAATAGAAGTAATTAATTACGTATAGAATAATTCTGTTCAACCAAATGAGTTTAAGGCAGAGGTGTTGGTTTTTAGTTTCATTAAAAACACGATGTATCGAAATTTTTAATCATCACTTTATATTTAAATATTTCGCCGAGAGATAGCGCTAAAGTAGCGGGATGAATCTAATTTTAATTGCTGACAATTTTATACGTCATCATTATTTTATGTCCTAAAAAGTATTTTTTCTGGCTTAATAAAGAAGTCGAAGTTTTTTAACTGAATTTAAATAAAAGTCTATTCTTTATGTATTTAAACATTTTGTTAAAGTGTGGAGCTAGCATAGCGGCGCGAATTTCGAATTCTTGACGGTGAATTATACATACAAAGAATACAAAATTGTTTTATAAAGTTAAACCCAAATATAAGGCAATATTGATTTTGCCTGTAGCTGGTTTTTGTAACTTCATGAAAAAAATTATATAGTCAAAAAAAATTTTTTTTATTTCGTTTTTTACATTGTCTTCCTTGTGATGCGCCAATTACATTTTCGACGAAATTTTAAAGATAATGAACTTAAGTATTAAAAGAAATACATAATTATCAATAAAAATGCAGGAACATTATTGGAATAACTTACCATCTACTGTAGCAAATAAATTAAGCGTAGTTTATCATTGGTGGTAACATCAGCACTTGTGTGATGTAGAGCAGGCATTTTTCATTTTATATTGATCAACAATTATTAAGAAACCAAAAATAAAATATAAAAATTATTGAAGGGGTGCATAAATAAATTACTAATGTATTCCGAAAAATGCAAAATTAAATGTGTAGCCCTATGCTACCTCCATCTCTTAAGGAATTGTTTAAATACACAATGGCGGAATATTTGAATAAGTATCTAACAAATTTATCTAAGTAATAGTTCTATAGAGGTTTACTTCATTTACCATTATCATTATTATCAGTAAATTCGCGAAAATAAGCTCACCTCAGACTGATTATAATTATGTTCTTTAAAATGTACTCTTTAAATTAAAAAAAGTAAATAAAAATAAATAATTACAGTTTGTATATTTTTAACTATTCACATTTGCAAAATGAATGTTGCAGAGTAAATACTAAAAGATTACAACTTTAGATACACAGCGCAAAGAAACTGGCGTTTTTCTACAATTTCTTCCACGAACGATTTTGTAGATCGCAGGTGAACCAAAAATATATCGATTTCAGTGAAGCCATCGAGCCTAAATGTGTGTACACAGCGTATGAAACAACATTAAATATTTAGTTGTTGAAAAGGTGTATTTACAAATACATCAAAATGGTAGTGACAGTGATGTGGACGAGTTCTTGTAAGTACTCAATTTATTGAGGGGGAGGGGATTTACATCTCAATTATGCTACTTCACAATCGTACAAACCATGAACAGCAAAAAAGCATAAAATTCATTAAAACTAGTAACTCTCGTTTCAGGTGAAGTGGTACTAATATCCGTTAGCGTCTTATTCGTGGTAATTGTTTTCTTTGCATGCTGCGCGTGGTAAGTATTAATACCACCGTTTATTGATTTGATTGGACTGAAAAATGTTGGCTGAATTTTCAGCTGGAAAACCGGAAGCGATCCGCTCAAGCAGATCTACGTCATGCGCGAAAGGGGCTTGCAAAAGTGTGAAAGCCTCACTTCGCTTCCGGGCAAGTTCAACCCCGGACGGGACTTCTTCAGGCGATTATCCGCTTCCGCCGGAAGCATGTCGATTCTGAAAGCCAGAGGATCTCCAAACCAGCATTACTTCAGCACGAAATATCGATCGAATTCAGACAACGACCTGCTTGATTCAACAAACACCTCCAATGAGTAATTGCAAACAGTCAACAGAAATCGTATACAGGGTGTATTATAACCAGACTTCGGATATTTCGGAACGTTGCCATGGTTACACAATACGAAGACCCATTCATTGCGTAGCGATGACAACGCTCCGAAATATCCGAAGTCTGATTATAACTACCGGTAAATATTCACAACCACGTGATTCCCTAAGTTTACATATAAGCAACGATATGTTTCGATGAGTTTTTATATGTAGAGAGAGTAATCAAGTGTTTAACGTAGAATCACGTAGTGTACACCCTGTAGATATAACAACGATATTAATCAAGTATTCAGATTTTCAGGGGTCGTGTTGCAAATAGAGAGTGAAAGTCTGAAAGCGCCAAAAAGAGAGGAAGATGCCGTTTCGTACTTGAGCGATGATTCCAAGCGTACGTTTTATTCGGTGAGCGATTATTTTAAAATCAATTTGAAGATCACGTGATCTCTCATTCGTTCGAATGTTGCAAAGTGATTGGTGAGGAAACCATAATATTTAAAGTACGTGACGAAAATGGTCACTCTTTATATGTATATCGTTCACGAACCAATCACCCTGTACATCAAAATGAATCAGAGTTGTTGCTGGTTGTTTATTACTCCTAATAGATATGTTACAAGGTACTTGGTATTTAAAGAACGTATTCGGAGGAGACAATTCTCACTAAGTCAATTACTCAGCAATCACCCTGTATATCAAAATGAATAAGAGTTGTTACTGGTTGCTTATTATTAGATTTGGAAATAATACAATACATTTGCAGACATATCCGTTAACACGTGCTCCCTCCATGGCTGAAACCATGAAGAGTTGCCTGTCCCAAATCGATTTGGATACATTATAGACGTCTTTAATTTATTTATCTTTATTTACAACGATGTTTGTGTTGTATTGTTGGATGAAATCTTCCAGAGAGCTGCTATTATATTGTAAAAAGTAAAATACAAAATTGTTTTGATTAGGAAATAGCGTTTTCTGAGCTCCGAATCCTTGATATATCATTTATTTTTACAGAACGTTTTTATTTGTTGATCAAAGAAAAAAATGCTACATTTGATTTGATGTCGCAATTGTTGATGAAATTAATTTCTCAATTATGTATTCTGTGTATGTATGGTTGCCTATCATGACTTTGCTAGGCGCTGATAGCAGCACTAACTACAAAAGTCGCTCATTTTTTGTTAAGATCGTATCTCTGCACTCTCTATCAAATTCTGATGTGAAAATTGCCAGTTTCGATTTCTTTTAACCTATTTGGGGGTAGTATTTAAGTTTATTATTCGCTGTTGCCACCATTCCATCCGGCATAAATACGATTATTTGAAAATATGCCGCGCCGTAAGATTAGCTTAAAATCTGAAGTAAAATGTAATTCTTACTTTTGATTTCAATGCATCGCCGTGTCCTATGATTGGTTTTACTCAAACGTTTTGATTCTTTTTAAATATAATTGTGTTCTTGCGCAGAGGACATGTTTAAATTCATCAATTCACCCGTACACTCTCCCCGATGTAAGTATAGTCCATTCAAAAGATGTTTTTTTAAATCATTGCGTCACTTCTTATTCGCCGTTGTCACGCTTCGACCAGAATAAGTACGAGTGTTCTAGAAGAAGCTGGCCCGTTCGTCTGCATCAGCGAACCATATGATTGACTAGAAAACGCAAGCCCTAACGTAAGAGTTATTAACGTAACAGTTATTAACATTATTTTCTGTTGCCATTCCTCCACCCCAAATGAGTTTACGATTAGCTCAAATATATTATCCATTTATCCGCATTAGAGAGTCTTATGATTGGCCTGAAACCTAAATATTTCATTCAAACCCTGTGATGGAAATTACTAGAAAAATTGTTTTAATTCAGAGATATCGACGAGTTCATCGTTGAGAATAAAAACGTCGGGATTCACTTTCTCCGAGTGGCTTGTTCTTTACAATTATTTTTTTATTGCTTTTTCAATATCTTCTTAGACGTCTATTTCTAGCACTTCTTCACTTTTTGTCGTTCAAAAAAAAAAACTGCTCCAAGTTTAGTGAACTTTTTAAAAATTGCTTGCAAAGTACTCACATTCCCAGATCAAGTTCCCTTTTATTGGAGCCGAATTTGAGTTTCAAAGTCAATGTACTTATGTCAGTTTTGTACCACTATCTTTTTTCGAATGTGGGCAAGTACTAATATACGATTTACTGTAATTAAAGCAAGAGTTTGGGAGTCGAGGGAATTGTCTTTTGGCATGAGTGGTTGTATAGTCTTATGCTTCAGTAGTAGAAGAGGTTTGTGCCTCAAATTTTTAGGAAAAGACACATGTTATTCTTAAAGAAATCGAAAGGTGCGCTGTTGATATTTGCAAGTATCATCTTGATTTTGTATTTAGTTTATCTGTTGCCCATCCCGTACTTCGATTCGCTATTTTGGCGCTCGGAAAAATCGAGTTACTTGCGTTGCTACCGAACGAACGACTTGGAATCTCTACCGGACGTTTCACAAACGAAACCTCTGAGAAACTCGATTTTTTTCCTCGAAACCACCTGCGGTTCTTACGAAAACGACAAAATCACAATACAGAGAAGACAAGCCTGTTCGGTCGAATCGGCGGCCCTCACGAACCCCAACAGCACCGTGTATTTACTTTACGTTTCGTCTGGCAATCTGGAACTGGAAGAAACGGAATCCAATCGGTTACTTCGAGCCATCTTAAGCTACGAAAATGTAAATTTGAGGCACTTAAGTTTCGAAGAGTACGTGAGGGATTCCCCGATCGATGTCCAGGTCGTTGCTGTGCAAAGTGCCAAGTACCCCCAAGGTTACATCAACGATATGCTAAAGTTTCTAACATTGTGGAAATATGGAGGATTTTACTTGGATTTAGATGTGATGGTGTTTAAGTCTCTTGAAAATCTGGCGGCGAATTTTGTTGGGGCCCAATCAGAGTCGGCGGTGGGCTCAGCGATTTTGCGTTTTGATTCTTCCGGACCTGGACATGAGTTTGCCCGGAAGTGCTTGGAGGAATTCGTTCTTAAAGATAAATGGGGCTATAATGGTACTGAAGTTTTGACTCGGTAAGTCCATTGCTTTTATATTATTAAGACCCGGTATTTAAGTCATAGTTTAACTTTAAACTTTAATTTATTTCCATAGGAACAATTGTTTTTACAATTGTTACTATGGGAATAAACTAAAGGTTTAAGTTAAACCATGACTGAAATACCTGGCCTATGTTTGTTAGAATCTTGATACCCTTACTACACCCAGAGGGTTTAGAAAGAGAAGCCAATTGTTACTTATTTTTTTTTAGCCTGGTAAAGAAATTGTGTGGAGTGGAAAAACTCGAAGACGCCTTCAACAAGACTTGCGATGGTGTTGTGGTGTACCCATCCCCCTTCTTCTTTCCAGTGCGCCAGCGGGATTGGAAGCGCTATTTCGAGGAGGAATTCACAGAGGAAATCGTGTGTGAATCCCACGAGAGTTTTGCTGCTCACATGTGGAATCAGCTGAGTGGAACCAGCGCAATTAGGTCAACTGCAAACGTGTCTTATATCAAATTCGCGCAAAAGTTTTGCCCGAAAGTGTACCGACAGACCTCAGGATATTTTTAACAAACGTCCAATACACATTTATTTGTTAATACTTACAGAGTTTGGTTTAAAGTAAAAAATTGCTGCTAGTGCACTTACATTTGCTTTAATCATCGATTAACTAAAGTATTTATTTGTTAAATAATATGTATATTTTCTAATTTCCTAATTCAGATTTATTGTTTCTGAAAATATGTATATTTGTTTATATGTAGATAAAATCTAAGAGTTTTTGATTCTGCATTTTTTAGAAAAAAAATGAACATTGTTACTGTTTATAACGTGCGTTCAAAAAAATCCGTTATCGAGAAGGCTCTGAACTTGCTTTTATTTTATGACGGCACGTCGTAGCTTAGTACGTGTGTTGCAGCCTTGAACAACCGCGAGCTGTCAACAACGTCGACTGTCAAAGATTTTGTTTACATTTTCGAGGTATTTGTAATAAAATAAATGTTTTATTTCATTAATTGCGTTTACTTATCCATTTTGTAGAAAATCATAATGAAATGGATATAAAAAATCAGGTTATGTTCATAATTATCGTATGGTTACGACGTGACTTTGCAAAATTTGTATTTGACATAAGCCTACTTGATAACGGTTTTATTTGAACGCACTTTATTATTATGAAGCACAAAGTAAACGGTGTTTTTTAAAATCTGACATCGAAGTTGGCCATGAACATTTTATTGTGAACCATTAAAATATCAAAATGACGAAAAAACGATTTTATTCGAAAAGAAATCCAATTTTATTTTCAAAACAAAGCACCAGACAGTGACAGAGGTTTCAAAACTTGTGGTATGTGCAGAAAAACACTTTGATATGGCCAACTTCGACGTCAGATTTAAAAAAACACTCGATATAATATTATAACAAAATAAATACAAAAGAAAGTATCCACTTTTCTTTGCCGCGACTGTACGTAACATAACAAATGAGAAGAAGAAGAGGAAAGTTTAGTTTAAACATATTGACTACCAACCTTAATATTATGCCTGTTTTAGACGGTCATATTTTTGCATCAAATTTATTACGAAGTGAGAAAGATAAGCTACCACAGTGAATATTGATTGGTTGAATGGACACTTCTCAGTCACTTCGTAATAAATTTGATAGAAAAATATGACCGTGTAAAACGGGCATTTAGAATAATGACTACACATGTACCCGGATCTTTATTTTCTTTTTACTTATTTATGAAGTCGACTTTGAGTTTTTCATAAAAGTCTCACATCGCTTTAAAATTCATCAGTTTTGATTGAGACAAGTCGCAAATCACTTCAAAGTCGCAACCACTTGAAAAAAATCACCAGATCTGGTGACAAAATCACTGAGTTGGCAACACTGTATGCAGGGCCGGGTTCTAACATAGAACGGCAACGCAATGCTTAAAACTGGCAGCCAGAAATTGGAGGTTTACGCGATTAACTGATGCATTATTTAGTAAATAATCTAGTTGTAGGATAATTTGCAAAGGTGTAGGTGTAGGTATAGTAATATAGAGACTCTACACCTATGATAATTTGCAAAGGTGTAGAGTCTCTATATTACTATACCTACACCTAACCTTTGCAAATTATCCTACAACCAGATTATTTACTTTAAGATTATTTAATGCATCAGTTAATCGCGTAAACCTCCAATTTCTGACTGCCAGTTTTAAGCATTGCGTTGCCGTTCTATGTTAGGTTTAAATTCAATGCTATTACCTTAAATACCTTAATGTGAACCAATCACAAACGATTGCTGAGTAAGCAACTCAGCAGCTGCTGTCCGTTGAACGCGCACAATAATTCACCGATAAAATACAAAATGTCATTTTTTTGTTGATTGCGCTCAGCTTAAGCTCGAATGCGCGCTTAACGAAAATCAAGAAATCGATATATCTGACATTGAGCGCAATCTTAAAAATCAAGCGATCAATAATTCTCTTCTTGATGCAATTCCTAGTATCTTTGTACTGAACGCATCCACGTGCAGATGCTGCCATTTGATACACGGTAATATTGAAAAATCCCTAAATTTAGTGTCGTTTTTAGTGAAAATTTCAAGAAAGTGTGACGTTTAATCATTTTCGCTGATGAATGTTTAGTTTCGCATGTTTTCACTATTACACTATTAATGCATAACTTAACAGAAACCTCGTGATACATTAACAATTTATGCGCGTCGTGCCCTCCTCAAATCACCGTTCACGATGGACTATCTCGGAGACAACGCCGGCCTGGGCCTAACAGCGGAGCAAACCGAGAAAGTGCTGCAGTTCCAAGACCTGACCGGCATCGAAGATATTTCAGTGTGTCGAGACGTGCTGCAGAGGCACCAATGGAATCTGGAAGTTGCCGTGCAGGAACAGTTAAATATTAGAGAGGGCCGTCCATCTGTGTATGCCACGGAGGCCCGACCCCCGGCTGTAATAAGTGATCATTTAACGCAGCACATATTCTATACACCACCCACTGATGGCTCGGGAAGTGGATTTAGGGGCTTACTTAGAACAATTTTTAGCTTATTCTGGACTGTTTGTTACAGTACGATATTTACTGTTTTGCAAATCGGACGTAGAATCTTTAGAGGAGATAATCGAGGATGTAAGTGTTTTATATTTAAACTTTTATATTATGTTACATAGTTGGTACTGTTAAGAATTATGAAGTTTAAAGATTCACTTTAAAATCAAAACACATTCATTAATTTGAAAGCGTATTATCGAATGGCAATGTTCTTTGTAAAGAGCTTCTTATAGTGTAGAAATTTGGAGTCCTTTTTTTTTGCTATTGCTCTTTATGCATGCATTCTTTAACTGTGTATAAAATGAAATTGCAGATATTACAAACCCTATAGAAGAAGTCATGTCTTTTATAAAAACGTACGAAGAAAAATATTCACATGTGCATCCGGTGTTCTATCAGGGCACATACTCCCAGGTGTTAAACGATGCGAAAAGGGAACTGAAATTTCTCCTGATTTACCTCCATAAAGAAGACGCAGTCGACACGACTGCTTTTTGTCGGTACGTCATTTACTTTTGACCCGTCACGTGAAATAAACTTTCTCTTTTGTTGTCGTTGTTGTTTAGGGATACGCTTTCACAAGTCGAAGTGATCACTTACATTAACACTAACTTCTTCTTCTGGGGCTGTGACACACAATCCGGCGAAGGTTACAAAGTGAACCAACTGTATAGACCCGGTCATTATCCGTTCTTGGCCGTCGTCGTGTTGAAAGACGGACGGATGACGATTGTTAGCCGAATGGAAGGCTACTGTGACGGCGGCGTACTCGTGCAGAGACTGGCCACGGTCGTCACCGAATTCGAGATTAACTTGCGGCAAGCCAGACGAGACAGGTACGCCTTTATTTAATTAAACATGAAAGACGTTGAATTATTAACCGCTTCGCACAGAATGGAGCAGAGCGTAAACAGGTCCATCCGAGCTTTCCAAGACGAAGCATTCTTAGAATCACTGCGCGCGGATCAAGAAAAAGATCGAGTACGTGAAGAGCAAAGAAGATTAGTCGAGGAAGAACAACGTCGACAAGAAATGGTCAGTATTATTTTAGTATTACAGTGAAGCTCTCTTGGGCGGACACCGACTGTGACCATCAAACTGTCCGTCCATTAGAGGTGTCCGCCTAAGAGAAAATGCATGTAAATTACATAAATGGGAGATTAAAAATTGTCCAGCTAAGAGAGGTGTCCGCTTAAGAGAGCTGTCTGCTATGGGAGCTTTCACTGTATTTGGTAATAATAATAAGTGGTATTACAAGGTTAAGTTTAACAATAGAGAAGCTTAGGCCAATTTTAACTTTGCCTTGCTTTGTAATTCATGTCTTTTTGGGAAGACAATAAAATCATTTATTATTATTATTATTGTATGAATTGAAGGAAGCGCAAGCGGAAAGGGAAAGAAAGCAAAACATTGCAAGAGATAAAATCGAATCCGTGAATAAAGTACCGAGTGAGCCCGATTCATCTCACCCCGATGCCATACACCTCGTTATTAAGTTGCCTTGCGGTACAAGAATCAACAGGCGCTTCCTAAAAACACATTCCTTAGAGGTAACGTAGTGTTAATTTTTTTTATATACACTAGCGTGATGGTTTTCGTTTTAAGGCAATATTTTTCTTCGTGTTTTGTCACCCGAGTGCACCCGACAGCTTCGAAATCACCACCAATTTCCCTAAGCGTGTGCTTAAATGTCAAAGTTACGGTCCAGATGACATGGTACAAACGATAGAGCAGGCGGGACTTAAAAATAGGGAAGTTCTTTTCATTAATGATCTCGACGCGTAGTGATAACAAAACGTACATGTTTGAGGGCAACATGTTGTGGTTTTTAATATAGAGAAGGAATGGGTTGATTTTTTTTTTTTTTAATTGTATATGAAATAAATTTAGTTCTATTTTAATTTTTGTCTTAAAACAACTTATATGTGATTCCATGTTTCTTTCAAACAGGATTTTAATTGCAACGAGATTTAATTAATTAATTTCAAACACTTATCAGTCGATGTTTATTAAAATCGATCAATAAGTTGGATATCTTATCTGAATGGAAATGATTCAAATAGATACAGGACACTTGATGCTTAACGACAAGAAAACACACTCGTTGAAAATAATATTAATCGAAGGCCAAATCACCCTGGATGAAAAAATAAATAAATCTGCATTAAAATAAAGACTGATTAATGTAGTTTCCGTGCCTTCACATATGAATATCCATAAATTAATTATGTTATTGCGCGCACTCGTTAATTTATTTCGTGGAATCTAGTAGCGTTGAAAACCAGGAACATGCATTGCCCCCTCTTACCCTTAAAAATATGTCAACTATTAATTCCATTGTATTTATTACCAAATTGCATTTTAGTATATGTTAAGATAGACTTTCCTAACGTATAATTAAAGGCTTGTTTTTTTTTTCAGTGTAATTATATTATAATATATGTTTTCAAGTAGCGATGGTTTTATTTACACTTCGATTTCACCTAAATAAATTTGTTTATCGCTTGAAGCGGACACGATGATGGGTTCGCTGGGGTGAAAGTCGATGTCGTTTACGCTTCCGTTGTGCCCCGGCAGCTTGTACAAGATGCGTCGACTCGTCGTGTCCCAAATGTACACGAATCTGTCCGCCGAACCTGCGCTTACTTTGCTCCCATCGACGGACCAAGAACAACGCAGTAAATTCTTCTCGAAATTATGCTGGTGGCCTACAAATCAACACCCAATCATTTCAAGGTATTTAAAAAAAAGCAAAGTGTTTTCACCTGTGAAGATTTTGACGCATCTGTCTTGAGGGGCATACGGTCTTATATCCCAGATACGCAGCGTATTATCCATCGCATTCGATAGTAAATACGAACCGTCGGGGCTTAACGATAAACCGGTGACGGTGTCCGTGTGTCCTTTCATGACGTAGAGAATTTCATTGTTGCGAATATCCCAGACTTTGATGTCGTTGTCTATCCCTCCAATGTAGCCGTGCTCTGCCGTATCATTAAATGCCACAGCTGTCACCTAGAAGCCCACTTATTATTAAGCTGGAAAAGAAAATTCATTTCTGTCTTTACTTGATAGGTATTGTTGAACGTGGAAACGCAGTTTTTCTTTCTTATATCCCACAATCTGACTGTGGAATCGTCGCTTCCTGAGATTAACATTTGGGGGCCTCTTCTAACACCTGCAATTAATTTTTTTTTGTTTACGTTTGAGCATTTCTGTGTATTCAATAAGGTTGCCACCCGTTCAGGTTATCCCGGAATGTGTCCAGTCGAGAAAATATGCCACCCAGAATTCCCAATATTAGATGTTGCGCCATCTGATAAGGAGCAATTAGCCTTGTATTATTGAGAAAAATTTTTGGTAAACAAAAGCGAATTGGGTTTGGCAACACTAGACTCAATATTAAAAGATCGATAAAATTACAAAAGAAAATTAGAGTCGACGGTTTCATCAGAAACATAAACAAAAGACGAGCGATTGTTTAACAAGTGCAAGAAACAAAAAAAATTATCGACTATTTGATTATGTATGAGCAAACCTTTTTGTTTTGTTTTTTCCGTTAAACCAGCGCTCCGCGCCGGCATTTCTTTTGTCATTATTTATTAATTAATTTTTTTGAGAGGGGATGAGAAAAGATCGAAAACTGCAATTTTTTGAAACCCCCAACAAAATCCCCCATCATCCGATCGCAAAATGGACACTGGATTCGGTTTTTTTGGTCTTTTTTAACCTGCAATGCCGAAAGCGTCGTCGCGATTAGACCACGTTTAAGGGTCGAAAAAAATTCCCGAAAAGTACTCTACTTGAATGCATTGTCTGACGTTTCGCCCCCTGGCTCCCCACAGCGAAGGACGATCGCCACCGAAAATCATCCAAAGGATCCATCTAGAAGTCATATACGAATTTCTATAGAAAAACTTCCGGCCGCAATATCAAAAAAAAAACGCTTAAAAAGGAGGTTTTGGGGGTTCATTCGGAAACGGGCGAAATTAAAAAATCCGTCAAGCAGGAAAGTTGCGCCTCAAAATTCATGGTCGAATTTACTCTGATCATTTATCGATATTCCCGCAAATAACGTCTGGAAAATTCGCCAAGTGCACTTCTTGCTTAAAACTTTCTTATTTTCTTTTCCGTTAATTTCCGTTAAAAATAAATTAAAAGCGATAAGAAAAGATGTTCGAAAGCGCAAACAAAAGACGATCGATTGTTTAACAAAGGCGAGAAACGAAAAAAATGATCGACCACCGACAAAATCACATGTTGGAGGCAATCTGCGGGCATCAGAGCTTGCACTCTTTGAAAATGGAACGGGTATAATTGTTCCTCACGAATAATTCGCCAAACAACAAATTTCCCGTGTCCCTGGCTCGCTGCACTGACACAAAGGATCCGCTATTTGGCAAAGGGCGATCTGGGTAACGGTGTGCATACAAACGTCTTGCAGCCAACGCATTTTAACCACATTCGCCGTAAACTAAAGTCATGTCTACAATAACACTATTGGAAAACTCGGCCATGTTTTAAACACTGTTGTCTTAACATTTATTATCTCCAATATTTATTAATCAATTGTTATACAAAAAACTGTTTCATTCTATCTCTTTTAATGTCAAGTTCCACTGGTTTCATTTTTTGTATGAAGTTAAAAAACACCCATAGTTATGAGTGGAGAAAGTAAAAATAACATGAAAGAGGTTCCATTTAAAAAAAAGAAAGATGTTTTTTTTTACAATCTATGAACGTCAGGTTAGTACACAAATACACACTTCATTCTCCTCACCTAATCACCAATGGAGTGCATTTATGCATCTATGCATTTAAACAAGTCATCGAAGATCAATTTGTGCAAATTATGAGTTACCTTTCAAGCTGTTTACAAATGTAGTATGGCCCTTGAATTTTTTAATTCGCTGTCCGGTGCATATGTCCCAAAGTCCGAGCGTTTGATCCGTGCTTGCTGTGTAAATGTATGAACCATCGGGTGAGAAGTGTAATTCCATAACAGCTCCCGTGTGTCCACTCATTACAGACAGGTTCTCACATTCGCCGTAAACAGACCATAAATCTGAAAAGTTTGAAAAGACCATCACCTTTTAGTAAAACAAAGAAAAATACTAGACTTTTGAAGACAACTGTTTGAAAATATTCTATTTATTATCATTATGTTGGACACACTGTAGGTATACCAGATCTTTCTTTGTGTTCTCTCAGAATTGGTTGTATTAATTAATACTAGTGTTAGGAAAACAAATTACTGTCAGGCTTCAAGATATTCAATTCTATTTCCAAGTCTGTAATTAATTTTTACTTAAAGCTAAAAGGGGAATATGAAAATTTATAATAATACAAATGAAAACAATTATAATGTTTGGTCGGCCAATAGTGTATAAGAGAAAGAAATGTCGGAAGTTTAAAGAGCAATTCTTAAATTAATTTAAATAACTTCTTGCTTACATATTTTCCGGTCGAAACCTGAAGATGCTAAATACTGCCCTTCGGGATGAAATTCAATTGTGAAAATATCACCTTCGTGTCCTTCCAACAGCATAATCGGTGAAAATAGATTCGAAGTGCGTTGCACGGACTAAAATTTTGGAAGTCTTAAAGCATTGTAACATCACTTGGTGTTGCTGTACTTACGGCTTGTATGATGGCTTTCTGTTTGCTACTACCGGATAGAGCGACTTCATTTTTGCTCTTTTTACTGACGGGCACCAGTGCAGTTTCGTCCAATTTTCGTTTCTCGACGACCATTTTCGCAAGTTAAAGATTTAAAACAATTTCACGATTATACACATTAAGTTTTAATGTAGTTCTGTTAGCTATAGGTAACAATTCATGTAACTATTCAATTGCAAGTTCGCAATGTTTGACAATAACATAACCTAACTAATTAATAAATGCATCCAACATTCAAGATTAAAAACGGCTCTCTCTACTAGTGTTGCCAATGCTAAAAATAACTGTACCGGGTTTTCAACAATTTTCGAGTCCCGTGCAGGTTTCGGAAAACTTCATAAATACCGAGTGACTTTTAATGATTGAAGCAAATTAGTATGTTGTGAACACTGAGGAATTGGCATTACCTGAAAGTTCGTTAATTTTGCGGGAATGCGTAGCTATAGGTTAGAGTTGATATTTACATTGATGAAAACTGTTTCAACAGATTATTATTATTCAAGACCTGGAAATGTTTGGCCCCTTTGCGTAAGCAGCACCGAATCCTTTGAGATAAGTTATTGAAGACATTATTAACATTTTAGGTTGTCCGATATTTGCAATTGCCTGCTGCAATTCTTCCAAATTGTTTAATACGTATTCTGAACACCACATTATTGAAATGAAGAAATAAGAAGTTCAAATTTAATTGAATATTAGAGCAAATATTCAAGCCCCCTTTGCGTAAGCAGTACCGAATTATTTGAGATATGTTATTGAAGACATTATTAACGTTTTAGGTTGTCCGATATTTGTAATTGCCTGCTGCAATTCTTCCAAATTGTTTAATACGTATTCTGAATACCAAATTATTGAAATAAGGAAGTAAGAAGTCCGGATTTAATGGAATATTAGAGCAATTAGGCCACCAACCAGCACTGATTAAACATCCTGGGAAAAACTCTAAATAATTTATTGTGGTTTGTGCTGTGTGGGCAGTGGCGGAATCTTGTTGAAAGTAGCCATTTGCTAATTCAGTGTCATCTAACCAGTTTATAAATGGATCCAATATAAGTCTCTGATATCTATAGGCGTTGTTTCTCGGAAGAATATTGGTCCAATAATTCTCCAAGACATTGCCACCCAAACACCAATTTTAAGTGGATGTAGTGCCTTTACATCAATCACATTAAAGGGATTATGTTCTGACCAAGTCCTGAAATTTTGTGAATTGATAAACCCAGATAAACCAGGCTTTATCAGAAAAGAAAATTGTATCTTGTTGGTCACTATTAGCAGATTATTGTTATACCACTGACAAAACTGAATTTGTTGAAGAAAATCGAGTGGGTGAAGTTGTTGAACCATTGAAAATTTGTATGATCGGAAATGAAGGTGTTTTTTCAAGATCTTCCAAGTGGATTCGTATAGGAAACATGAGGATTCTGTTGTACAGTATCATTCACATTTTGTACAATATCGGGAGTTATTATAATGGGGTGACCAGTGAATTTTCCTTTTTCTATATTACCGGTTTGCGAGAAACGTTCATTTGTTAACCGATTTTGAACTGAATTGACTTTAAAGTGAATAGAGAGACTCATAAAAGGAATGATGTTTTGGAACTAAAATTAACATAACTTCAAAATACATATGAAATCACATGAAACTGATAACTGATTTAGAAAACCAGCTTGATCAGTACGGTGTGCGGGAGGGGAAATTCAATCACTTCCTTATCACTGGTCGCCAACTGAATAACTAAATGGAATGCAATCAACGATTTTTAAGTGAATTTGAATCGATTCGTGTTCGTTGTAAATGGAGGACGGCTATTCTAAAACAGTGTTGTGAAAAAGACTAAACTCAATTTGTTGTTCAGGGTATATTTCAATGAAATCGTCATAGGCATCCTACTGTGAATAAATTCAATTACTATTGGGCTGATTCAGCAGAACATATCAGTAACAGTTCCTGCTCCAACAGTTGAGACTGAGCACTTATTTCTGCTGAATGAAGTTCACTGAACTAGGGCTATTTTCTATGGTTTCCTTTGGTGATTAGTTGCTGTAAAAATATAACTTCAATAATGAAATTTTAAAAAAAAGAAAGAAAAATAAGGTTATTGTAGGTACAAATAAGACAGTAGGTACGTTCGACATTACTTTGGAGGCACGCTCTGAACAGAAGTGTGAGGGAGAACGAATGCGTTTCAGTGCATGTAAGAGTGAAACAAAGGAATACTCCGAGCGTTATGTCGAATGCACCCAGTGTACCTTCAACGATGTCACGTGTGACGATTTTAACACGTTTGCCGCTGGCAGCGCTAATTCAGCGTTAAGATTTTACGCTTAAAAAAATGGCAATTTTTATAAGACAAGGGCCAATGAAAAACGATTTAAAGAAAAAACGAACAAATTGGAATTTAATTAACTGGTGAAGTTGAAACAAAGGAAAATCTAGTGATGTAATTTACCCAGCTATAATTTTTTTAACTGACAAAAAAACGGTCAAAAATGGTAAAATATATTTTTTTGTTTTTTAATGTGATTTTCGTATTGCAATATTTATTCTGATCATTTTAATACCAAATACTTAGGTCTTTGTTCAAGTATTAATAAAAATAAGTAAAATAATGTCTCTTTTTTAATTTAAATATTTTAAAAATTTTGTTGCAAGTATTTGGGCCTTCGTCAGCAGAAAGTGATGAAAATCAGCAGTCAGGATGCTAAAGTAGCCTTCTGACAGTAGAATCACAACATCAGAACCATATGCGTCTAATGCGATCCAAAAACCAAAACATAAATTAACGGCAACAAGCGAGAATTCAATTTTTTTTTTAGACGGCTAAAAAAACATATTTAACTTGGCCAGTTTTTTAGCATAATTTACATTTTTTACTTCGGTAAAAAAAAACACCTGATATCACTAGGAAAACCAATCAAAAGTTACAAACAGGTAACAAATCATTGTTTGAGAAAACAAAAGACGATCAGCCAGAGGCAGGCAATTTTTTCGAAACGTAAGTGAAAATAAACTCGACGTAGAAAAGCTGAAAGAAAAACAATGAAAATATCAGGTTATGGCGATTTTCAAAAACAAGAAAAAATTAAAACAAATTAGCAGGTGATCAACTGGCAAAAGAAGAAAACAAAAGATAGACGAGATTGAGGTTATGTGATTTTTGAATTGACTACGAAAACTACATTGAAATTTACTGAAAATGTAGTACAAACACTACATTGAAAAAATTTACTGGTAATGTAGTTTTTGTTAACAATATTTCTTACATGTAGTCTTCCGAGCCCTTAGCTGCAATATGACCGGAGACATCTAAACCAATTGCAATTGCAACGATAGCTATTGTTTCCAAAAAGGCGAGGTGTAACGATTTTAATGGCCACCAATGTACATTTTGCCAGAAAAGCTTAATGACATGAGAGAAAGTAAGGAGAACAAAGCACAAAGTCTATAAAATTCTATACCATCAGAATAGTTCATTAGTATTACATGAAACAGCAGATAAAATAAATAAAATTTTCAAAAGAACATTTCTCAATACAGGTTTCGTTAAGATACACGTGAGTAGGCAATCAAACTTACACACGTCTAAAGTAATTGCCTACATAACTTATACCTTTCCCCCAATTTAAACTAATTTTCTCAATTTAAGGACAAATATACAAATTTAATGAAAATGTTCATTTCATTATGACAATCTTTACGTAATATTTGTTTATTTACAGTTTAAAAATTTCAAATTAGTTTAAAATAGACATAAGTAGGTAACCAACTTAACAAATACATAATCCTGTTGCCTATATAACTTGCTGCATTTTTCTCCGTTTTTAAGTTGAAAATTTCAGAAGAAACAAACAAAATTATTTAATTAGAATGTGATGACAATCTTCACATGATTTGTCAATTATTAAAGATATTCTTTAAGTTAGTGAACTATCTGTAATTATTACAAGTGTTCAATTTGTAAAGAAAAAGAAACACTAAATCTTTATAAACCATTCAATAAATTATAAAATAATGAAAACACGTAAAAATTAATCTATTATTAAACATTCTATTTCAAGAGTTCAAAAAATTACACGATCCTACTTTATGTTCTCCTTTTGCTTCCATTTTTCTTTCATCTCTCTCATCCTCTGCCTCTTTTGCTCCGAACTAATCAGTTTTCTCCTATCAATAGCTTTCATCTGATTTTCTACACTATCCTCTTTATTTATTAAATTGTCTAACTTATTCAACAATATCGTCCTAGCCGTCTTCCTATTTCGCTGAAGCGACCTTTCTTCATGACACTTCACGACCACGCCGGTCGGCAGGTGTTTCAAAACAACGCAGTTTGATGTCTTGTTGGTCGCTTGCCCACCTGGACCACTGCCTCTGACGTACTGCTCTTCTAAATCCGATTCGTGCAACTGCGGAACTTTGGAGTAATCTACTTCGTGTTTCATCCTGATCGAAAGCCGAAGTACATTCTTGTATGACCTGCACGTACGTATTAAATTTAACATGTTATTTTATTTAACTGCCTGCTTCTCCAACAGAGTCAGTCCTTTTTGTACGTGAAAATCTATGTCGTTTGTGTCGGTTAAGGTTTTATTTTGCCTGAACTCTTTCTTGATTCTGTGGTAAAAGTATTGCTTGTCCGTGTATTGTAATTGTTGGCCGTATCTTAGCAAATCTTTGTAGAGAGATAAAACTTGTAGTTTTTTAGCTGCAGTAGACATCTCGTACATAACCTAATTATAAGTTAGATTTTACTTTTATTGGAACACTAGCGCCACCAGTGTTGCCAATCCACTTTAAGCCGATTACCCTTTTCAAATTTTGAAAATACCCGCTCTTACCCACATCGAGTAATGAAAGTGAAATCTTTGACTACATACATCTGCATTGCTAGCGATTTTGAAATTGTGTCTCCAACATGAGCGACATGAAGTTGCCAGCTGGCGACTTTGGAAACTACTTCAGGGATGCAAAATTACTGTAAATTGAGTTCCTTGGGCCGGTTCTGTTGCGCTTTGTGTGCTGCTGGAAGTGTGGAACGGTTTCGGTTGCATTTTGTACCCCTGGGGCGCGTTCAGAAAGAACGCACCGACTAAAGCCGCGTTCATAGCGCTTCGTAGTGTCGCGAGCGACACGGTTTTGACCAATCGCGTGCCTGCGTAAATGTACGTCATTGTATTCCCCTCTGTCGCCTCGTGTCTTGTTTACTGTCGCCGTGAAGTTGGATTTTTCCAACTACAGCGTGGTGTCGCGTGAATTAAGTGAGGTTATGTATACAAATTAGTGTTGTAAAATAGCCAGCTATTTATGTAAATAGCAAAAGTAGCCGGATATTTTGCATTTGAAAATATCCTGCTATATATCAAGATAGATATCCGATATATATCTGGATAGATATCCGATATTTATTTGGTTAAAAGAGAAACAAAAGTAGCAGATAAATAATATAATCGACTATTTATTAACTTTTTGTTCAATTTCGAGTACATTTATAACAGAAGAACCGGTTTTATTTGTTAATATTTTTTTTTCTTTACAATAACACTAAAATAAAATTAGTTATGTGGTAGAAGCAAGTAAATTGTTTCATTAAATTAAATTTCTTTCTCTTTAGATTTAAAAAACCACATAGCAATGTTACGTTTAATTGCCAATTACTTTTGCAACTACTGGTACTGGCCACAAAAAACTAACCTTAAATGAATTATTTGGAGGCAAATTTGAAATAATTAGCCACTCGGCTATTAATATTTATAGCCGTGGATATATATCCGGATAAATATCCGGATATTATAATGGCTATTTTTTTACTCACAACACTAATACAAATTATTTTTGTGGGCTTAGTGTTATATTAATGAAAATATTTTTATAGAACGAAGTATTATTTATTTAAAAAATTAAGCAAACTTTTTTTCCGTGATTTACTTACGACCTGTTTCTTTCTCCACCACCAATATGATACTAAATATAAAATAATCTCCACCACTTTCATTTCAATACAATAATTTTAAAAATACAAGACAATAAATTGTTAATACGCTCGCACCTTCATCATATTATGTTTTTAAAAAATACTGCCGCGCATATCAAGAATACTGCCGCTGCGCCCAGCGACAGATTTTCAGGATAAAATTTATTTTGTGGGAATATTGTCGCTTGCGACACTACGAAGTGCTGTGAACGCGGCTTAAGTGGAGTGCGATTTATTTACTCGAGAGCCGTTCAGAAAACAATCTGAGTGAATATTTTCTTCATTCAGGAATAGACGGAGTAAACAATCGGAGTGCATCTTCTTATACCTACACAAAAGTGAGTACAAGTGGACGAAATTTACGAATTATAGGTTATGTTACGTTGTGATCTACTGTGATAAACATATAGGAGAAAATGGATGACAGTGTGAGTTATTAGTTGCTTTCGTTCGTGCCAATGATTAGTAATAATAAAAACTGGATTAACTTTGTGTACATTTGTTTTATTCTGTCTGTCTTATAATAACTACCGATATGAATCTGGAGCAGCAAACAACCAAAGAACTGCCAACAATTGTTTTTCAATAGTAATTGTCTGTCTTCCTGTTTCCTTTTCTTTCGAGGACTGGACCAATTTTACCCAAAAGTACGTACTTCAAAGGCTCTCCTTGATACACGAAAATGTTGTTGAAGTAGTTAGGAATAATTACTTCTACGTATAATTTTATTCGCGCAATTTCCTTTCTTTCCCTTTTTAACTTTTAAGGCAGTTCTTATTTCCATTTTTAGGCTGGTTTGTGTTTAAATATCGTTCAGGAAATGTGTGAAATGGAGCGCGCTCTCCACTGGACAAACGCTCTCGCTCGCGTATTATATCTGAACGCACCCCTGAACTACTTTTCGGAAACTCGCTCGGGTTACTCCGGTTAATTCATTTTCTCACTCTTACAGGCACGGGAAACAGAGTTGTTGTTTATCATATTTCTACCCGGGTTGTGTTCCGAGCGAGTTTCCGAAAAGGCCTATAAATTCGGAATTTTGACACTGGTTGTCAGAATAGACCGTCATAGTTGATTAATTTTAACCTCTGTAAGTTATTTTCGTCAGATTTGTTGCTTTTTATAAGTTGGAGTGTTGTGCTATTTAATGGAACGGGTCGTAGACGTTACGCAGCAATACACTTTGCTGCGAACTTTAATGCAATTGCTTATAATAAAACAAGACCTGATGAAAAAGAATTGTTTTATATGTAAGTATTAGGCTGCGTTTAGTTGATAGACGAACCGTCAAAGTTTAACGAGCTCGGGCGGACTGTTTTCTAAACGGAACTCATACCCACAGTGGTTGTCTAATGGTCGCATCTCAAATCACGACCACCGCAACCACTAACGCTGGATTTCACAAACGTCACTTAACTTTAATCATCGATTAAGAATAATCATTCCTATACCTTCAACACTTGTAACCATGGCAACGTTTACTTTTAACGGATGATTAAATTTAAGTAACGTTTGTGAAATCCGCCATTAGCTGATTAGTCAGACAACTAAGTCGGTTGATGTTGGCGACATAATGCTACATTGTAAATTATATGCTGCTAGCAGTCCAGTTGTATATAGTCAAAGAGTGAAATGAATAAATGAAATGATACAAAATTTATTTAATTTACATACTTAATATTAATGGACTTACTTTACATACATGGATATTGCACGACAGATTTTTCAGGTTAAAATCATCTATGTGGGACTGTGGACAGCAATCAGCAATAGTGCTGCCAACGTGTCAACCGACCACCAACCGACCAAGCGAAGCATTTCGGAAGATAGTTGTGAAAAATTCCGGTAGATGTCTCTGAATTTCGGTTGAGCTAATTTAAATCACTTGATTAAAATCATGTTTAAAATCACCGATTTTATTCAGGCGATTTTTATTTTTTTAAATCATTTTTAAAAAAATTCTCATGAAATAAACAAAACTGGGTCCAAATAAATTAAATAAACAATACTTTCTACTTTCTATAAAATTACAAAAAATTATAAAAATAAACAAAACAAAATCTAAAATTAAGATTTGAAATTTGTGCAATTTTTGACGTAAAATAAAACAAAAGACAAACGACAAATTTATAAAATTAAAAAAAAATATATATATATAAAAATCTCATTGAATAAGATTAGAAAAAATAAAAATAAAAAAATTCTCATTAAATAAACAATATTGTGACGGTTGCGGTGCCAGCCCGTCTGATTCGTCATCGCCGACGCGTCTTAGACGAGAAGCTTCGAACGCTTCGACATCACGTCAGCGATGAAATCAATCTGAGACTTTCCGTCGCGTGATCGAATATTCCAGATAAATAACCCCGGCTATAAAAATGCACGCGGCCGAACGTGAGACAGTTCGAAATTAATTCTGCATTGGACAGTTCAGAATCGAAGTCGCGTTATAAATTTTCGCTCGGCTGTTAACATAAATTACTTATTAGTTTATAAATAAATTATTGTTTAAGTTTGTGTTAATTAGTGTTACTTTTAAATAAATTATTATTAACTATTTAATAGTGTTTTGATTAAAATAAAATTAATAGAACCTTTAAAATCGTTACAATATGTACTTTCTACTTTCTATAAAATTACAAAAAATTATATAAATTACAAAAAATAAAAAATTCTCATTAAATAAACAAAACTTTCTAAAATTAAGATTTGAACTTTAGGAAATTCTTGGCGTAAAATAAAACAAAAGACGATCGACAAATTTATAAAATTAAAAAAGTCTCATTAAATAAAATTAGACAAAAATTTACAAAAATTAAAAACATTAAATAAACAAAACTTTCTAAAATTAAGATTTGATGTTTGTGCAATTTTTGACAAAAAATAAAACAAAAGACGATCGACAAATTTATAAAATTAAAAAAAATATATATATAAAAAAAAATTTCATTGAATAAAATTACAAAAAAAAATAAAATAAAAAAAATCTCATTAAATAAAATTACAAAAAAATAGAAATTAAAAAATTCTCATTAAATAAACAATACTTTTAAAAAAATCTCATTAAATGAAATTAGAAAAAAATTAAAATTTCTCATTAAATAAACACTACCTTCTACTTTCTGTAAAATTACAAAAAATTATAAAAAATTACAAAAAATTATAAAAATTACAAAACAAAAATTACAAAAATTAAAAAATTCTCATTAAATAAACAAAACTAAAATTAAGATTTGAACTTTAGGCAATTTTTAAAAATTTAAAAAGTCTCATTAAATAAAATTAGAAAAAAATTACAAAAATAAAAAAAACATTAAATAAAATTACAAAAAATTATAAAAATTAAAACATTCTCATTAAATAAACAAAACTTTCTAAAATTAAGATTTGATGTTTGTGCAGTTTTTGACGAAAAATAAAACAAAAGACGATCGATAAACTTATAAAATTAAAAAAAATTACAAAAATAAAACAATTTTCATTAAATAAACAATAATTCGACTTTCTAAAATTAAGATTTGACATTTGTGCAATTTTTGTCGTAGAATAAAACAAAAGACGATCTAGAAATAAAAAAAAATTGATAAAATTACAAAAAAATAAAAATAAAAAAAAAGTTGAGTTCACAATCGGTAGATCTACCGGATTATTGGTAAAGTTGGCAGCACTGATCGACAATGTGGATTTGGCTATTACTTAGTTACTTCAGTTTTCGTCGGCTTCCGGCTTTAGTGATTTCTTTGTTGCCAATAGAAAAGCTGAAACATCATTAACAAGTCGTCAATCAAAAATTTAAAAATTAATCGGCTTTTCTTTCTTCCTTGAAAATACTCATTTTTACCCACGTATTTTTTTTACCCGCAAGGTTGCTTAAATTACCCGTAATTCGAGTAATTGCCCGCACATTGGCAACCCTGAGCGCCACAGACAGACCACAGTTATAAATAGCGTTTTCCACTGGCTGTACTAGTGTGCACTGAGTGTATTTTCATCTCGGTTCAGCTTTATGTACTAAAACGAGATAGAGATATCCTGAGTGTAAAACGCTATAAGTATCTACTGAACTACTCAGTACTCAGTAGCGTCAGTGTAAAAAGAGCCGTTAGTCACCATACTGTTTGATACCTAAATAGAAATGTAATGTAAAGCTGCTTTGGAGATTTAGAGAATTGGTGATTAAAGATGGGGTACGAAATATGTATTGACTGGGGTATAGTCCCGCGCACCTAAAATGCACTTCCTGCACGCAAACCTCACCCTTAAAATCTTGTAATACAAGGCTCATAGAACTGTCAAATTTTAGCAAACTGCGCACGACATACCTATATATTAAAGACGGTAAAGACATGAGCGCCATTTACAGGCCAAAGTCAAAATAAAAAGTGTAAAAATAACGGGTTTTTTCCGTCCTTCCTTATTTTTTGCGCCACCCCGTTATCTACGCCACTGAACCTAACATAGTTGTGCCATTCATAAAGTTCGTAACAAGTGATGAAGTAAAAATACGGTAGCTAGGAATTTTTCACCATTTTCAACATTTTGTCACAATTTTGAATAATAAATATTTTGTATTTTAACCCTTAATACCTGATTCATATCGGTTTGGTTAGGCCTAATCCTGTACTTAATTACATTTACAAAGATTTCTTAATATACAAATTAGTTACTCTGCCAACTCTAACAGTGATTCTTGACCACTTTGTAGAAATTAATAAAATTATTACACAATTGTTAAAAAAAATTCAAAGGACAAGAAACTTATTTCGTAAATACTGTTGCACTACTTAAAAACATTACGAATGGAACGTTCTCTATCTATTCTTTCAATTCCAAATATTATTGCATTATAAAAACGGTTTCATAAGTTATTCCTGTGTTCACGATTAAGTTTCCAAGAAAAGACACTCTTTGTAAAAGTGTTTCATTGTTCCAAAACCTTCACAAATGTTATCAGTTATCATAGGTAATGATTATCAAAATTGTCAGTAACAATTTCAGAAACAATTTTATTAATAATATGTATTTAATAAATTATCCCATGCGCCTCCCATGGGCCCATGGCACCCATGGTACAGATGTGTCAGCGTAAGATATCCGCACAGTGTTGCCAGATTATGAAAATGTGATTACCAGAAAATACCTATGAAATTACCAGATTTTTGGAAAAATTATCAGAGCATCAAACACTACGCAAATATAAAAAAAAAACTTTATTAAATAACAAAAATAAAAACAATAAAATAAATAAACATATCAAAACTTTCAAATAATAATAATACCCCGTTCACAATCACTTAACGTAACGTAAATTAATAACAGCTGTAGTTCTCTTATCTATGGAAACATTGAGTGAAATTAATGACAGCTGTAGTTCTTGCCAAATGAAAATTAATAATCTGAATGCACTGCTTGTTAATATGAACGAAGTAATTCTAAATTTAAATGATTTACTGTTCATAATTAAACACATTAATTAGTTTCAGTTTAGAACTTTAAGTGTTTACATTAATTTACATTAAAACAAAACCCTTCAAACCTGTATTTAGAGATTAATTTTGTTACGTTAAGTCATTGTGAACGCTGTTGAACTGGTTCAAATTCACCTTCAAAAATATTTTCTTTATCTTCTATATTCTTATATAATATGTATATTAGAATTTTGTGCATATGATAACATTTTTTCATTTGGTGAAAACTTAATACAGTTGAAACGAATAAGTTCATTTTAGTATTTAAAAGCTTTGCCACAAATTACCGTAGATTACAGTTTATCAGAGACCAGAGTTGGGAAAACTACGTGTAAAAGATATTTTCTACATTACATTACGTCTAAACGTAATTTTTATGTAGTTAAATGTAATTTTTACACGACGTAGTTTTTGTGAAATGTCACATTTCTAACCTCAAAATTGAATGTTCATTTGACGCATTTCAAGTTTTTGAAGTTTTTTAATGCTTCTATACAACAATTTTATCCATTTTACATCAAAATAGATATTATATTGTGCATAAATAATTAATTTAAATTTATTTAGATAAATACAAAATCTACGCGTAATTAATGGGTATTTATACGTCTCATTATCTACGTCCCAACCCTGTCAGAGACTCATTACCAAATACCAGACAGAATTCCAAATTATCGTAGATTCTGGTAATTACCAGACATCTGGCAACACTGTATCTGCATCTTCTTTTAACCTCATGTAATAAAACGAGATGAAGGTACTCTGAGTGCGCCCTAGTGCAGTTAACCGAAAACGCTAATTCTAGCAACACATTTCTTGTGAGTGTTGCCAATAATCAGAAGAACTTCTACCAATACTTGAAAACATTGGCAACATTGTTAACCTAAAATGTTAGAATGTGAGGGGCGAGGGGGAGTGCTTATGCCATGTTTATGCGTGTACTATTAATTGTTGTGTACTATGGAAACTAACGATATTTTAAATTGTTCCGTAAACATTGAATGGTTAAATTCCCAAGGCAACGCACAACGCAAGTTAAGTTACAAGACTGCCTCATTATAACTGGTTCGAAACGAATTCAGACAAATGTTCATAGAAGTATCTGCCGACAAAGCTGTTCCAGTTCGTTTACCCCTAAAAGATATATCAGTTCACAATAAATTCATGTGGGAAGGTAAAGCGTCAATCAAATTCCAGAACTGCACTTTGTTCCTTTCGAACACCCCACCGTCCAGTTTGTTGTGTTTCCTGCGAACCATATTCGTTAAAATGACGGGCGAGAAAAACGCGCCGACTGCGAGCGTCCCGTTGCGCATCCAGTTGCTATCGAACAAGCCCAAACAATTCGAAGAGATAAGCCCCGTGACAGTGGCGGATTTACAACGGGCTCACGCTAAAGTATCGAAGTCGACTGAAACCACGCCGTCGCCGAATAGAAAACGGAAGCTTCAGAACGAAGGTACTAAAGGAAATATTGTAAAAAAATTATATTCTGCTTCGCCGATTCCTAGCGAACCGTTGAATATCGAGCAGCAAGGAGTGTTAGATGCTTGCTTGGCGATGCACAATGTGTTTTTTACCGGAAGCGCCGGAACTGGTAAAAGTTACTGATGTTACAACTGCAACAGTTTCTACAGGTAAATACAAAGTCGTCAAAAATAATTGTTTGAGTTGGCAATTCAATTAAGAGCATTTTTTTGTTCGGCTATTTGCAACACTGCAACCGGATATACGTTTTGTTGACATAACCTGAGCAGCGACAAAATTGTAAGCGTTTTCACGCGAACTTACTTGAGTTACCAGGAAGTTACGAATAAGTTAGACAAACGTCATAACTATGACGTGAGGTAACAATTATCGCGTGAAATTGTTCAGTTAAGTTAAAAGCTAATAAGTCCCAACTGTCCTAATCAATGGGTTATAATTATAAAATACTCTTATTCCAAGCCTTCATGGAAGACTACTTTGAAGTCTCTTCATGTCGAAGTGGCTTGTAATTCAGCTTTTAGAAAATTTATTTACTATGATTGGAATGATATCCTCTTCACCACTATTGTTAATAATGCACATGAAATTAAAACATGTGCAAAAGCCACCGATTTGAACTGTTTAAATTTTTAAATTGTCATATTTCTGTGACGTGCGCACTAACATGACACTATCCGTTCATCCTTACTGCTCTCAGAGAACAGTAAGGTGAAAAGTAGTGTTGGGATCACTTGAGTGAAAAATAACCTATTATCAGGTTATTGCAATAACCTGAATTATTCGGTTATTGGTTATGATTCAAGTGATAAATAACCGGTTATGATTCAAGTGATAAATAACTGGTTATTTATTACTTGCATAATCGATAACCCAATAATTCAGATTATTAAAAGGTCATTTTCTTGTCTGTTTACAAAAACACTCACGCCTGATTGGCGACTCATTCCCATTGCCTATATGTACGGGGATAATATTTAATTTTCGGGGTACTAATGAGATCACTTGGCAGTCCTAAATTTTGTGCTTTGCAATATGAATCTTCAGCAAAATCTATTTTCTAAATATTGAAATAAAATATTTTGTTTTTGAAATTTCTTGACTTTTGGTAATTATATTAAAACTAAATAACCAAATAGAAGCAAAACTTCTTATTTATCTTGTTTAATTTTATACGTAATATATTATTATTATTACAACAGGAGAAAAATTACGTTCATTTTTTTTTAAATAATTTTAATTATATTTTTACAACGCAGTAGGTATGTTTTAATTTATAATTTTAATTTTCAAATTATTAGTAAGTTTTTCAATTTGGAGAAAGCTTCAACGTCTCAGCTCATTTTAACATGTACTCAATTTTTTAGTTTACTTAAAAAAGTTTAAGTATAGGTATTTTTAATTCAATTTAATACAGATTAGATTACGAAAAAAAAAGAAAAATCAGCATGCAAGTAAAGTTAAGCAGTGGTCTTACATACTTTTATTACAAGCAGGAAATCAAATAAGTACTTGTGTAAACAAAACTTGCAAAATGTAAATGCAGTTTAACCGAAGAGAATCACGAACGAAGTAACACCGATTTGTGCCACCAAATGCGAGTAGCCCAGACCTGCCAATTACCGACACTCCAATCATCATTCGAGTGGTTTCATTCAAGTGATTATCCGGTTTTTCAAATCACTTGAATACTCAGTAGTCGGTTATTGAAATAAACCGGTTATTCCCAACACTAGTAACCGGAGTTACGTGTGACGTCATCAGTTAGTCGCATGAAAAGGAGTAACGTGTAACTGAAAGGTAACTTTTCCTCGCGTGAAAACGTTTTGTAGGTCATGTGAATAGAAACTAGCGTTTTAATTTGAATTTGAAATGTCAAATGACGCTTGTAAAAAAAGTGAGGGCTGTCAGTGTGAAGCCATCAAGAACCGGAAGTTACTCCAGTTGTACCATCTAAAAATAAAATTCAGCACTGCCAACTCAAACAGTGATTCTTGATCAGTTTGTACAATTAACTTTTTACAGGCCTTTTACCAATGATTATAAGAGTATTAAGATACCTAACCCAATATAAAAATGCGTGACCGTACCTATTCCGCACCCCTTCGCGTCTTGCCCTCACTTTGGAGGTAAGCTGATGGCTCTCTCTAACGATATAAAACATCGACATGCTAGATAAGAACCATACCTACTTTGTAAGGAAAATTATATGTAAATGAGACCACAAATATAACGAGCGGCTAAAATCGTAGATTGTACATGACTTCGTGTGATGGGAGGGCGTTGGCGCTTAATTTGAATTGTGCGCTAGAGGGATGGCTATGTAAAAATGTTCCTGAATGCATATTTAATGGTAATATTAATTAGAAATTAAGATATCGAAATATAAATCTGTGTTCATAAAAACAAAAAATTTAAAAAACTAAAACAAACAAAATAAGGCTGATAGAATATTCCAACGTTTTAAAGAAAAAATGAAGTCTGAAAAAATGTGATGGACTGGGTTTGATCTCACAACCCTACGGTTACGAAATTTGAACTTAAACAACTTGACCAAGAGTATTATTAATTTTGGTTGCTAAAATATGCTATTAAGTATAATTAAAATTTTAATTAGTTTTTCTTTAATTTATAAATAACACTTAAAATGTCATAAGTTCATTACCAAAATGCTTTAATAATTAAAATCTTTTCGATTACGACCTACAAAATCATATGAATTTAAGCAGATAAAATAAAATAATTTCTGTTTTTTCATGTTAAATCTCTATGTATGTCCAGTGGCGTAGCTATCATATGGCAAAGTGGTGCAGTGCACCGGGGCCCTCAGGCTCAAGGGAGCCCTCGAGCAACCCTGAATTTCCGAAGCGAAGTGTGTTTTTGTTCAGCCATTTTAAACTATAAAATTATGTAAAAAGTATATAATTATACATTCTGTTCAAACTTAAGTCCGTACTATTACTAACTTTGTTATTACAAAAGCTACAAATTCGGTTAAATTAACAAACTAGCAGTAGTTTTCACACTGATTACACTGACGCAGTCAGAAAAACAATGGAAAGTCGCGTTTATGAGATAAAGTCAAAAAGACACTGTTATCACTCGACGTTCTCGGGTGAGGGAACAACTGATTGGTGAACTTACCAAACTTTATTCAAGAGAATATTTTATTTATATAAAACAAATGTTTTTTAAACTCTATGTTAACGACGTGACCTTTTTTTTTCTGACGCCCGCGCTCTATATATTTATTATTTATAATCTTAACGCAACGTGTTGCTACGAGCCGAATCGAATGCAACGTGCCGCGAAACGGCGTTGGTAACAACACTTTTTTAGATGGAACAGCGTTTATATTACAGTGAAACTTGCTTATAACGAGCACTGGTTATAACAAGAACTCGGTTATAACGAGGAAATTAAAAAGTCCTGTTTCTAGATATGGTAAATTACATATATAGGTAAATATTTGTTTAAAATGAGTACTTAAAGTTGGTTCTTGTCCGATGAAAATTGTATCACAAAATCTTTAAACCGGACACTAAATAGCGCACAAAATACTTAATGTTTCGCCGTCGTTCGACAGCTTCGTCAGAAGTGAAAAATATAAACCTACGACATTTTTATTTTACGCATTTCTAACGTCTTTTGAAAATATTAGACTCATAATATAAAATATTAGTATTTTCAAAATCAAAGTTATGGTCATTTTCTACATTTTTTATACTTTTCACTTCTGACGAAGCTGTCGAACGACGGCGAAACGTTAAGTATTTTGTGCGCTTCTAATTCAGTTGTAATAATAATATAATAATAATAATAATATGTAATAAATTTTTAAAAAACCGTCTGCGCAGATCCCACAATCGTCTGGAGCTTTTGGCCGCTTACCTTTTGTACAAGTTCCATTTTCAAGAGAGATTACAGATCGCCACATTTTAGCTAAAGTTTCACGCCATCTATCCCTCAATTGTAAAATACCGTCAGCGCCATCTATATCTCTCTTGTATCGGCGGTCACGCTTAAAGGCGTAAGGCTGGGTATCTTAATATACTCTTATAATCAAAAATGGCCGAATTATTCGATCGAATATCTTTCCTTTGAGAGGTAAGTAGGCCGTGCGACCACTCAAATGAAAGAGGAGAACACAAAGGAATCAATTCCCTAGCTGCCGCGAGCCCCCCAACGGCGAGCGGCCCTTAACGCGCGAAGCGCGTTCTCGAATTGTTCTCCGTTCACGAGTTCACGAATGCAAGTTGTTAACAATAAGAAAATGTTAAGCGGTTACATCATTTCAAATGAAAGTTGTAAAACTTTTGCGCTGAAAGAAGCTATAAATAATTTATTATTTTAGGAAATTATGGTTTTTGTAAAAATCTTTTTATGTATTGAAGCGACATGTTTGGTTGTTTCAAGCCAAACGTTGAGTTGATTCGATGTACTGTAGTGTTTGATTTTTTTTTAATACTGGTTCAATAATAGGTAATTAAAAAAAGTTGTTAATTCAAATTTTTTTTTGTTTACTGAACAGTTTATTTTTCTAAGTGTAGAAAGTTCGAAATGGTAAATGAGCTTTTTATTTTTTTCTGGCAGATTGAAAAGTAAAAGAGAAAAAAAAAACAGAAGAGAGAAAAGAAAAAGAAAGTGCTCCGCCCGGCGGCACATTGATGAGAAGAGATTCCACTTGAGGTATCGGCGGATCTCTTCGATAGAATTAAGAACATCCTAGTTGAGGAGTAAGTGTTTGAATGTTTGCCTTTTAATTTCAAAGTTTGTTTTGTATCTTTATTTTATACAGTGCATTTCGTATCTTATGGATACAATCTTGTATTTTTTTCTCATTTAATAAAAAATAACCGATCGATTTAAAATCCCCGACAATTGTTATTACATTTTAAAAATAGATCTCTTCTGAAAGGAAACATTTTTTATTGTAATCTTTGGCCTGTCATGATCGAAAACAAATTAAAGAATACAGTTGTTCTTCGATAACGAAAAAAATTCATTAATAAAAGTATTTTATAATCATTTGCGAAATTATGATTTCCAAAATTGGACGATGCAATTTAATTTTTAACAATTTAAAAACATCTGAGATGTGCGATCTATGTGGTAAACAAATGCGAAATGTCTAAGAAATGAGTTATGTTTTGTTCTTAGTTTTTCGTGTGTTTTAATTATCTAAATTGTAAGATGAAAAATTGAATGGAGATATTCAATCGTCGATCGAAATTAAGAATTGAAATATTTTATGCAGCAAAGTTGGGTTAGATAGGTGCTTATTTGGTTTTCATTTTTCGGATATTGCTGATTGTAGATGTAGATTTCATGTTTTTTTTTGTTCGTTATAAGCCAAATTTAGTCTCGTTTTAATTTTTTCTTTTTCATTTTTGAACGAAAATTTGTAATTTCTAATTTTTTTTTTTCAGTAAAAATAAGGGAAGACAGCCGTTCGTCTGGAGGTCGACCTCGCGAGCGTGGTCGCTCTCGAAGTCGTGAGCGGGACCTCCCAATAGAGTTCGGTCTATGGGTCGGAGACCCGTAGATCGAACGCTTTCGCGGGGACGACCCCGCGAAGACGACGGAGGACGTCGCCTACAGCAACGTCCTTCGTCGTCTTTAAGGCGACGTCGCCGCCGCAATGCACGGCGGCGGACGGCTGGCAGGAATAACAATGGATCGTAAGTTGTTTTGATAATGTAACAGTATTAAAAATTTATTAATTTTTTTCAGAAAAACATATTATAATGTTTTTAATTTTCAATAAAATAAATAGTTCAAGTTTTTGTTTGTGTTAATGTTTTCTTTAAGTTGAATTAAATTTGTTATTTTTATTTATATATTTTTTCTTATTTTCTTTATTTTTAATATATATATATATATATATCCAGCTATCATTTGAGCGTCCCTATATTGTCAATTTGCCGTCAATTGGGCGTCCGAAGTAATTGAGCGTCCGTATGCGGACGCTCGATTGTATCCCATGTAAAAATAATTTTGGGGCATCGTGCGACCTCTGTCTATCATTTAAAAAAATTCTTTCTGGACGCCCAAATGATGATCAAATGAAAATTAGTGTATATTTTTAGTTCGAGCGTATATCCACCTGTGGCGCTAGTGTCGTTTGCGTATATAGGAGCGTGTATATTCGGCTTTCACGTATAGCACAATAAGGCGTCCAGTAAATCTGTCAACATTGTTGTAATTGAAATGTGCAGCGGACGCTCTCTTGTTGTGCATATCATTTAAGCAAGCGAATATTTATGACACTTTTAAAAGCGAATGAAATTATAAACGTTGTTTATAATCTTAATGTCCTTCAAGTGTGTTACACAATGCAATACTGATACAACGCAGCAAGACAATGCAAAATTTTGACATAGAAAATAAAAAAAATTTGAATGGCTTCAGCATGGTTAACTTTCTTGAAAACAGGTATAACCTAGTAGGCTGTGCAGGCTTTTTGTTCATACTTTAAACGGTACCTACACATTTTATTATCAGAAAATGTTAAATATAAAAGTTTTGTGGATTTACCTGAACCGCCAGAATTTACTTTTAAAGAGAACAAATGACAGTCGGAAACCTAACAAATGAGTTTCAACTTTGTTGCAAAATACTACGTAACTTTTTTTATTAGAGATCCTACCACTTACATATTTTGCACATTGCTTCTAAGGAGTAACTAAAAAAAACAATCTGAGCACAAATTCGTTTTACTGGTGTTGGGGGCGGCGCAGTACTACATAATTTTTATTAGTGATCCTGCCACTTCCATATTTTGCACGTTGCTTCTAAGGAGCAACTAAAAAAACAATCTGAACACAAATTCCTTTTATCAGTGTTGAGGGCGGCGCGGTACTATGTAACTTTTTTTATTAGAGATCCTGCCACTTATATATTTTGCACGTTGCTTCTAAAGAGCAACAAAAAGGATAATCTGAGTACAAATTCGTTTTATCGGTGTTGGGGGCGGCACTGTACTACGTAACATTTTTATTAGTGATCCTACCACTTCCATATTTTGCACATTGCTTCTAAGGAGCAACTAAAAAAAATCTGAGTACAAATTCGTTTTATCGGTGTTGAGGGCGGTGCGGTACTATGTATAAGGATAATTTGAACACAAATTCGTTTTATGGGTGTTGATAGCGGCGCGGTACTACGTAACATTTTTATTAGTGATCCCACCACTTCCATATTTTGCACATTGCTTCTAAGGAGTAACTAAAAAAAAACAATCTGAGCACAAATTCGTTTTATCGGTGTTGGGGGCGGCGCGGTACTACCTAACATTTTTATTAGTGATCCTGCCACTTCCATATCTTGCACATTGCTTCTAAGGTGCAACTAAAAAAACAATCTGAACACAAATTCCTATTATCGCTGTTGGGGGCGGCGCGGTACTACGTAACATTTTATTAGTGATCCTACCACTTCCATATTATGCACATTGCTTCTAAGGAGCAACTAAAAAAACAATCTGAGCACAAATTCGTTTTACCGGTATTGGGGGCGGCGCGGTACTACGTAACATTTTTATTAGTGATCCTACCACTTCCATATTTCACACATTGCTTCTAAGGAGCAACTAAAAAAACAGTCTGAGCACAAATTCCTTTTATCGGTGTTGAGGGCGGCGCGGTACTATGTAACATTTTTTATTAGTGATCCTACCACTTCTGTATTTTGCACATTGCTTCTAAGGAGTAACTAACAAAACAATCTCAGCACAATTTTGTTTTATCGGTGTTGGGGGCGGCGCGGTACTACGCGACTTTTTTATTAGAGATCCTGCCACTTCCATATTTTGCACATTGCTTCTAAGGAGCAGCTAAAAAAAACAATCTGAACACAAATTCCTCTTATCGGTGTTGGGGGCGGCGCGATACTACGTAAAATTTTTATTAGTGATCCTACCACTTCTGTATTTTGCACATTGCTTCTAAGGAGCAACTAAAAAGATACTCTGAGCACAAATTCGTTTTATCGGTGTTGGGTGCGGCACGAGATTACGTAACTTTTTTTATTAAAGATCCTGCCGCTTACATATTTTGCAATTTGCTTCTAAACAACAACTAAAACGTTCATCTGAGCACCAATTTGTTTTATCGGTGTTGGGGGTGGCGGGGTATTACGTAAAATTTTATTAGGGATCCTACCACTTACATATTTTGCATCTTGCTTCTAAGGAGCAACTAGAAAGACAATCTGAGCACAAATCCGATTTATCGGTGTTGGGAGCGGCGCGGCGCGGTGCTATGTAATTTTTTTATTAGAGATCCTGCGACTTACATATTTTGCACGTTGCTTCTAAGGAACTACTAAAAAGGCAATCTGAGCACAAATTCGTTTTATCGGTGTTGGGGGCGGCACGATATTACGTGACTTTTTAATTAAACATCCTGCCGCTTACATATTTTGCAATTTGCTTCTAAGCAACAACTAAAACGTTTATCTGAGCACTAATTCGTTTTATCGGTGTTGGGTGTGGCGGGGTACTACGTAAATTTTTATTAGGGATCCTACCACTTACATATTTTGCATCTTGCTTGTAAGCAGCAACTGGAAAGACAATCTGAGCACAAATTCGTTTTATCGGTGTTGGGGGCGGCGCAGTACTACGTAACTTTATTATTAGAGATTCCGCCACTTTCATATTTTGCAATTTGCTTCTAAGGAGCAACTAAAAAGATACTCTGAGCACAAATTCGTTTTATCAGTGTTGGGAGCGGCACGATACTACGTAACTTTTTTTATTAAAGATCCTGCCGCTTACATATTTTGCAATTTGCTTCTCAACAACAACTAAAACGTTTATCTGAGCACCAATTTGTTTTATCGGTGTTGGGAGTGGCGCGGTACTATGTAACTTTTTTTATTAGAGATCCTGCGACTTACATATTTTGCACGTTGCTTCTAAGGAGCTACTAAAAAGATAATCTGAGCACAAATTCGTTTTGTCGGTGTTGGGGGCGGCACCGTACTACGTAAATTTTTATTAGGGATCCTACCACTTACATATTTTGCATCTTGCTTGTAAGCAGCAACTGGAAAGACAATCTGAGCACAAATTCGTTTTATCGGTGTTGGGGGCGGCGCAGTACTACGTAACTTTATTATTAGAGATTCCGCCACTTTCATATTTTGCGATTTGCTTCTAAGGAGCAACTAAAAAGATACTCTGAGCACAAATTCGTTTTATCAGTGTTGGGAGCGGCACGATACTACGTAACTTTTTTTATTAAAGATCCTGCCGCTTACATATTTTGCAATTTGCTTCTCAACAACAACTAAAACGTTTATCTGAGCACCAATTTGTTTTATCGGTGTTGGGAGTGGCGCGGTACTATGTAACTTTTTTTATTAGAGATCCTGCGACTTACATATTTTGCACGTTGCTTCTAAGGAGCTACTAAAAAGATAATCTGAGCACAAATTCGTTTTGTCGGTGTTGGGGGCGGCACGGTACTACGTAACTTTATTATTAGAGAATATAGAATATAGAATTCAAGAATCACACGAATCTCATTTTGGAATTCAAGATGTGCCGACTTATGATAGAAAGCATTTACAACGAAGAAAATTACACATGTGGCACAAGAAATGAAAGGTCTCGAGGAGGCGAATTCTAAAATCACACTGACCACATTTTGGAATTTAAGATGGTGTCGACTTATCATCAAAAACATTTACGACGAAGAAAAAATCACACATGTGGCACATGAAATGAAAGGTTTCGAAGAGGCGAATTCGACAATCACTCGGACCTCATCTTGGAATCTTGTATCTTCGAGATCTTTTGTTTGATGTGACACTTGTGGGGTTTTTCTTCATCGTAAGTGTTTTTGGTCATAAGTCGACACTATCTTGAATTTCAAGATGGGATCTGTGCGATTGTCGAATTGCCTCTTCGAAACATTTCATCCAGTCTACCTAATTTCAAACATCTTGGAATTCTTCATTTTATGATCTCATATTCAAAAAGACTATGATGCATGACCAATTGCACTTAATAAAAATGGCAACATTGCTGGAGCTTACATTGTCTATTGAATGAAAACGTATACGCAAATAGGACGCCTGGTTGATGATTAATTGAAAGTAAGTGTATATCACCGGACGCTTTAAGTATAGCAATAAGAAAGGAGCTTCAAATGATAGTATACTTGCAATACCCACCGCGTGTCGCCATATTGGACGCCGCATGGAACAGTTATGAAAGGAGCTTCCAATGATACCGGGATGTATATATATATATATATATATATATACATTTTTAATCCAAGTCGAGATCCGGATAAAACTTGGACAACCTGAGATCCCCCATAGGGATTTTATTTTTCAGAGTATATTTCATGTCAATAGCCTATAAATGGTGACTCAAAGCGTTACTGCCACAGAGGGATAAAAAAATTCAGAGTACATTTTTCTGTGATAAACATTGACTAACATGAGATCCATTAGAAAAACATGCACAGACGAGATCCGTTAGTGTATAATATGATATTTATGAGATAAGGGGTGCGTTTCGTTTGCACGCTCACACTCTTTAAGCGCTCACGCTTATAAGCGCTGTTTTCTGTTGTTTCCTTTGGCGTTTAGTCGCTTAAGCCGTTATACGCAAAGGTGTTTCTTTTGACTTTTGTTCGCACAACGAATTCATAACCTTAAAAATATAATTTTAGTAGTGAAATTGATCCAATCATAGCTGCTGCAGTTGTTTCTGAAGTGTAATGTTTGTTTATAATCTGACTATGATTAGCTGATCTTCTCATACACGTCTCATACGTTCCGTTAGGGGCATAAGCGCTTACGCTTTTGTTGCCCTACCTCCATGGAATAAGCAATTGTGAGCGAAAACTATGACGTCATATGACGTTATCATTTCGTCAGCTGGCGCTTTGTAAGCGTTTGCAAACCCAAACGGAATGGTTTAAGCAACGCTTATTAGCGCTCAAAGCATTTAAGCGCGCAAATGAAACGCACCCAAGATGAGATCCTTTGGTGTTGCCAAATGTAACATAACCTTGAACTATATATTTCCGTGCGTTCACTCAATAGTTAATAAATTGCATGTATTTCCAGCTGTCAATGTGAATTTGTAAGCCCCAAATAAATTCTTGCAAATGTTTTTGGTTATAGTGGAGCAAAGTAGTAGCATTTTTACGATATTAACTAGTGAATAAAGTGGTTTTCGTGTCAATTGGAAGTTTCGTTTCATTAAAAAAAAAAAAAATTCAGCTGTCAATGTGAATTTGTAAGCCCCAAATAAATTATTGCAAATGTTTTTGGCTATAGTTGAGCAAACTAGCAGCATTTTTACATTACTATCTAGTGAATAAAGTGGTTTACGTGCCATTGAAAGTTTCGTTTCATTAAAAAAAAAAAACTCCAGCTGTCAATGTGAATTTGTAAGCCCCAAATAAATTATTGCAAATGTTTTTGGCTATAGTGGAGCAAACTAATAGCATTTTTACGTTATTAACGAGTGAATAAAGTGGTTTTCGTGTCAATTGGAAGTTTCGTTTCATAAAAAAAAACTCCAGCTGTCAATATGAATTTGTAAGCCCCAAATAAATGCTTGCAAATGTTTTTGGCTATAGTGGAGCAAAGTAGTAGCATTTTTACGATATTAACTAGTGAATAAAGTGGTTTTCGTGTCAATTGGAAGTTTCGTTTCATTAAAAAAAAAAAAATTCAGCTGTCAATGTGAATTTGTAAGCCCCAAATAAATTATTGCAAATGTTTTTGGCTATAGTTGAGCAAACTAGCAGCATTTTTACATTACTATCTAGTGAATAAAGTGGTTTTCGTGCCATTGAAAGCTTCGTTTCATTAAAAAAAAATTCCAGCTATCAATGTGAATTTGTAAGTCCCAAATAAATTATTGCAAAAGTTTTGGGCTATAGTGGAACAATCTAATAGGTATCATTTTTATATTACTATCTAGTGGATAAAGTGATCCTCGTCTGAATTGAAAGTTTCGTTATATTTAAAAAAGTCCAGCGGTTAAATGTGAAATTTAAATTTGTAAGCTTTAAATAAATTATTGCAAAATTGTTCTCTGTTATACCAGGTGTCCCACGTCATGTGTTCATCTTTAAAGAATTTTAATTTTTTAATCGATTTACATGAAATTTGGAAGGGATTAAACACAAGAATGAATTTTTCGACATAGTATTGAGCGCAGTAGAACTTCCGGTTTCGCCGAAAGTGATGTCAACTTTTGTATTTTAAATAGAGTACCTTACCTATATATTTTTACATACTTGGAACAGAGCATAATTTATTGAGATTTACGACCGCTCTGTTTTAAACTATTTTCAAGGAAATTAGGAAGTATTTAGTATCAGAGTAGTCAACAAGAAAGAATTCTGTTGAACTTAAAAAATGGGCTACGACCTAATGAAAATTTCAATTATTACAAAAATTTCAAACTTCGATTTCAAAATCAAAATATAATCAACGCAGTGATTTTCTCAAATTAGGGGAAAGTGGGGCATGTTCGGACATGTAATTTTAAAAATTAATATTTCAAAGTTCAAAAGAAAATTCAAGTTTTAATTCGAGTCTTACAGATACCTTAGTCTATTTCCAACATTCAGGGCTTATCTTAAACAAAAAAATACAGTGGTTTTTGTTTAGTTATATTTTCCCGTAAAAGATGCATTTTTCCGAATCTGCCCCATAGTGGGGTACATCCGGACAACAACAGTATTTATCTAGAAAAAGGTTTATTGAATGTTGTAACCATAAATATTGACATAAAATTTACAAATTGAAGGCATTTTTAACTTTCGATTAGGTAATTTTGAGACTATATCTTTACCGGAAACATTCGAAATGTCTTTCAAGTCCCGGAATCGGAACCCGCCTTTATAATTTCTCAAGAAATCCACGACGTAATTGTCTTTACTGCAAAATTCTACTTTACCGATAAAATAAAGTATTTTTTTATTGTTAGGAAACTGATTTGTCCGAACTGGCCCACATAGCAAGGATACATAAATGACAAAATATTAGTTCGCACACAGTTTGAATCTACTATTTTGTGTGGTCATGCATCGCTGAACGTATCCAAGTTTGAGGTAAATAGTCTGAATATTACCTCAAAGTTGTTCGCAAGCCATTAAAGGTTACGATTTCTGCAGTAAAAGTTATAAGAGGAACTTTTGAATTTTCTCAAATACTTGGATTGTACGTGATCCAAGTTGTTCAACAATAATGGACCACGACACCACTATTGTAGTAGGATACGTATTCTCGAAATGCCCAATTTTGTAGCAGTCTATGTTGTTAAATTCGATTTGTTCGGAGGTGCCCCAATTTACCCTACTTGGTCGCAGCTGAACGAAAATACACAATTCCTAGCTTTCTAGATTGGAAAACAGTTTTTTTTTCGTTGTTATTACCTGGCGATACATGATTACGACCTAATGAAATGCTGTAAAAATGTTAAAAATCAAAATACAATCAAAATAGTGATTTTCTCGAATTGCTTGATCGCATTAGAACGAAAATACGCGGTTCACAGTATTCTAGATTGAAAGACAAAAAAGTTTTTTTTCGTTGTCAAGGAAACCAAAATTATCTAATGATACACATTCGGACTCGCAATGATCTGCAAATTCCAAACATGTAAAAATATACCTATAGGGTGTTCTATTTAAAATAAAAACATCACTTCCAGCGAAACCGGAAGATCTACTGTGCTCAATAGTATGTCGGAATGTTCATTTTTTCATTTAATTTATCCTTTCCAAATTTCATATAAGTCGATTAAAAAATAAGAATTTTAGAAAGGCGAATACATGACGTGGGGCACCTGGTGTTGTGGGGTAAAAACTATTATCATTTTTACGTAAAAATGATGTGAATAAAGAGGCTTTCGGGACAATTGGAAATTCGATAGATTCAAAAAATCAGCTTTCAGTGTGAATTTGTAAGCTCCAAATAAATGAGGAACGTTCTATTGACACGAACGCCTTCATGTAAAAATTAAAAAAAATACCCCACTGTGGCAGAACACATCCGCAATAATTCATTTGAAGTTTACAAATTCACTTCACAGTTGGACATTTTTTTAATCAAACGAAATTGACACGAAAGCCTCTTTATTCGCTTCATTATTATGTAAACATGTGATAGTTTACCCCACTGTAATAGAAAACATTTGCAATAGTGTATTTGAGGCTTACAGATTCACATTTGACTGTTGCTTTTTTTTTAATATAACGAAATTTTCCATTGACAGGAACACCTTCATTGTTAATATAAAAATTAAAAAAAATACCCCACTGCAGTAGATAACAGTTGCAATCATTTATTTAAAATTTACAAATTCACATTTGATAGATGGAATTATTTTTATTGTAACGAAACTGAAAATCTCCTCTCTACTCACTTTATTTCTGTGTAAAATCGATAATATTTTATTGTAAACTATTTACATTAAAATGTACTGCTATCAGATAGTGATTATAAATGTCTCTAGTCGGCATTTTGCAGTGTCAAATCAAGTAAACTAGAATTCCTAAAAACTCAGAAAGTGTTTCGTCTCAAATCTCATACTGAATTGAAGTAATCGTAAAATTTACGAAAAGCTCACATAAAATCATTATTAAGCAGAAAAATAGAGATATAAACGTTTCACGTGACGATGTTTAAGCTGTGCGTTAAAAGATTATAAACAAATTATTCTACACATTCATCGAAAGAAGAAGAGTCTAGTTTAATTAAAAACGTATAATTCTTTCATGTTAGAAATTTTATTGTAAAGCAGAGCTCTGCTGTGTTGCCAGATTGTCGGATCTCACTTAGGTTAGAAACTATGTACGTGTATACTTGGCTCACATGCGCCCTCTGCATAACTAATTGTGAACTACTGGTGTATAAAACTGCAAAGAAATCGGCAAAACGAGATCCGGGATAAAATTTGAATTTGAGCTCTTTATTACCAACAAAGTCGGTTATGACTCGATATACACGCTAAGAAAGGTGAGATCCGATTTCGGATCTCGCCTTTCCAAAAGGATCTCATCTTGCCCAACTTATATCGCGAAATGATCTCAGGTTTCCTCTTTTTAAATCTATATATATATATTGCCATGAACGCGGTGCCTGTGCCACTTGTTGGTGGTCGGTGGAAGGTAGGCGAGGGGGGTACCAAGTCGCCCGTGGAGTGATAAGGAGCAGAGTTGTGCTTGGACTGGGCGACCTGGTAGACCTCTTAACCGAGCTGGGGCGAATAAAGGGGTTTAAGTGAATGTGCCGTCTCCATTACTACCCCCACAGCAAAGCGAAGGAGAAGGTAAGTCAAGCCCTTTCATAACTCCCACAAGGTACTTCGAGCTAGCGAGTACTCTTCCGGGAGGGATACGACCCTCATTTACGAATCCTCCCAAGGGTACGTAACAATATACAATGTGTTTCATTTCTCATCTACACACCCCTGTAGTTTTTATATTTATTAACGGATCGATTTCAAATTTTCGCCAGATGAACCTCCTCTTAAAACACACATTTTTCAAATTTGAAACCTTTTGTATTGCAAGCCATGACCTACTGCGATTTAATCGAAAGTCGAAAAAATTAAGAAAACATAGTAGGCCTTGTTTGATCAAAAAAAGTTATTAGAAAAAGTTGTTTAGAATTACGAAATAACCCCAATTACCAAATTTGGTTGAAAAATTTTAATTTTTAATTATTAAAAAAATAGAATTTCAATTTAATCTACAGTTTTACAAAACGCTAAAACTAACCGACTAAAACACACAGAATGAAAAAAACAGCTTAATCTAATATTTTACCAGGCCCCCATCGTGCAGTATGCATTTTTCGATACGTTTCCTATTATTCTTTACAACATTGTTTAGTTCCTGTGATGTTCAAGACAAGCTTGCGTAAGTCTCCTGTATTATTGTTTTGATTTTTGTACTCTTTCTGTTTAAAAATTTTCATTTAACCATTCGCGAACTATTCAAGCATTAAGAATAGTTAGAGAATGGTTAAATGAAAATTTTCCTTTACGATGGATAGGCAGAAACAGTCCTTTCATGTTTTGGTGTCCCAGATCTCCTGACTTAACACCTCTGGATTTTTATTTATGGGGAATACTTAAACAGAAAGTCTACAAAAATCAAAATAATAATGCAGAAGACCTACGCAACAGGATTCGTCAAGCTTGTTTTGAAATAACACCCCAGGAACTAAACAAAGTTGTAAAGAATAATAGAAAACGTATTGAAAAATGCATACTGCGTGATGGGGGCCTGGTAGAACATTAGATTAAGTTGTTTTTTTCATTCTGTGTGTTTCAGTAAGTTAGTTTTAGCGTTTTGTAAAACTATGGATTAAATTGAAATTCTATTTTTTTAATAATTAAAAATTAAAATTTTTCAACCAAATTTGGTAATTGGGGTTATTTCGTAATTCTAAACAACTTTTTCTAATAACTTTTTTTGATCAAACAAGGCCTACTATGTTTTCTTAATTTTTTCGACTTTCTATTAAATCGCAGTAGGTCATGGCTTGCAATACAAAAGGTTTCAAATTTGAAAAATGTGTGTTTTAAAAGGAGGTTCATCTGGCGAAAATTTGAAATCGATCCGTTAATAAATATAAAAACTACAGGGGTGTGTAAATGAGAAATGAAACACATTGTATATACTCCGTGTACTGTTTTTTAATTGTAAATTTTTTTTGTTTATTTATAAGCACAGAAATTGAAGAAAAAATTGACGACGTACGTTGTTTATATTAATGCAAACGTTCATATAAATAGTCAATGATTATGCATTCAGCATGTTATAAATTGAATTTGATTTTTTGATGAAAGGAGATAAAACGGTAAAATCAAATTAGTTGATTAACAACGAAAAACAAAATCTGCGTTCGTTTATTTAATTCCGTTCTCCCTATTTACTCTGTTCGCACTTTTGTCTCGATCTTATCTGTATTAGGATTTATTCGTTATCACTCTTTATTAGAGTATAAAAAAAGTAAATAGAGTGAATTGAATTGAATAAACGAACGCAGTTCGAGTATGTCCTAAATTGAAGAAAGCATTACAGACGGTAGGTATAAATTTGATAAATAAATTTTTTTTTTGCCGTAATTGTTTTTGAATATGTAAGTTATATTGTTTCGTTTTTTCGGTTCATATTTGTTAAATTTTCAACGATGTCGGTTGTTTGGCATTAAATTACACGACTCGAACGAAATTGCAAAATTCATTTGTTAATGTTGCAAAGTCTTGAGATTTATTTGTTTTTTTAGCGTTAAAATTTCAAAATTTTTTTCTTTTTCCTTTTTTGGCTATTATGTCTCAACGTTTTAGAAGTTAAAATCATATAGAAAATTCTGAAAACTTCTTTAAATATTTACTTTAATCTCGAACAATTTTGATTTTGTTTTCCGAATCGAAAGAAAAAATTTCTTGCTTCACTTAAAGAGAATTAAAAGTAAAACATCAACATTAGTTTTTTCTGTCCTTTATTAGTTAAATTGGATACATTTGTGAGCGCTATGTTTTTTTTTTATTACAGGCAATTCTAAAATTTTATTAATGACAATCGATGAAGATGAGCTCTTCTGGAATTTTTGAATAGTAAGCAAATTGTTGCAACTGTTACGTAATTTATTGTTTAATGAAGTGTTATGGTTTCGTGAAAACGAAAAACGATTAGTACATTTAAATTGAGATTGTTAATTACGATGCGAAAATGCATAATTTTCATAAATTACTTCATAACACGTGTGTCCAACAATAAATTACTGTAGTCCTGGGTGGCTGCGGAGTCAAATAATTATTGTTTCAACCGGCATTTAAACGTTAAATACGCAAAGAAACATTTCCATGTCGTCTAAAAGTTAATATTTGAGGTTTCAATTCGACGATGCGAAGTAAAAATAGGCATTTATTTGTGGTAGCACAGCCACCCAGGACTACAATAATATTTTGGACGCACGATAGTTTTTCGACAATGCTGCATGAAATCGTTTCTTAAATCAAAAATGATGTGTACATTTATTTTCGATAAGAAGTGATGACAGTTACAGTTGTTAACAATGTCCACAGCGAAAAGTTACAGTCAGATAATTTTTCTTTTTACATTACGTATTTTACATGTTAATGATCGCATAAACATAACAAAGATAATAGGCATGCGATTGCAATACAGTTCATTGAAAATGTACGATTTAGTGTTTGTGTTTTTATTTTTAAACGATTTTTTTTTCGAAATTAAAGAAAAATACTCTCAATTTATAATTTTGAAAGTAATTTCTTTTTTCAGTACTGTCTTGCAATCGTTTACAATTGGTTTTTAAATTTTATATGCGGAATAATATTCACGAAACCAAATTTTGTATTTTGCAAGCGTATGTATCGAGTTGAAATCAAATTGTTAATTTTTATTCTTGTTTCGAGAAAGAAAACGCGATCACGATGCGAAAGAATTGAATTGTTATGTAAAGTATTTAGATCGATTTTTTTTTCTTATCGTATTATTATGTCATTCTTTTTACTTAGCAATAAACTTTAAATTTTTTTGGTTTTTGTACGACCGACGTAGTTGGCGGCCCATGTACAATCTTGAGGAAGACGTTGATGTTGAAGACTCTTGTCATTCGATTGCGACGACTTTTTCTTAGTTGTTGATCCTTTTCGTTGGCAAAATTTCTTATTTTTCTTGAAGTTTGCAGGCTGCATGATTGTTTTTCTTACTTGAAGAAAAAAAAATTATAAGTTATGAGGAAAAAATTTAAAACAAAAAAATCAATTATTTTTTGATAAAATTTAAAATTTTTTAATTTAAAAATTTTAATTGTCTATATTTTTTTATTTAGTAACATTTTAATAAGTTCATTCATTGGGAGCGTTCTTATATATATGAAAAGATCAAATCGATTGTTTTTTTTATGAAGAAATTGTTTTATGAAAAAGTTTTTCTTTTCAAGTTATATTTTTAAAGTTAAAAGTGTACTTTAACTCGAAGAGGTTTGTGATTTGCATGAAACGTTGCTGCTTCCTCTTGTTTGATTAAATTCGTATTTGTCGTCGTTAGCCCGCTTGTGATGTTTTCTTTGACGTGGCCGTGGTTTTTCTTTTAATACAACGTAATTCATTCTATTTGAGCTGAAAATTAACACGGACAATTACCTTCGCACTAATTGTTTTAATTTAAAAAAAAAAACATTATTTCGTATTTATAAGACATTATAAATTAATTGCAACTTAATTTTCTTAAATCATATTGTATTTTTTTATTATTTATCGTTTAAGGAAATTATTATCAGAAACAATTTATAGTTTACCTTGCTAGGTGAAATTATCTTGATGTCGATCGATCGTCGTTGCTTCGTCATCGTGTAAACGCATGTCAAAATTTGGTTTTGTTTTCTTATTCCGCGTTATTATTCTGATTTCTTGAAGAAATTCATTAGCGCCGATGGTGTTGGAGATGCTCTTTTCACGCACGTTGTCGGTGGTTTTCTTTCTCGTCGCTTTAAATCTTCATTTCGTTCTATCTTCAGAAGCTTGATGAAATTTATTTTTCATTTTTCTATTGAGATCGTTTTCTTTTCTTACCTTCGTAGATTCAAGTATCCAATTTGGACTTATCTTCTTTCGCGTCGAAATGTACTTCATCGATTTCATTTTTTTTTTTTAAAACATTGTTATCGAAGAAGTTTTCGATTCCGATTGTTTCCGCGTTTGTCGTGCTGAAAAAAGAAAATTGTAGTTGTAAAATGTATCTAAAACTTTGGGTTTTGATTTAAGAAAAAAGTAATAATAATAATTTTTTTTAAGAAAATTTAAAAATCGCGTTACCTTTTTCGTTCGGAAATTTTTTCTTTGAAAGTTGTTAATTTCGAAGAATCTTGATTATTCGACGACGATCTTCCGATCGACTACGCGAAGGTCTTTCCAGCACAGAGCTCTCTTTGCCTTCAGATAACGTCGATTGTGCTCCGACTTTATTCGGAAGGATCGGCGCGGCGTACTCTTGTTAGACACCGGCTCTACAATCGAGTCTATGTTCGCCCTCCAAGAGACTCAAGATTGGAGCCTGGCGATGGGATTCCTTCCTCGTCATAGCCAACGGACCTTCGCTTTGTCGATCACCTCGGGATGTCTTCATTCGCGTGCAATTTAATGTAATTTCGTTTCTGAATGACGAAAGTTTGTGGTCGTAGTTTGTTTCGAGTAAATAATAATATCGATTGTTTTATTTTGCAGAATGATGACTGCGCACATGCAATTGTATTAAATAGTTGTCATTATGTTAAGAAATTTGAATTGTATACGCATAATATGTTTTTAAGCGATCGAAACGATTGCGTAAAATGTACTTCAATTTCGACATATTTTTAGTAAATTTTTTTAAAAATCATATTTCGTTGAGAAAAAGACATGATACAGCGTGTGCTATTTAGAAGCGAAAAAAAGAAATTATAATTTTGACCACATATTTATTCAGAGGAGTTTTCTATTTATTTCTCATGTCATGTTTCCACGCTTGTTTTGCTGAAAAAAACAAAATTTTCGTTTTAAAAGAAATTTAAAATTTTTGGTTTTTGAAAGATACGGAAATGTAAAAGTTGCAGTACCTTTTAGCTTCGGTGAATTGCTATTGAAAATTCGGCGTTACTTGCTAGGACTCTTGATTATTCGACGACGATCTTCGGATCGACAACGCGAAGGTCTTTCCAGCACAGAGATCTCTTTGCCTGAGAGACCGTCGAATGTGCTCCGTCCTTATTGCCGCGACTCTTGTTACGTCGCGGGCGAACGCCACCGGCTCTACAATCGAATCTATGTCCGTCTTCGGTGAGACTCAAGATTGGAGCCTTGCGATGGCCCTTCCTCAACATCGCGGGCACAGTCCTCCAGACCCTCGCGTTGTCGATCATCTCGGGACCTCGGGATGTCTTCTTCTTCGTGCAATTTTAATGTAATAACGTGTTTGAATAAACATGTGGTCGTTGTTTGTCTCGACTGAAAAATAATATCGATCGATTTATTTCTTGAAATGACGATTTCGACGATAATTCGCAAAGAAGTTTGAATTATGTATGGGTGCACACAGAGGTCGCATTAAATAGTGATCGATATTATATGAAATTTAAAGTGCACACTTGTGCGATGTTTTCAAGCAATCGAAACGATTGCGTAAAATGTAATTCAATTTTTTTTTTGTCGACGTACTTTTATTTAGTGAAGTTTTCTTTTTAACGTATATCCTCGAGATAAAGATTTAATATATAATTTACGATTTAGAATCGGAAAAGAAATAATAATTATATTTTTTTACCACATATTTATCTCTAAACGTTTTACATATCTTTGATTTCTATTTCGCTTTTAAAATAACAATTGGTTTAGATGTAAAGTTGACTCTTGTGATTTGTTTCTAATGTAATAGGTTCATTTTTTTGCCAGTTATTTATTAGTTGAATTTACTTTCACATCGTAAAACTTGTTGTAAAAACGAAATAGGAATTTCAGATTTACACTGCCTTGCTAAGCGATATGCGACTGCTTTAATCCTGGAATGATTGCACACTACAAACACGTTCCTATTGTAATTAATTTTGCACATTTAAATTATGCAGATATTTTTTACTCTGAAAGATATATCATTGAATAGTATATTTTTGCAAATCAAATTTTGAAGAGAAATATGATATGCCGATATGCTTAGCACGACAGGAAACGTAGGTACCGAATGACCGTAATAATTTGTCTTAATTTTGCATTGAATGCATATGAATGCGTTCTGGTCGAGAAAATCGAAAATATTTTTCGTAAGTTAAGGATTATCTTTTCTTGCGTAATTTTCGGCAAATTGATTACGGTCAGACGGATTTCACCTCATTTGCAATTTGACATCCCGAGTGGCATACCTCTGATGTGTCATTTCGTCTGGTCCATTTGACACTCTTGGTGCCAGAGGGAGTTCTGCAGTCGAGTCTACGTTTTTCCTGGGAACATACTCTAGACTGAAACCCTGAAACCTGGCGTGTCTCTTCTCCTGGTGACACTCTTCGTGCCAGGGCATGCTCTAAAGTCGAGTATACGTTTCTTCTGGTAACGGACTCTAGACTCGAGCTTGATAGGGCGGCTCAGAACTGGATTCCGGCTGCGACCATCTCTTCATCTCTGGAGGTACTTCCACTCTGTCGGTGCCCTCGATCATGTTGGAGCCGGTGCCGAGCTTGTGCAGGAACTCTGAAAATCGCTCCTGTCCTTCGGTCACCCGCATGTTCGTCAGCAGTTTCATTTGTCGGAATTGACCGTAGTCAGGTCGGCTCTGGATGCAGGCCGCCACGGTTCCCAAGCTGCTGCCGTCGGTGACGCATCTGGGCAGCATCTGTTTCCAGTCGCCCCCCAGCAATATCACCTTTCCGGCAAAGCTTAGTTCCTTCGCTTGGGGCGGGGCGAACATCTTCAGCAGACCTTCGACGACTTCGAGGAGGTCCCTGTGCATCATGGACACCTCGTCGATTATGTTGAGCTGCGCTTGCTTGATGCATCTCGCCGTGAAGCTTTCGGCGGCGTGCGACGGCAAGTTCTTCGGGTCGATGCGAATGCCGGTGCGGAAAGCCCTGTGCACCGTGCTCCCGTTGAAGAGCATGCACGCGGCGATGCCCGTCACCACCGTAACCATTACCTTGACGCCTCTGCTTATGCACCGGAAGATGAGCGTGTTGTATACGTACGTCTTGCCCGTCCCTCCGGATCCCGTCAGGAAGAATAGGAGCGGCGTTTCGCGGCTTCCACAGCGTTTATCACGCTCTTCTGTTCCACATTCAGGCGGCCGTAAAAGTCCTCCGAGTTCCTCGCTACGTCGACCGTGGCGTCTGGCCCGTCGTCTGCGTCCGGACGGGGGAAGAAGAACTCGTTCAGGTCCTCGTCCGCGTTCACGTCGTCCGTTCGGGAGGGCATGGGCAGACCGAAGTCCGCGCAGCTCCTGCCGTGGTACCCCAGTATGGCGTTGATCAGCTGGAGCGCCTTGTTTATCCTCCCGGGTCTCTCGTGCGGAAGGCAGTTCTTTCCGTAGTAGAACTCGTCCACGAACTCGTTCCATAGGTCTCGGGGCGACGGTGGGTTGCCGAAGAGCAGAATCTGCGCGAACAGGCTCCTCATCTGCTGCGGGTTGGATGTCCTCGCGCCTTCGCCCAGCGTCCTGTGCCAGATGACGTCGTCCTCCATAAGTCCCATCGCCTTGGATGCCTCCGTGAAAGTTTCGTGCTCCATTCTTTCCACCGTGCGGAGGTCATTCCAGCTCTGGGCTCCCTTCACGGGCATCAGGATCTGCTTCATCGCGAACAGCAGTCTGACGATTGTTATTTCGTTCTTGCCGATCCTCTTGCGCCTGTGCCACGCTCCGCCTTTCTTGTCGAAGCGGTACCACTGCACGAATTCCAGGATGGTGTAGGCTCTGGCCGCCGGATCTTCTCTGTTTGTCCTCATCCACGCCAGCAGCTGCGTGTCCTTGAGGCCGCCGCGTTGGTATGCCTCAGCCGCCTGTCGCTCCTCACCGGGCACGAAGTAAATCGGTCTCTGGTCCGGAAGATGAATGGGAATCTTGTGTACCGTGTGGGACATTCTCAAGAACGGGTACTGGTTCATCCTCATCCAAGCTTCGTGCGGTGATCTGTAGACGCACTTGAAGTACCTCACCAACTCGTCGTAGTGCACGATGCGTCGGCCGCCTTCCTCTTCGGGCTGCTGTTCGTTCAAGCGGACGTAGGCCCAAGAAGAACCTTTGAAGGGATACTTGAGGGCGTACTTCATTCCCTGCCGTCCGTACAGCGACTCGATGTTGATGTGTGTGCGGTACTTCATCAGCAGGTATTTGTTATGGGGCACCACGTGGGAATTGTCGTAGACGATGGTGGCTCGCTGGTTTCCCGTACCGACGTGCTTCGAATACGTCTGTCCTCCGTCTGCGGGCGATCTTCTCCTGTACAGCGCCGGCTTGTCGTCGAACAGAACGGTGTGGTTGGAGAAGGGCTTCGGGAATCCCTTCGAACACTTGCCGTTCATCATGCAGGGCGCATTGTTGGTGCAGCGATGTATCATGTGCGTGACGACTAATTCGTGGTAAAGACGCTGTTGATCCGCTTCCGGGGAACTGTCGTCCTCTGTTGGCAGCTCGGGAAATTCCGCACATATGTACTCGTCCACGATTTCAGCCGTTTTGAGCGCATCCGTCGCCAGTAGCATGTGGAAGTGCGGACCTCCACGTTTTTGAAATTCAAGGGACTCGGCGAATGCTTTCATTTTGCCGAATATTCCGCTCTGCTCGATGTCCTAAAAAAATCACAATTTTAAACTATTTCGTTTCGAGAACAATTTCGTTGTAAAAATTAACTTGACATTGATATTGAAGGAATATAAATTCTTTTTTAAATAATCGATCGATACAAATAATTTAAAATTTGATTCATTTCAAATCGGAATCGAATAAAAATAATTTCTTTCTTAAGTGTAAGAAAATATCTTAAAATTTGATTCGTTTCGTTTGTAGTAGTTAATTTATAATTTGAATGAATCATTTAATTTCAAACTGAATTGAGAAAATTTTTTTAGTGTTTTATTAATTTCATTTTTGATAATTAATTTTCAATTTAATACAAACGAATATTTTATTTTATAGGGGATGGTCCTGAAATAAGATGCCGAAAAGTAAACAGTTATAGGAAATGATGATGAGTAAAACTTATATATATATACAGTGTGTCCCAGATTGAGTAGGCTACCATGGGTAACTTCCTTATTAGTGAAGATAGAGATTTGGTTAAATGGGCAATATTTTGCAGTTTTATGTGCTGATTCAGATTCCGTTGAGAAAATTTGAAAATTCCGAATAGTTCAGATATTATCGCAGAAAAACTGAAAATCGCTATTTTCTTTAATGTCCAATAACTTCGCAATTATAAAAATATGAAAAAGTGTTTCATATAAAAGTTACTATGTTTGATAAAATACAACTGAAAATACAGTCAAAATAAAATTCAAGATGGCGGCTGTCAAGATATTAATAGCAACTTTCTTATTTTAAATGGACGCCATATTGAATTTTTGTACGATTAAATAGCATTTTTTTTCTCGTTTCAACCGTGTATCACAACCCATATCAAAAAAAAAATTATTTAAAAAATTTAATATTTTTTTTTTAAATCAAGTAAGCGGGTTGCCTTTAGTTGATTAGTAATAAGTAAAGGCAACCCGCTTACTTGATTAGTAATAAGTAAAGGCAACCCGCTTACTTGATTTAAAAAAAAAATATTAAATTTTTTAAATAATTTTTTTTTTGATATGGGTTGTGATACACGGTTGAAACGAGAAAAAAAATGCTATTTAATCGTACAAAAATTCAATATGGCGTCCATTTAAAATAAGAAAGTTGCTATTAATATCTTAACAGCCGCCATCTTGAATTTTATTTTGACTGTATTTTCAGTTGTATTTTATCAAACATAGTAACTTTTATATGAAACACTTTTTCATATTTTTATAATTGCGAAGTTATTGGACATTAAAGAAAATAGCGATTTTCAGTTTTTCTGCGCTAATATCTGAACTATTCGGAATTTTCAAATTTTCTCAACGGAATCTGAATCAGCACATAAAACTGCAAAATATTGCCCATTTAACCAAATCTCTATCTTCACTAATAAGAAAGTTACCCATGGTAGCCTACTCAATCTGGGACACACTGTATATATATAAGGTATCATCATTATCATGTGACGTAATGTCACCAATTCACCTATGTGATGATCAATTCAAAATAAGTAGAAAACTCTAATAAAGTTTCGTTTTAAAGTAAATCGTTTCAATGGTACTGGATGTTTAATGTTTAATTTTTTAAAATTTTAAAGAAAGTAGTAGGTCTTGCCAGATGAAGATTGTATAGATTTGCTTAACTGGCAGCATGTATTAGAAATTCTATAAGAATATCTCATAAATCACGTGAATTATTTCGGCCTAATCGGCCCTCATTAGAGATATGTACTTTTGGAAATTATGATAATTTGCTTTTGAATTTCAAAAATCCCAAAACAATTTCTAAAGAAGAGATTTCAAGAATTTCCATTCAAAAATTGTTTTGGGATTTTTAATTCAAACTAAAAAAAAATTAATAAAGTAAACAGTTTGAAATCAGATCAGAATTTTGAAATGTTGTCTTAAAAGGTGTTAGAAGGCTATTGGAGGGCGCTAGAATTTGTTTAGCAAATAATAGGCGTCGTTTTGAACACCTATTGAAAGAGTTCATTTTAAGCAAGGAAACTTCGTGTAAACATAAACAATAAATAAATAAATTATAATAAATACGAAAAAACATTGTTTATTTTTTATATATTACTTGTTTATAAATTTGTAAAATTGCTATTCTTTCAGAAAATCTTAATTTTATTTTTTATCGATAACAAATCGGACATTTGTTCATGTAAACATATTGCGGTGATATTTAATAATTAATTAAAATAAATTGTATATAATTTGTAAATAAATAAAACAGAAAAGAAAAACATTTGAAAACAAAGTCACGATACAAAATATGCAAATTCTTAAAATTAAAGGCAATCAAATTAAGTCAAAAAAGTGAAAGTAAAAAGGAAACAAAAATGCAAAATACCGAAGCTGAGATCCAAGTGAATGTGTCTGCCGAAGACAATAATTGGTTCTAGGGCAGATTACAGCAATCATTGTGGGAGGAATTTTGTGCATTTATGGACAAACACCATAAAAAATCGAAGGGGCCCTCGTCTGCACGATATTGGCCTGTCAAGGAACAGACAACCAAGAGAAGAAAACGTCTAATGTATCTGGAGGACTGTCGTCGAGTACGGCTCAACGCTGCGAAGATCCAGGACGTATAAGTTGATTACGAACAACTTTTAGAACAAAATCTAAAAACAACAAAACATTGAGTTAGTGATGTGAGTGAAAAGAATCTTTTGTGTTAATTTAAGCGAAAAGGAATTTAATTTTGTTTACATGTTTTGAAAAATGTTAGGTTAGAAATTTTGTTATTGTTTAATTTCAGGTTTCACAAAGAAAACTACTTACGTTTATGTTTGATGATAATCAAATTAATTTAATTAATCACTTACCTGTGAAGATTGTGGGTAGTAATTGAAATTTTTCCAAATTTAGTTCGTGCATTCATATGAATATAAACATCGTCAAAAAAACGTAAGGAAGTTAAAATCCCCAACCAGGATGGGAAACCTATACCAAAGATATAACTAGAATTTTTAAAGGCGGCACAAGCGTATTCCATTCGGACAAGTTTCAACACGATTAAACAAAATTTAGTTTAACCGTTACGAGGAGGAGATTATTCACGGATAAACTCTCGCAACGTAAAGTTCGCACGCTAATTTTTAAAAATTCAGTTAATAATATTTGCATTTTTAGTCACATTTTCAATTTTATAGTTTTCAACAAATGTTTTTCTGAATGACAAAAACTTTAAACAATTATTAAAATTAATTTCAAACTTAAATTCTTATTATTTATTCAACAAATAAAATTAAAATTTTGCAACAGGCTTAAATGATTTATCCTGGTTTGAATGCAAGTTTGCTGGTATGAATTACTGGAAGCCTAAACAATTTAAACTGATTTGAATGTAAGTTTGTTGGTTTAAATTGTTTATAAAAAAAAATAAAGAAAAAAAAATAAAAATAAAACCATTAAAAGAAAAGGATCAAAAGAGAAAGTAATAAGCAAAGAAAAGAATAAAATAAAAGACAAATATTCTGAATGCCTAAGGAACCCAAGCAAGAGAGATAGGTGTAAGCTGGAGCAAATAAGGCAAAAGAAACAGGTAATGTTGGAAACCGGTGGTTTAGTTAAAAACAAAAACGAGAAAATTTACAAACCACTTAAACCACCAACGTGGGTACAAAATTACCCACAAAACAGCAATATGTACAACATACATACATATATTTTTTTTTATATTGTAAAATTTTATGCAATCAATAAATACTAATAATAATAATCATCGGACAAGAACCAGCTTTAATTTAATTAATAATATTTAAAACAGCATTCTTTGATATTTTAATGCACAATAAGTTTCTCTTTTTTAGTGCATAAAGCATTGAAACATTTCTCAATGTAATATTTTCTACGCAGTGACTATATGTCCGCCGGCGGCATTGTACTTATAAATTACAAATTCCGCCGAACGGTGGAATTGACGAAGTTTTTGGAACGTTGTCCGCCGAAAAAAATAATTTTAATTAAAATCCGGCGGAACTGATTATCTTTAGAGTTGTTTTCCGCCGTTCGGCGGAATATTGATACATAACAGTGAGAATCCGCCGAAAATATGGAAACATAATGAAAGGAAATATAATTAAATGAAAATACATATTTTATAATAAGATAGTTTTACATATGACAGCGTTAAAAGAGATTTTCACAGCAATTAACCCATTTAGATGCAACCTCTTCATAACAGAAGCCACCGAATTTGCGTATTATTGTAGTTCTGGGTGGCTGTGGAATCCAACTTTTTTAACTAATTGTTATTTCAAATTGCAATAAAACATTAAATAGGTAGACAAGAATTTATTTGTTGTTTGACAGTCAATATTTGAGACGTCAATTCAACGATGTGAAGTAAAAATCGACATTTATAACGTGCGATTTATTGAAAACAGGCCAGAGTGGGCTATGAAATGTGCAAACTTACATCCTAGATAAGATTATTTTTAAAACAAAAATCAAAATGATTTTACCTATGTTAACGTCAAAACATCACGATAAATGCTCGAAATGTTGTCCTTTACTGGCAGAACATAATTGCATCCGTATTGTTCATTGGAAAGCATTCTGGTCACAATTTTAAAAATATTTCAACATTTGTTCCTTGACAAATCTGGATATTAATTGTCAAAAGTGATTTTATTTAAGACATACGTTTGGAGATTCCAAAGCCAAATCTGGCCTGTTTTCAAAAAACCGCACGGTATTTGATTCTACAGCCACCCAGGACTACAATAATTGTTGGACACATGTTAATTTTCTTGCGATTTTTTTCTTTCATTATTTATGATAATTCTTATTCTTCGAGTAACTAGCGCCAAGGCGGGAAATATTTGCGTTAAATAAAATATTGCCCATGCCGGCAAGATCTCTGTCTCGTGAAATCTAGTAGATCCTGATATTTATTACTAAATTTTGTTATACAGGCTGCTTCCATGTATGTCGGCATCTTTTATCGAGCCAAAGACTCGATCAAATTGGCAAATTTTTTTGTCTTTTTCAGCTGATTACAAATATGAAAATAGAAAAACAATTGCGCTTTTCGAGATATTACAAGCTTTTTCCAAATGGAACATCCTATATTTTATCATTATAAATGAAACAAAATTGAATTCTATTAATGTCTTTATGTACACTATATTCGAAGAAAGTCAAATAATTGAGATATGTGAACTTTAATTTAACAAAGAGTATACAGTCGCACCTCTATAACTCGAACCTCCACAACTGGAAACTTTCTGTAAATCGAAATTTACTGACGTCCCTTCACATTGTGTATAACTAAAATCTCTTTCTTTAATTCGAAATTTCTATAACTCGAAGTAAATTTTCGGTCCCTTGAGATTCGAGTTATGGAGGTTCGACTGTATCTCTTATTCGGTATTATAGTAAAGATTCGATTCATTGACCAACTCTAGTGATATAAAAATACGATATTTTAAATTATTTGGTACAGCCCTGCGCTTAAGATCCCGCATTTCAGCCTAACTTTAATTTTATTAGCGAATAGTAAATAGTAAATACTGTCGTGACCAAAAAAAGTGGACACCAATTTTTTAACACTAAAACTTTTACTGGGTGGCTGTAATTATGTACTGAGACTTATGGATGACAAAGAATAATAAATATGACTGATTATCATGCATAAGTAGCAGTTCATAATTACCACCACCCAGCAAATGCTTTAATATTAAAAAAATTGATGCGGCTGTAACTTGTACACCCAGTGATGTAAAGTTATATTAGATTCATTTTAATGTTTAAAATGATATAAAGTTGTATTATCATTATTATTTTAAAACTTGTATATTACAACTTTATTAAATTAAAAATTAAAAAGACCTTCCTCAGATACTTTTCCAACTTTATTATCCTTTGCTTGACTCATTATTTTACTCATTATCTTAAAACAAGACAAAAGATAGGTAACGTTTAGTTTACCTTTTACGGCGGAATTTGAGCTTATAAAATAAAAATCCGCCGAATGGCGGAAATAATCGAAAAATAAAGTCAATTCCGCCGTATTTGTATAATTTATAATATTTTCGGCGGATTTTCTTATTCATACATGCAAAATTCCGTCGATCGGCGGAATTTTCTGCTTATACGTACAATTCCGCCGGCGGACGTTTAGCCACTGCCTATTTTCTATTTAAAAAATGTATGTATGTATATATATTTTTTAAAATAAATTGTGCATTTATTGTATTTATTTAACAAAATTCAGAATGTTTTACTGAAAATGTGCCAAACGTTAAGAGATCATACATAATGTTCCTATAAGCAGAAAAGTTTCTGTAAACATTTGTCCATTTAGTTATCGTTATCGATAAAAAATTTTCTGAATGTTTAATAAATTAAATAATGTTTCAATTTACTATAATAAAGATATATATAAATTTATTTTCTTTTAATTTCTTTTTAAAGTCTCCGTTAAATTTGACACTGTTATGATAAAGTGTGTTAAAAAAATTTCCTAAAAGCTTTCTAAATAATTTCCTGCAAACATTTATTTGACAGTCAATATGTTTGAGTTTTTGTATATTACAAATTTAGAAATTTTACTTAATATTACTTAGTCAAATAATTACATTAGATTATGTATATTATACTGACTGCGATTTTAAAAGTCTTTATTCAAGGAGTGCAATGACTCGCTTTTCAGTGAAGCTAATAGCGTTTTTCACTGGGATTAAATTGTGCACTGAGTGCGCACTCAGAATATTCTCATCTTTTTTTCACTTCATGTAATGAAACGGGATGGAGATATCCTGAGTGCGCACTCAGTGCACAATTTAGTCCCAGTGAAAAACGCTATAAGACATTTCGTCAATGTCATGTCAAAAGTTGACAAATTTAAAAAATTTTAGAAAGTAAAAATGGTCTATTATGATTTTTCCTATAAAATTTAATAATTTTTAAACAGCCTTCTTTAATAATTTAATTCCCAAAAACAGTTTTTGTTTTATTGCAAAAAGCAAATAAAAGATTGGTAAAAAACTGATTATTTTAATGCATAAGTAATTCCTAAAATATTTTCTTTATTTCAAGTTTCCTTTTATATAAATCCCTTTTAAATCGAACTCATTGTTTAATTTAAACCGGTATTGCGAAAAAAAAAACATCATATTATTAAAATAAAGCAAATAATGAATATTGTTGTACTTACGTGAAAATACTGATTTTTCTTTCTCGTGAATGTTTATTCTAATAAGAATATTTTGTAGTAGTGAAATTCGTCCTGTGTGATAAAAAATCAATTGCTTTAGTTAATTGACGTATTTTATGGGAGTATTTGAAAGAAAAAAATGTTAATTTGCGAAATTTTTATCAACATACGTCCGAACGGAGATGAATAGTTCAATCTGGCAACCCCGCGATGGTTACTTTTGTCATTTCGATAGAACGTTTTAAATTTTCCCACGAGTTTCGAATCGTTTTTTTTTTCATTCAAATACATCCCTCCTCGTCGTAATTCACTAATTCGGACGTTATTTTTAATTAGAAGGATAATTATAACTATTTCCCAGCCTTTGGGAAGCGAAATATCATCCAATTACTTTTCCGTCATAGTCACACCAAAACGTTCGGAAGAACGTATTAATCAACCTTCGCACAGGTACCGGCATCCACACACACACACATTTTTTTATTTTGAAATGCAATATTATTATGTTATATTATATATTATATATAATATACTCATATTACCTACTTATAACGAGTGATCTATATCTTTTTTAATCAAGTAAACTAAATGAATAAAATCGTGTTAGTCAAAGCCGTCTATATATTACAAGCCGTGCTGTTACGCTTGGCAACGTCGCATTGATACCCGAAAGTAGTCCTAATCGAACTTAACATCTACAACATAAACCTAATTAATAATTCAGAAAGAATAGTTATTTATTTACCTACAACGAAAAGTCAAGTTTTAAAGTAATTAGGAGCAAGTTGTTTAGCCGAGGCTGTAATTACTTCCAAGTATATATATTTAAAGTCAATTTTAGTTCGAGGTAAATATGAAATTTTCTTTCAAACTAGACGTTTAACGAGTTTAAAATTAAGTACTAGGACTTTAAAGTTCCACTTTTTGTACCATTGAAAATCCGAAAAATGTCACATTGGTATGAAATAAAAGCAAATAAAGGAAAGCGAAAAAGTTTGGTTATCTAGCAGAATTAGGCTTTGTGGACTTACCTTGATTGTTAATATAACATTTAAAACGTTATTTTAGTCACCAATACTATAAAAAACAATAATAAACAATAAAATTTGATTGATAAGTACAGAATTACATTATAGCATTATCTCGTACAATTTACGTCAAACTGGTGAAACTCGTGATCGGACTACTTGCTCTGTTGCCAAATTTACAAGTGCACGGCTTGTAAGATATAGAAGGCTTTGTGTTAGTTCATTATTTCAAATGTCATTTACATTCCCATACAAAATCTAACTGCTGTTTTTATGTATTAAGCTAAGTTCACATGCATTGCGGATATGCAAAATTTTTATTGCGGATCGTTTCTAAATGGTTCATTTTGAATTTTGAACCAATTAGAAACGATCCGCAATAAAAATGTTGCATATCCGCAATGCATGTGAACTTAGCTTTACATGTTTTTTTTTAAATAAATTTGGATTTCAACTTCCAAGTTCACATTTCCCACAAAATGAAAGCATTCGCCAAGGGCAATGAAAAACTGGTTCATGGAAGGTGCGTAAAATGTCCGCCGTTCTCTTGTAAACACAAGCGAATTCTGCGTTTTAAATTGTTAATAACATTCGCTAAGTTTACTGGATTGTTATTTAATTGTTCGCAATGTAACAGCAAACTCTTATGAACTGATATTTCTGTTAATGAATTAAACTTACTGATTACTGACAGTGTTGTAACGAGCGTCTAAAAAAAACCTGTTCAAGTGGGTTGTGATTTTGAATTTATCCATTGCATGTTTGTTAATATAAACGAAATAATTCTAAATTTAAATGATTTTTCATAATTAAACACAATAATTAGTTTCAGTTTAGAACTTTAAGTGTTTACATTAATTTACATTAAAACAAAACGCTTCAAACCTGTATTTAGAGGTTCATTTTGTTACGTTAAGTCTTTGTGAACGCTGTTTAACTAGTGCAAATTCACCTTCAAAAATATTTTCTTTATCTTCTACATTCTTATATAATATGTATATTAGAATTTTGTGCATATGATAACATTTTTTCATTTGGTGAAAACTTAATACAAGGTGTATTCTTTCGATGTGAACGAAGTGAATGCGATCAGCAAAAGTGAAAATATTCAATTTGATCGTATTTTCTCGTTTGAGTTCAGTTCCCCTACTCTTTTGAAATTAGTGATTACATTCAATTTTTACTGAACAAATAATTTTGCCGATCAGTTGGAAAGTGAAAGTGAACGAAATATTCATTCATAGTTATTACATTCAGTTTTTACTGCACAAATAATCTTGCTGATCAGTTCGAAAGTGAACTGAATATTTATTCACTTTCAGTTTGTTCAATTGAATCCATTCACTTCCTTCAGATCGAAAGAATACACCTACAGTTGAAATGAATAAGTTCATTTTAGTATTTAAAAGCTTTGCCACAAATTACCGTAGATTACAGTTTATCAGAGACCAGAGTTGGGAAAACTACGTGTAAAAGATATTTTCTACATTACATTACGTCTAAACGTAATTTTTATGTAGTTAAATGTAATTTTTACACGACGTAGTTTTTGTGAAATGTCACATTTCTAACCTCAAAATTGAATGTTCATTTGACGCATTTCCAGTTTTTGAAGTTTTTTAATGCTTCTATACAACAATTTTATCCATTTCACATCAAGATAGATATTATATTGTGCATAAATAATTAATTTAACCTGAAAATGAAGAAATAGAAAACAACGTAGTTTTTACAGTAGTTAATCCATTTTTTACGACGTGGATAAATACAAAATGTACGCGTAATTAATGGGTATTTATACGTCTCATTATCTACGTCCCAACCCTGTCAGAGACTCATTACCAAATTACCAGACAGAATTCCAAATTATCCTAGATTCTGGTAATTACCAGACATCTGGCAACACTGTATCTGCATCTTCTTTTAACCTCATGTAATAAAACGAGATGAAGGTACTCTGAGTGCGTACTAGTGCAGTTAACCGAAAACGCTAATTCTCGCAACACATTTCTTGTGAGTGTTGCCAATAATCAGAAGAACTTCTACCAATACTTGAAAACATTGGCAACATTGTTAACCTAAAATGTTAGAATGTGAGGGGCGAGGGGGAGTGCTTATGCCATGTTTATGCGTGTACGTGTGCTATTAATTATTGTGTACTATGGAAACTAACGATATTTTAAATTGTTCCGTAAACATTGAATGGTTAAATTCCCAAGGCATCGTACAACGCAAGTTGAGTTATAAGACTGCCTCATTAAAACTGATTCGAAACGAATTCAGACAAATGTTCATAGAAGTATCTGCCGACAAAGCTGTTCCAGTTCGTTTACCTTTAAAAGATGTATCAGTTCACAATAAATTCATGCGGGAAGGTAAAGCATCAATCAAATTCCAGAACTGCACTTTGTTCCTTTCGAACGCCCCACCGTCCAGTTTGTTGTGTTTCCTGCGAACCGTATTCGTTAAAATGACGGGCGAGAAAAACGCGCCGACTGCGAGCGTCCCGTTGCGCACCCAGTTGCTATCGAAAAAGCCCAAACAATTCGAAGAGATAAGCCCCGTGACCGTGGCAGATTTACAACGGGCTCACGCTAAAGTATCGAAGTCGACTGAAACCACGCCGTCGCCGAGTAGAAAACGGAAGCTTCAGAGCGAAGGTACTAAAGGAAATATTGTAAAAAAATTATATTCTGTTTCGCCGATTCCTAGCGAGCCGTTGAATATCGAGCAGCAAGAAGTGTTAGATGCTTGCCTGGCGGGGCACAATGTGTTTTTTACCGGAAGCGCCGGTACTGGTAAAAGTTATTTGTTGAAGAAAATAATTAATGCTTTGCCTCCTGATGTTACAACTGCAACAGCTTCTACAGGTAAATACAAAGTAGTCAAAACTAATTGTTTGAGTTGGCAATTCAATTAAGAGCATTTTTTTATTCGGCTATTTGCAACACTGCTACCGGATATATGTTTTGTTGACATAACCTGAGCAGCGACAAAATTGTAAGCGTTTTCACGCGAACTTACTTGAGTTACCAGGAAGTTACGAATAAGTTAGACAAACGTCATAACTATGACGTGAGGTAACAATTATTGCGTCAAATTGTTCAGTTACTCAAAAAAGTTAGTCGTGACTTGCGCATGCGTATTACGTAAAAGAATCGTTGACAGTTAGTTTAAAGTTAAAAGCTAATAAGCCCCAACTGTCCTAATCAATGGATTATAATTATAAAATACTCTTATTCCAAGCCTACATGGAAGACTACTTTGAAGTCTCTTCATGTCGAAGTGGCTTAGTAATTCAGCTTTTAGAAAATTTATTTTCTGTGATTGGAATGATATCCTCTTCACCACTATTGTTAATAATGCACATGAAATAAAACATGTGCGAAAGCCACCGATTTGAACTGTTTAAATTTTTAAATTGTCATATTTCTGTGACGTTCGCACTAACATGACACTAACCGTTCATCCTTACTGCTCTCAGAGAACAGTAAGGTGAAATGGTAACCGGAGTTACGTGTGACGTCATCAGTTAGTCGTATGAAAAGGAGTAACGTGTAACTGAAAGGTAACTTTTCCTCACGTGAAAACGCTTTGTAGGTCATGTGAATAGAAACTAGCGTTTCAACTTGAATTTGAAATGTCAAATGACGCTTGTAAAGAAAGTGAGGGCTGTCAATGTGAAGCCATCAAGAACCGGAAGTTACTCAAGTTGTACCATTTTAAAATAAAATTCAGCACTGCCAACTCAAACAGTGATTCTTGATCAGTTTGTACATATTAACATTTTACAGGCCTTTTACACACCCAAGTTAGTATTTCTCTACATCAATTTAATAAAGGGTTCAGTCCTTTATTTGGCCACGCCAGTCACATTTGAAAAAATATTGTTCCATGTGGCTCCCTCTATACAACTTTGCAATAAACTTCCACCACTACCATAAGGCGTTTACGAAAATTCACCCGGTTGATAACCGGGTTAGAAGTGTGAGAGAGAACATTAAGAGACTTAGTGCATGTAGGAGTGAGAAAAATAGAGTACAGTGTATCCATCGGGTTAATTTTCGTAAACGCCTATACAGTGCGAGTCTCTAACTTGGAATAAATTCAGTAAAGCAAAAACAGGTTTTTTTTTCGGAAAAGACCAAACCAGAAAATATTGAGGTGTTGAAAGAACGAATAAGACAGGAGTGTAGGCTAATTTCCGCCGAAGTAATTAGAAATGTTCAAAACGAGTTTAAGTTCCGTTTAGGGTATTGTCAGTTAGTACATGGACAACATTTTGAGCATTTAGTGAAGTGAATTTATGACTATTGAGTTTCAGATTTCTTCATTTTTTTAATTAGTTAATGTTTGTTAAATATCTTTCAAATGACAAGGAATAAAAATTTGAAATTTGGTACGCATATGTAACTTGATTATACACTTTAAGAGCAATCTTACGAAATAACTCCATATACGAAAACCATTAAAACGGGCGAATTCATAGAGACTTTATTTCTGAATATAATTAATTCATTTTTTTTTCCTATATACCCGACAACTAGCACTACAAAGTGACCAGAGGAAATTTCTCTATCATCATCTGGTAATTAAGAAAAAAAAATTAACATTGAAAAATTGTAGTTGAATTTTACAGAAATAGTAAAAATACTTCCAGATCGAATTTTGAAAAACGCGTTGGTCACTTTGTAGATTGAAGTTTTGTTAACAAATCAGTGAAAACAGCTTTTGAAAATATGTAACCATAATTAAGTTATGAAGTCGCCCGATTTGTATGTTTTTAGTGAATTATTTCTGTAAGGCGTGAATATATTCTCCCCACCTTAAGAGCTGGGAGCGGTAACAAAATAGACAATCACGTGATCTTTTTTCACGGCCTGAGAATATATTTTGCGTTCCGATTTTTTAGGGGTTATTGCGCATGATCTCAGATAGGATTAAGGCGGGTAATTTAAACATATTTAAATTTGTGCACTGCTTTTTCCAGTACGTTTTTGGTATTTTAATATTTATTTATACATACACTGAGGTCTAGCAACAAGTACATTTCTTGTTAGTCAAGAAAAGATCAACTTCACTATCTGTAAATAGTATTCAAAGGTACGGCTTTTTTCACAGTTGGAGAAAAAGGTATTTTTAGCCGGCTAAATTACATCACTAGGAAAATTACATTTTTATAGAATCATCGTTTTGCCTATTCTGACGTACAACTTTTTTGTGTAAAACATTATTTTGTGTAACTAACTTTTGCATCAACTCCTTTTTCTCGTTATTTATTTAAATGCACCCCTTAAAAATTTGAAGTGGGACACTTTTTTCTTTTTTTTGTAATTTTGTGTTTGACTCAACTTATGTGTATTAGCAGCGAAATAGTAAAAACATAAAAATGTACATTTAAATAGAATTAGAAAAGAAGTTCAAATGAAGTTAGCAATAACTTTCAAAAATAAAGAAAATTCTGAAACTATACCAAAACAGTTTCAGTATTTATATATTAGTATAAAAATCTAATAATTAAGTAATATTCAATAACTTAAAATGAATATTTTTAGAAATTGATTCGAAATTGACCTATCAAGTAATTTTGCGTTAGGCGTACTCAACTTCTTCAAAAATGACAGCGTTGTCTTATTTTTAAATCAAATATTTTTAGACGAAAATAATCTATTAATAACGGGCTTTCGATAGTGTAAAAACAAAAAGGGACATATTTTTTGTTTGGACACAATTAAACCCGTGGTAGTATATTGTGTCACAAGGGTAGAAAGTGAGCATTAGTAGCCCGCGGCTATGAGCTGCACGAGCGAGCGAAGCGAAGCGAGGGCAGCTCATATCTAAGGGCTGCTAATGCGTTTCTGTGTGTGTGACACACAACTGTTTTTCGCTTAGCCCTAAATTAAATTCAAACTTTGTTTAAAACTGACGTTTAATGAAAAATTCTGTGAAATGTCAAAGCGCGCAAATGAAAGTCAATGTGTTGCTAGGTTACGAACTATAAATCGTGTTGTTATGAGTTTAGCAGCCCTAGGGCAAATAAACATTACTTTCCGTCACATTTTTAGGGTTAATATAAGTTACTTTCACATATGTTAGGCGAGAAATATTTTTTCGACTACTACATACTCAACTATTTATTTTGTAATATCCAAACCTCGCAGATTTATATCTATGTTTATATCTTCGTAAATTTTTGAAAAATTTATTTCATTTACCTTATAGTAGGTACATTATAAACGACACTGGCGTTTCGATGACACCAAAAGATGTGACGCCAGTGCAAAAGACTTTTACGTTCTGCAAACAAAAAACAGTCACTTCGTGTCATGATGTTTGTCATGTACTTAATTATCAACATTTTTTAACAATTTTCGAAAAAATATATGTAGATACATATTTACATTTATATATTTACCGCCGATTTTTCTTTTCCTATATGTGACCTTCTTGTTAATGGAGTTTAATTTACCCATGTTTACAATTTAAATAAATAAAATAATGAATTTCATTACACTGTTGAGCTACAGGTAATATTAAAATTGCGCATGGGCATGAAATAGGATTATACGTAAAATTTTTGGTGTTGCAGCTCCAATCCTCTTCAATATTTTACAAATATAGATAACTACTTGTTCCTTTTCTATTATACGACGCATACGTGCAATTAAAAATAAAGTCTACTTTGAACGATAATTGCGTCTTATTACAATTTACCGTAAAAAATGTGTAAGTATTTGAATATAATTATGTACATGCATGTGTATTTCTGAACCCGTTGAATATTGAACATTATGACCGAACGCAGCCTAGTAAGTTGCTTATGATGACGGAACCACCGACACGCAAGAGTTATTATCGTTCTTTCGCAATATGTGTTGAACAGAGATAGCTCTAAGCAACTAATGTTGGTGGTTTTCAATAGCCACATGGTCGGCAGGCGACTGCCAACCAACCAATCATAATATCACAAATATTTCCCCTTAACGTAGCAAAGTAGAGATAGTAAAATGCGAACTTCTGAGGGGTAACTTTGTAGGATTCCTCTTAAGAATAGTCATAGAAAAATAGGATTACCATTTAAAAAAATAGTCGATGACGTCATATCTCAAATTTGGGACACGCTGTATAAAATGTTCTTAGATGAAAAAGAGCGCAATTTAAAATACTAATCGACGTGTCCGAGCATATTTCCGGAAAAAAACCTGTCTGCTTTACCGAATTTATTCCAAGTTAGAGACTCGCACTGTAGTTAGATAATGGTTAGATACATGTTATATAAAGAGTGCGTTCGAAATCTTTACCTCTGTGAGTGTCTTGGGCGTGTAATCGCGTCTTCTCATTCACGATTTGTAACATATTTTGCGTCTCGCTCATCCGTTTTAAAACGTCTTGTGTTTACACTATGTCCATGACAACGGACGCAGTTTTCACATCTAAATAAAAAATCATGCATGGTGCCTTCGTCGCTTCATGTCGGTACTTTCACATATCTACTGGCGTTGTCATAACGACGTAAGTCATTTTTTGAGACCGTTCAGAAATGACTGTCAGTTGAAGCTGGTTTTTCAATATAAATAACCCGTCACTTCAATAACCAGTGATTCATCCTCATAGAAACAAATGAAATGAAGACTATCGGCAAGTTTCAATAGATGGCGTTATAATAGAGTCTCTAGATAGATAAAGTACCGCATTACCGCCATTTTGAGTAAAAATAAGCGCGCCAAATTTGAAATCTTATTATCTGTTTACGTTCAGTTTTAAACTTGCGCGTTTATCTTGACTCAAAATGGCGGTAATTGCGGTGCTTTATCTATCTAGGGACTTTGTCTCATAATAACGGAACAAGTAGTGAATAAATGAATAAATAGAGAGCAGCGTTAAGGTTGAGGTTTCGCTGTATGAAAACAGATGTTCATTGACAAATTTTAAGAACTTCGTCACAGTATAAGAATCACACAGTAGCGTCACTCGAGTATAACTGTCACTTTTGCCATTTTGTTTGATACCTTCCGATTTGCAAATTACATTACGTTTCCATAAGGTTATCAAACAGTATGGCAGCTTTTTTTGATACTGACATTTAAGTCGTTTAAGTGACGCTACTGGTATTACTTATACTGTGACTTCGTTATCAGGTAGGTTTTCATTTTCCTTTTACGAAATAAAACTTGAAAATAACTTTTTTTAGAAAAAAAATGATTTGCAAAAAAATCTCTAAAAGGCATTTATCCCTTAAGTTGACAACACTGCTGTAGTGTGACTCCCTCTTTCGAACAGAAAAATCGCTCTGAACTAAAAACGCGACCAGCCAGAGAAAGACATCGCTTTTCTTAATTTAAAGCCGCGTCACGAACATTTTTTTTTTATTTCAGGAGTTGCCGCTTGCCATATAGGTGGCGTTACTCTTCACCAGTTCGCCGGCATAGGATTCGGCGACGCAACACTGGAACGTTGCTATGATATGGCATCAAAGGCAGCGACTGCGCAGATTTGGAGGAAATGCAAGCATTTAATTATTGACGAGATATCTATGATAGATGGAGCCTACTTTGAGGTATTTAAATTTTATAAGTTGTGTGTCTTATTTTCTTCTTTAAAGGTTTATTACTCTTCAGAAGCTCCTAATCAGAGTTGGGAAAACTACGTGTAGAAAATATTTTCTACATTACATTACGTCTAGACGTAATTTTTATGTACTTAAATGTAATTTTTACACGACGTAGTTTATGTGAAATGTCACATTTCTAACCTCAAAACTGAATGTTTATTTGACGTATTTCTAGTTTCTGAAGTTTTTTAATGCTTGTATTCAACAATTTTATCCATTTTACATCGAAATAGATATTATATTGTGTATAAATAATTAATTAATTATAACCTGAAAATGAAGAAATAGAAAGCAACGTAGTTTTTACAGTAGTTAATTCATTTTTGACGACGTAGATAATTACAAAATCTACGCGTAATTAATAGGTATTTATACGTCTCATTATCTACGTCCCAACTCTGCTCCTAATAATGGCCGCGTTCACCAGACAAATCAGCTTGCAAGCTGCTTGCGATTTTCTAGTGAACGCTATAGTTACCTTTCATTAATTAAAAATAATCATAAGCAGCTTGCAAGCTGATTGCAATCAAGTGCGTTTGGTGAACACGGCCAATATGTACCTAATGAAATTTCAATCAATAATCTAAAGATGTCACATTTACACCATGTAATTTGTATTGCAGCAAGACGCAATTTCTACTGTGCGCATGCGCAGCTGATCCCTTGCATTGTGCTGTATTTTTATATTGCATTGCAGCAGAATGTTTTTAGGGATTTTAACGTTAGTTTTGATACTGCCAGCATGAAATCTTAACAACGAAAAACACTATTTTGCCTTGTAGGTTACGTTTTAAGGTTGAAATATTTCATTTTTGTTTGTTGACAATACAAGTGCAATGCAACATAACTTGCCATCGTGTACAGTGACGAGCAATAGGCAATTTTTTCTTGTTGTTTATTGCAGCAATATTCCTTGCATTGCCTTGCCTCCGTGTAAAGCCTGCTTTAGACTGTGGCATTGCTGATTATAAACAAAAAATGCAATTTTTTCTCTCTTTTTTTTAATAGAAAATAGAAGCAGTAGCAAGAAGAATTAGAAGAACTGACAAGCCTTTCGGTGGCATACAACTGATTCTCTGCGGGGATTTTTTTCAACTTCCACCTGTAGCCAAAACAAAATACAACGCTCAAAATACCGGGGCAAAAAATAACACTGCCACATTCTGCTTTCAAACGTCGGCGTGGAAAAAATGTGTCCACCTCATGTTCGAGCTCTCCCAAGTTCACAGACAAAGTGACCCGAAATTCATCGACATTTTAAATAGCATTCGTTTCGGTAAAGTAAGCGACGATATGGAACGAGTTTTGTTGGCGACTTCGAAACAGAAAATCGAACAGAATGGCATTTTAGCGACCCGCCTCTGCTCTCACACCCAAGATGCGAATTTGATCAACGAATCCAAGTTGAACGGACTCCCGGGTGAAAACAAGGTGTTTGAGGCTTTGGACAGTGAAAAACACTTGTCCCACCAACTTGATCAACAAACGCCTGTTCCTGGAAAACTCGTCTTGAAAATCGGGGCGCAAGTAATGCTCTTGAAAAACATTAACATCGCAGAAGGGTTAGTGAACGGTGCTCGTGGTGTCATCATAGAATTTCGTGACGAACTTCCGGTGGTGAGGTTAAGAAATAAGAAGGACTATGTGGCAAAGCGTGAACAGTGGATCGTGAAAACCGCAAGTGGTGCTTTACTAGCTAGAAAACAAGTGCCATTAAAGCTAGCCTGGGCTTTTTCCATCCATAAATCACAGGGTTTAACGTTGGATTGCGTTGAAATGTCGCTGTCGAGGGTGTTCGAGGCCGGACAAGCTTACGTTGCCCTATCACGTGCGCAAAGCTTGGAAACTTTAAGGATATTGGATTTTAAGGCGTCGCAAGTGTGGGCTAATCCGAATGTTCTCAAATTTTATAAAGAATTTCAGAGACAGATTGCGGAAACTAAATTGTTTCCTTTGGGGAAGAAAAAGTCTGATAATGTGCCTGGTAATGTAAGGGCGAAAATTAAATCTGTAATTAAAGGTCGGTTTAAAGAAAAACCTTTGGTTACAATATCGTAATTGGGTCCATCATACATTTGTCATTTTATTTAATATTTTTTATGATTTTTATCAATTTTTGCCTTCATAATTAATCAATGCAATAAAAATCTGTTTTTTTAATTTATAATAATTTTGTTGTTTACTATAATTTACTAAGAATCTAACTAGTAAACCTTCAGTATATGAAAAGAGGGCCATATGCCATTCCAGACAATTACGACGTTTTTATGGGTCTAAGTCCTTAGTTAGCACAAACATCCATGGTCCTGGTTGGATTCGTACCTACGCCGTCGAGCGACACGACTTCCAAAGTCGGCTAGGCTAACCGCTGAGCCACTCGACGACCCTAATTCAGAATCAAACCAGGACTTACTAATCTGAGATTTAAGCCACAGTTGCCAATAGACTTTCACAAAAAAGTCTGACCATTTACCTTGAAAATCACTAAGAGCAGATAATGATTCATTAAAAAGAAATGCAAGAAATGTAGGTTGATAAAAAAGTCAATGAGTTAAGAATTAACAAGAGGGAACATTACGCGGTAGGTCAGTTTCTGCAATATGACAGTTTGTTGACATCCGTTGTCGTAAAATAATTGCCGGATTTTGTGTTTGTATCTGAGTTTAGAACGAATTTATGTGTTTATTTAGCAGCTGTGATCAGTAGTAGGAATACACAAACGACACATTAGGTCCCCATACATTGACAGTATTTCTGAGCGTCTTTGACTGTGAAGGGATTTGCCTGTCGATAATACTGCTGGTTAATGCGTAAGGCGCGCGCCAGGCTTTTCTAAGCTGCTTATGGCCGACGAAAAGTTGGCGTGTTGGACCAGTATTGTTAGTCTAGTCCCGTCAAGCCAAGTCTGTCAGTAATCCTGCTAATGTATGGGTAGCTATTGATAAGTTATTATAGACTCCAGTTAAAGAGGGAATAACTTTTGGATTACTTTTGAAATTTTTCAATATTCAGTGGGGTAGCAAGCGTAAGTTCTGGAATAGAACTGACATTTCTAGGATCTTATTTAGTTAAATTTAGTGAAGTAAGGATATCGTAAATAATGGTGAACTGTGTGGCTTGTGGACGTTTCAGAATTTTATAAAACGCTTGTGTGCGCTTATGACCAGAGATTGTGATGTCAAGGTCAACGTAAGGCAGCATAGAGCGCGTTATCAGTTCGTCGTAACCATAGGCCAGCATCAGGAACAAAAACGGACGATTTACATAAATAATAATAAATATGTCTGTCATTAAAAAGAAATTCAATTGAGATAATTCTGCAAAACGGTAACAGTACTCTAAAAATAAAATGAAATACAAAAACCGAATTGACTGCATCGATATAGTCGTCCAAGTTTTGTATCGGTTTTATAGTTTTGCTATTAAAAAAAGCAACAGAGAGACGACAAAGACACCGCAGTGCCGGTCTCTTTGAAGCATTTTTTTATAGCAAGATCATAAAACCGATACAAAACTTGGAAGACTATACATAATTGAATGCTTTTTTTTTAAGTTCAAAAGGAGTTATTTTTTGAACGACGACGAAATTAATTCTCCACAGTCAACTTTTTTGTTTTAATTTCTTTTTCTTCTTTACTCAACTGTTTATTTAGAATAATTTATCATTTTGCAGTTTACTATAATTTTTTTCAGCTAACAGATTCTAATAAACCTTCAGTACATGAAGTGTTCAAAAACTGAATGAGTTCAAACCCTTTCAGCAAATTTTTTAATTGATTAAAGGTCTGTTCCTACATAACTTTTTGACGGTTTGAAAACTCAAAAGCGTGCACTCATTAAAGTTTTACACTTGATTTAGGGCCGTTTTCATAATAGTGCTAAAGGAGACTTTAAAGTCACTTTAAGCATAGGAAAACTAATGTATTTTTATAGGTTAAAGTCACTTTAAATTTAAAGTTCTATTATGAAAACGGCCCAAAGTTGTCAAAACTTTATCAATATTTCGGTGGGCAACTGATTCTGACAGTTTCAAAACGGTCAGAAAGTGATGTAGGAACAGACCTAATATGAAAGTACCGACTTAATCAAAGCAATAATTTTTTTACATTACATTTATTGTATTCCTAAAGTAAATTAATCAATAAATAATTGAGAGCAAGCACAGATATAATAAATTAGCAGGTCACATTTACCTCAACTGGTGGAATGAATTTCCACACGTGCCCCACGCACGGCACAATAAGATTTGAAGATAAATTCTCAGGAGCGAAACATTGTATGTCGATCTTGTACTGCCCGGGTGTAAAAAATATTACGTTGCAAGCATGTTCCGCACTCCCTTGCGATTCTAACGAAGGCAATAATAACCTAATAAACAAATCTAGATATTATACGATTATTCAGGGAAATAACGTTCTTACTTGGTGGCCCCGGCTGTCGCTAATCTTGTATCTAACCTGTAATTTAAAGTTCCGTTTTGGTAGTCCTGATAAAACTGCACCATGGTTGTGAGCTGCCTCAGGGGCTTATCCAAACTGTTAGAAATTTTGACGTGAATTTGAAGACATTCTCCGGCCTCACAGTTAATCGCTTCTTGCGACTTAACTAAATCACCATTTATTTTCACATCTGCCATACAAATAATTGTTGTAATTTTTGATTTTATGCAAGAAACCAACAATTTTACCCCACTGGAGCGGCGACATCCTAACAATATCCAGCATGCTCGGTGTTAACGTGATACCTTTCAACGTCGCCTTGCCTCTGGTCTCCGTTGAAAGCAAATGCCAACGTAAATCGACGATTCCAGCAATGTGATCGGAACAGATTTTATCCAGGTCCAACCTATCATCCAATCCGCTGTTTTGATTCATGTAAAGCTTAGTCAGTTTCGATAAAGGACATCTGTTTACGGGCACTGGTATTCGACAGCTCTCGTAACCTTCGACCAGCATGTGCTTCGTTGATGTGTAATGCAGCTCCATTTCTTGCGATGTTAGATTTGCGATATCCAAAACGAGATAGAACTGCGAAGACCTAGAAACTTACGCCTCAGTTAATTTTGAATAAGAGGATCCCTACGAAGTTACGTTTCAGCCGGGATAACATCCCAGTTGGTGACTTGCAAAGACGGTATCATTTCCAAAGTTAAAAATATGGAACACGTGCGGCAATAACCAGCTTCTAAACCTGCACCCCCGCTATATTTTAATTGCAACTGCGCTTCGATTATCGCAGAAGTCGTTTGCTGCGGTAAGGCGAGGGCCCCCGGGGATCTACATCCTTGCGTTGTCATACTAGATTGACCTGAATTTGAAGAGCTAAAAATTCAAGTTTATTTTATGGAAAGAATTATGAAATGATTAATACCGGAAGCTTGCATTTAAATCATTTCTTCTCCCGTGGAAGCTTCCCCCCATTGTACTGTGGATAGGGGAATTCAATCGAGACGGTAGGGAACTTGGCCCGGCTGATACCGACATAATACTGCTCGCATGTGAACTTCCGAAGACTCCGCTGCTTAGCTCGTTTATCAAACTGTAATTCGAAACGAGGAAATTCGCAGCCGAATACAAATAGAGAGTCAAGCTTGCGCTGGTGTTCGGTAGCAAAGGCAGTTGGCTGTTCAAGTTTGTTTCCGACCACTTAAAAATTTGATCCTGCAAGGAAGGCTCGAGTACGCTCTGAATGGAAACTTCCATCATTTCAATCGGGACGTTCCCTGTATTCGTCAGAGTAATCGTGCACTCTGCGCTTTCCCCGTTGTACAAGCTCAAGCTTGCCGAGGTCACAACGTTTTCGAAGTTTTGAAACGTAGAGAACGTCGCGCTCTGGGGAAGGGAGGTCTTCACCTCCATTATCGGAAGGGATGGAATGACTTCGATCGAGTACTGCGGAAGGAAGTTGGGCATGTAACGCAGTCGACAGTTCGATTTGACACCTAACGTGTGTGTGCTGTAGCCGAGCAGTTCCAGTTCACCGCTTTCTTTCGGGGTGCCGTTCAATGTGAGGGGGGTGGGAGTGTCCGATGGTAAAATGACCGTCTCCGGGATTGATTCAAATACAACACCGGATGTTAGCAGCCGCATGTTCGATACTTTTAATTCGAACGGAAGGGGGTTGATTAGTTTTAATGTGACTTCACACAGATCGTTTTCAACCCACAGAAATTCTGAAAAATAATCAGTTAGATGTGCTATTAATTCTCTTTCCAAAGATATAGGGTTGTCTATATCTATCGTTAATAGTTTTTCAAAGTTTATGTTTTTCATTACAGTTTTTAAAAATGCACATGAAACATTTTTTTATAAAATGAGTAACTACAGAGGTATGAAAGAAACCGTCTTAAGTGAAACACCCCGTATATAAACTAATTTCTAATCAGAAAAAAAAAAGTCTTACCCATTTTACTTTGGGGTTTATTCGATTTCCTTTCGAGACTTCCGAAATTAATCGGGGTAAACAAGAAAGGCCCACTCTCTTGCTTCAACATTTGTATCTTACACGGTTGTAGATGTGGTTTTAAATTGCGCAGTGTAAAACCTACGCACAGTGGAATGTTGATTAGATTCGCAGGCGGAATTACAATACCATTGTCTAATACTAGTGGAACCGGGGCTCCCTCACACTGCGATGCGAGCGACTAAAACTCACTTACATAAACAAAAAATAAATAAATAAATGAATCAGTTTACTTGTAACTGCAAAGCAAGCTCTCGCTGGTCATTGCTCATAAGATGGGGCCACATAGTTTGGAGTAGGAACGTCATGTGCCTTGTGGCAAGTGCCGAGTGTCCCATACGCTTCGCGGCTACGACTAATTCTTGTAGCAGCTGAATTTGGAGTGAAGGCCAACCTATTTGAATCGGACTGTTGCACATCTCCGTCGGATCTAAACTAAGTTTATGCCCCGGAAAACTCTGCAGCATTAGATTGTAGCACTGGCCCCAATTCGGCATGGTGTTTTGGGGAGAGACGTACCTCGTAGCTGCCAGGCGTTGACAAAATGATGCTTTCCGTATGAACCCAATCTGCGTGTATAAGTCAGACAGTGTTTCAAAACGCTGGATTTTTTCTTGCTCGGACAAAGTTAGGTTGATGAAAACGACGTTTTGCAAGAAGCTCGCTGCTTGCAGGGCATGATTCTGCTCGACTGATATACGGGCAGCTTTAAAACTAGCTTCCGTTTCTATAATACCTAAAATTATAGTAGTCTCAAATGGGTCATACTCCTAGTATATTTTACTTACCTGCATTTTGATACTTGCTGTAATGAATAATTGCCTCTCGATATCGTTTTGAAATATCCTCCGGACTCAAAGCGTTCGTAATATCTTTTCTGGTGATAATCTCAATGGGGGGCATCGTAATTGAATTAGATCGTTTCGGGGAGCCCTCTTGTAAACTAGAATTTCTATGGAAAGAAACATTTCTTTGTATGTTCGGGTATAAAACCAAAGCGGTTGCGGCACAGAGGCCCTCATAGGCTGCGCCCAGCCACAGCCAATCGTTTACAGACTTTAAAGTTTCTGCTGCGTTGCTGTAATAAGTTAAGCTATCCGATAGTAATCCAGCTTGCAAGCACAGGTCGCCGAGGTGTTTCGTCATGCGCCCCGTGCATCTTTTCTTGTTGTTGCGAGACTCCATGTCAAGTCCGACGAAGTCTTTCTTTTCGAACGGTGCTAAGAGTAATGAAACTCGTTCCAGTTTCTCGCGGGAACGTTCCAGCCGTTTTGATTCCAACACCCAGAACAAGGAATTTATAAATTCGGTCAGGTGCAAGTCCAAGTCACTGCACGGATCGCTTTCTTTATAGAAAAACGCTCGCGTCTTAAAATTTGACGGCGTTACAAATTTTTCTGAATCGTTCTGACTCGTTTCATTTTCACTCTTTGTTGTAGTTGTTGAATCTGTCGAGGGTTCAATTGCAACACCGTCAGATTCTTCAGAAGCATCTACAAACAAAGGCATCAGACTATCATGTGATCTAAAGCGTACATGACAATAATATGAAACACAAGTTAAAGCTATGTAATAGAAACTATAATCAATAATATATTAAGCAATACCTAATCTCTTAAATCAATAATTCAGGAAATTAATTGTAAATGATCTATAACCTCACCTCGACATGCAAATATTTACCTGAAGTTTTAGCTTCTTCTTTATTATCCATCGGTTCCCCAGCGCATTTCAACTTAAGCGGACTCTCGTTCTCCCCCAAAGACGAAAATAAAATGCACCTCGAATCGAACAACGTATTCGTATACTTAACCTTCAAGCTTTCGTGAACGCGACAGATCTCATTCAACTCCTGCTGCGAATCGAACTTTGCCAAAGATATCAAACCCAACAGGCGCCTGTGCGTTTGGAAGTCGCCCCAGTCGTTGTTCTCTACGGGATGCTCCCGAACGTAGCGCACGAATATGTTACGCACCTGCCCGGTGGAGTCCGTTATCTTGACCGAACCGAGCTTGGATATGCGTTCAAAGAACTTGTTGAATGTCTTGGGTTTCAATTGTGAACCGATGTGTCGGACTAAGACGAGAAGGGCTGCGTGGTCGTGGGAAAACTGTTCGTAATCTGGATGTGACATGTTCGGCTCTGATGTAGTACTTGATAATATGTAGCTGACCGACGAACGCATTTGATAGATTAAGTTTTACTAAAGGAACGGTTTAATCTGTAATGAAATTCAATAAACCACGTAAATTTGTAGTGAAACAATTATTAACTTACTGATGTCATGGTCTATAAGAACTTTACGCTATTAGGGTTATTTCTATTGACAACAAATAAACGTCAAAGTGACAGATGACATTTTAGATGTTATCGGTCATATCAGTGCTGCCAGATGCGACGTGTTCCTTTTCCCTAGAATTCTCACGAAAAATTCCCTAGATTTCCCTAGACTTTCTTCTCTCTCCTCTCTACTAAATTTGTTGAAAACTACCTTCTTAGGTAAATAAAAACATTCGAATTATGCAATTTTGTATTAACAAAGCCATTGAGCAATAATCTAAACTAATAAATCTGAACTAGTGAAAAAAACAAAAATACTTAAGTTTAAGTTTCCAATTAATTACGAAAATGGAAAAATTTCGTAAAACTGCACGTTAGGTTCCTAAATTTGCGCGTACTCAGAGCTGCCATTTTTGTATAATAAAAAACTTTTTATCAGAAAGGAATAAATAAAACACAAATTAATAAATCTAACCTTATATGTATTTAACCACATATTAAACTGCAAAAAGGCACAAGCATCTGACATTTCTGAATACACGCAAATTTACGAACCTAACGTGCAGTTTTAGCAGAAATTTATAGGAATATCTTGACTATAAACGTGAAATTGTTTATGTACTTACCAGAATTGTTACACAAATATTTCAATGGTTTGCAGCTAGAAGTGTAATTATCCTAGTGACTACCAGAGAGCAGCAAAATCGATCATCAATATCAACTGTACAAAAAACTTTCGCGCGCAACAAATGGGAATACACAATTACACGATAATTTTAAACAAAATTTATCTGATATGTTATATTAAACTTTTATTTTTAAAGACAAAAATACTGAAAATACTGGATAATAATATTAATTAATAAATTGAATTTCCCTAGATTTGAAACAAATTAATAAATTTCTCCCTTTTTCCCTGTTGTGGTACAAATATCCCTAGATCTAGGGAAATTTCCCTAGACCTGGCAGCACAGGGTCATACCAACTTCTAAATTCAAAAATTTATACTCGCTCAAAATCAAAAATAAATTAGGAAATTGCGTGATTAAATAATATACAAGCGTTTAACCAAAAGCGAAAATGAAGTATAGGGACCGTGCACATGCCTGCGTTCAGCGACGCCTGGCGGTGATTTATGCATTAGTGGTAGGAAAACATTGGGCGCGTTTAGCGAACAGCAGCTGCTGAGTTGCTTACTCAGCAATCGTTTGTGATTGGTTCACATTAAGGTAATAGCCAATCACAAACGATTGCTGAGTAAGCAACTCAGCAGCTGCTGTTCGCTAAACGCGCCCATTGTTTTTAGGTTAATACACCTGTGACACGTTGAAGTGACGTTATTAACGTCACTCTGTAATTTTTAATTTTGCAATTACAATGGATGTTGAAATATATTTTAAAATCTTGTTTATGTAAGTGGACGACCAGCTGGTAGTGGCCGGCCATCAGGCGCAGTCACCCTATGCATAACTTCAATAGCCGAGCGAAAATTATGGTATTTGCGGAAGAAATTTTGCATGGCATTGATGGTCAATAAAATTTTTGGTTGTGCGCAGATTTGTTGTTATTTCTTGTAATTGTATTAAAAATATTTAGGGCTTTTTCTAAATTTACTCAAATCTTGCAACAAGTTTTATCGTTTGATGATCAGTACAATTTCTAAATATGCAAAATTTATGCAAATCCTGCGTGGTGTCACTAATAGATGTGAAAATATATTACAAATTGAATTCTATTGTTTATGAGCACAGTATTTCAGAAAACACATCAGAAGATCGGCAGTTGATTATTGTTGGACATGGGCGTTTTCCGTTATTTCTAAATTTTTCCTTTCAAACACAGTGGATTTTAATGCATGACCTCCGTACACAAATTTATGGAAATTTGCCTAACTGGAACGTATTCTTCACTCTTTTTTGCTCTTTTACACCCATTTGTATAAATAAAATGGGTAACGAGAGTGACTCAGAATTAATGTAAAAGTGCTATAAATTAAACAAAAATCTGAGTACAAACCTCAATTTAAGAAACATCACTAATATAATCAGTCTTTTAATACAATTAACACAAAGTATTCCAGTTAAATAGTATAAAACATGTTCCACATGCATTTGACATGAAGTCGGTCTGATGATCGGTTGGGGCTATTGTTTATATTGACTTCTTCACATGAAACGCATACCATCAGTATCCTGACCGTAAATGTATTCACAATACCAAGACTAACCATCTGTTAATCATCAACCGCATTTGAAACTGGCCTACATTTGTTGACTTGCTTTCCGACTTCTCATGAAATTCTTCAAACTTTCATTTCATCTGACTCTCCTGCACATTTTTCGAATAGAGTACGTTGTACGTAATGACTAATCGATATTGAAATCTATGAATCACTTTCAAAACAGCATACAAACTTAAATGTTTCAATCCATATATATTTTCTTGCTACTGTCTGGATAATTGTAAAATTTAACATTCTTCCTGTTACTATAACTCTTATGACAATTTACAGTTGTAATACATAATAAGTATTTGATCTTCTGGTATGAAATTAATTACAAAATTCAAGTTCAAATGCACACTGGGCATTTGAAATGACAAATGTACATTTGAACTGTCATCATACTTCACTCGTGTTTTCATACCACTTATGCAAAATATGGCCATTGGTGGCGCTGTATTCGCATGTGCACGGTCCCTATACAGTGTGTCCCAGATTGAGTAGGCTACAATGGGTAACTTTCTTATTAGTGAAGATAGAGATTTGGTTAAATGGGCAATATTTTGCAGTTTTATGTGCTGGTTCAGATTCCGTTGAGAAAATTTGAAAATTCCGAATAGTTCAGATATTATCGCAGAAAAACTGAAAATCGCTATTTTCTTTAATGTCCAATAACTTCGCAATTATAAAAATATGAAAAAATGTTTCATATAAAAGTTACTATGTTTGATAAAATACAGCTGAAAATACAGTCAAAATAAAATTCAAGATGGCGGCTGTCAAGATATTGATAGCAACTTTCTTATTTCAAATGGACGCCATATTGAATTTTTGTACGATTAAATAGCATTTTTTTTTCTCGTTTCAACCGTGTATCGCAACCCATATCTAAAAAAAAAATTATTAAAAAAATTTAATATATTTTTTTTAAATCAAGTAAGCGGGTTGCCTTTACTTATTACTAATCAAGTAAGCGGGTTGCTTTTACTTCTTGCCTTCTGAATCAGCACATAAAACTGCAAAATATTGCCCATTTAACCAAATCTCTATCTTCACTAATAAGAAAGTTACCCATGGTAGGCTACTCAATCTGGGACACACTGTATACCTGATTATAACAGAGGATTATACATTATACATAATACATAAGCTTTTATTAGTCTACTTATTCTGTGACATTTCCAGTATTGCCGACTTGTTGGAAATTTCCTACTTCCTGGAAAAAATCAGTAAATGGGACAAAGGGAAGAATTTTAAATTAAGAAGTGTTTTGTTAGGAAAGTTGAAATGAATATGACATTCTAATTTATTATGAGGAAATTTGGAATGCAGAGTTTTGTTCGAGAACGACACGCACAATTTTTACCTTATTTTACATCTCGCTCATCTATATCAAGAAGTATTGTGTTTACACTATAACCATGACAACAGACGCACTTTTCACAACTCACTTTTAGTAGAGCATGAAAAGTGTGGCCGTTGTCACGGACTTCTTGAAACAGATAAGTGAGATGCAAAATGAGTTAGAAATCGTGCGTGAGAAAGATACACGCTCAACTTCCACTCGAGAGTGTAGTTCTCGAAGCTCGAACACAGCCTGTATATTATTTACACTACTCTATCTCATATCGAGATGTCGCTACTTCGCCTGATCTCGATTATCTGTTAGGCCGATATCACATAAAGACAGAATCATGAAAAAAACCGAACGTCACCAAACAAGCTATTTCTGGAGGGTTGTCGTAAGATGGCGCGCCTGCGCTTGATTCAAATGAAATACATCGACTGTCCGTTCTTGTTTTCCTTTTCTCTGGATCAAATTGATCAGATTAAACTTCGTATTCAATTTTCCCAATCGATGACCGTTGATTTGACGATTTTGTGTAGTTAGGCCGATCACTTAGGCCCAATTTTACAATCGTGGAATAAGAACGGAATAACTGTGCACCAAATATCCTCTAATGTTCCTCCATATCTACGTCACACTTAAGTCACGTTATACCAAGGTTATACCAATAATAGTGCTTATCCGACGAATGTAAAATCGGGCCTTATAGCGTTTTCATTTCACTTGCACGAAAAAAGTTCGGGTCACATTGATATTACGTCATGTACTCAATAAGTTTTCCCAGAAAACGAAACAATGCGTGTTTCAATCGAATACGAACATGATCTGGGAGCATAATTAACGAGCGGGAAATATACTGAACCGTAACCTCAAAATTATCACTTTTTGTCCGAAATACAAAAATGCAAAATTTATTTGTTATAATATAATACATTTAAATTCCTAAATACAATAATTATTCATATTCGCTTCTTAAGGAGCTCGCCCAGGACTATAATTTTATGCACTAGACAAACTGTATTTAGCAAGTAATTTAATTATTAACAATTTCTTGTTACTGCAAGATATTTTATTCTACAATAAATTATTTTTGTTATCTGTCAATAAATCTGTAATATATTTCTTCTGAAATGGCACTGAAACGCTTGCAGTGGCTTGCACTATTTACCTTCAAATAGCAGCTGAGTTCGGCAATGCGATCTTTTTCATCAATCACCTCAGAATCGTTCGATAATGAAAAGTCGAGCTTACTTTGATAGATCTGGAACGTTCGGCAAATACAGATCAGATGAAAAAGATCGCGCTCGCTCAGCTCGGAATATTTTGGAGGAGCTCTCAGATTTAGAACTTGTCAAGTAGGTTATGTTTATATATTTTCTAGTGCTGGCAAAAACCGGAAAAAATTTAAACCGAATAATCGGTTTCTTTAAAAACCGGTTTCGGATATAATCGGCTATCCAAATAATGGTTAAAACCGATTATTCGATTATCCAAGAAACCGACTATTCGGATATCCAAAAACTGACTATTCAGATATTTGAAAAACCGATTATTCGAATATCCAAAAACGACTATTCGGATATCCAACAAATGACTATTCGGATATTCGAAAAACCGATTATTCAATTTTTGAATTATCGCAATTGATTAACCGAAAGTCGGTTAATTAGGACATATTAAAAAGAACTGATTTTTTGTCACTACTCACAATAATATGTTTGTGCTTTTAAATAAGTAATAAAAATAAAAGTTTTTTTCCTGATATAATTATTCTTGTTATGTGAAATAATTGCGCCGCGGCACAATTATTTTCCGACTTATAATTCGTGTCGTGAAAGCAGATAGCAACAATGCCGTTGCCGCAAAAGCTAACACGCACGAGATGGCAGTCGAAGCGGACAAAAACAAAATTATTTCACATGTTTGCATTCACGCGCTAAGCGTGCGTATATTCTGTTGGTCGTCGGGGTTGCAGTGGAGTTCTCGAGCTACTGTTCTGCTGATGAGGCCCCAATTAGGGCCGAAATAGCTATACAGAATATGCTCGGGGGCCCCATTGCGATCCTGACGACTCGCAGCCAACATTTACATATTCTTGTTATATCTAATGAACAATGTTCAACAAATTATAAAACTAACGCAAATAGTTTCAGTTTGTGTACTTGAAATATTTCTACCGACATAATTTTAGCTCAAAAGGAATTTTCTTTAATTCCCTATTTATTAAAATAATACTGCTGTTTCTAATAGTGCTGGCAAAAACCGGAAATAATTTAAACCGAATAATCGGTTTCTTTAAAAACCGGTTTCGGATATAATCGGCTATCCAAATAATGGTTAAAACCGATTATTCGATTATCCAAGAAACTGATAATATTCAAATATCCGGTTATCCGAATAACTGGATATTCGAATAACCGGTTTTCCGTATAACTGGATACTCGAATAACCGAGTTATCCGGATAACCGGTTTTCGGTTTTCCGGATATCCAAAACCGGTTAACCGATTATCCAAAAAATCGATTTAGGTTGCCAGCACTAATATTTTCATGAATTAAGAGTAATCGTTGTTTAATTTAAACGATAAGTGTTTGTACAGTGTAAAATAACGAAATTAAGACGAATTTCAACATTATAATGAGTATAATTAATTTCGAGAAATAGTGTTTGATGATGAAGAATACAACCAATTTCTAAAAGTGAATAATAAAAGTCACTGTTGGAAGAAAGTAGAGTATTTCAAATATTAAGATTGTTTTCAAGAGAAGAATTAATAAAATTCTGTTTATTTGCAAACTCAACTGTCAGAATCTATACGCCAATTGCTCGAAATCGTTCGTCATTAAGTTTGCTCATGTGAAGCACTCTGTGATCAGCTGATTAAAATCTCACTAGCTCTGCTCGAGTCGTCGAGCGCATTGCCGAACTTGCCTTAAGTTTACTCATGTGGAGCGCTCTGTGATCAGCTGATTAAAATCTCACTAGCTCTGCTCGAATCGTCGATCGCATTGCCGAACTCACCTAGCGTTTTCGATTCAACTGCACCGGTTGCACTCAGTGTATTTGCATCTTCTTTTGACCTCATGCAATAACACGAGATGAAGATACTCTAAGTGCGCACTAGTGCGATGAATCGAAAACGCTAAAAGTCAGTTCAAAAATTTTTGCACTGAGTGCAAAACTGGTGCGCATTGACAGTTCAATCGAACATAAAACACGAAGAAAGCTCTAACCGAAGTCATCAATCGAATACAAAATCTGGAGTCAGTGCGCACTGACTGCAGGCGATGCAGCTCAATCGAAAACGCTATTACCCTCAAAAGCCTGACTTACCAAATTTGTGTAAATACACACGACATGTCAAATTTTTGCCCGGATTTTATTGCCCGCTACTGTACATTATTATTTTTATGTGCTTGTTTTAAAAAAATTCTAAATAAAATTGTGCTTATGATTTTTGAATTTTTTTTGACATTTCATTGACATTTCACATTAAAAAAATATAATGAAATTTCAATGAAATGTAAAAAAAAATTGCTTTGCGACTTCTCTTGAAACGTTTCATATTAAAAATAATGAAACTTTCACTTTTTTTTAATTTCCATCACATTTTCACTACCCTACCCTGAAATAGTTTCTAATGTAATCGAATTTCTTCTGCTGAACGCGCCTTTTATTACACTGCGCCTGCGGAATCAGAGCAAATTATACCGCATTTTCATGTTCCTTAATAGATTTAAACTCTTTCAAAGGGGCATATACAGTGCGTCCCAGATTGAGTAGGCTACCATGGGTAACTTTCTTATTAGTGAAGATAGAGATTTGGTTAAATGGGCAATATTTTGCAGTTTTATGTACTGATTCAGATTCCGTTGAGAAAATTTGAAAATTCCGGATAGTTCAGATATTATCGCAGAAAAACTGAAAATCGCTATTTTCTTTAATGTCCAATAACTTCGCAATTATAAAAATATGAAAAAATGTTTCATATAAAAGTTACTATGTTTGATAAAATACAGCTGAAAATACAGTGAAAATAAAATTCAAAATGGCGGCTGTCAAGATATTGATAGCAACTTTCTTATTTTAAATGGACGCCATATTTAATTTTTGTGCGATTAAATAGCATTTTTTTTCTCGTTTCAACCGTGTACCATAACCCATATCTAAATAAAAAATTATTTAAAAAATTTAATATATTTTTTTTAAATCAAGTAAGCGGGTTGCCTTTACTTATTATTAATCAAGTAAGCGGGTTGCCTATACTTATTACTTATATACATTTAAAATAAGAAAGTTGCTATAAATGTCTTGACAGCCGCCATTTTGAATTTTATTTTGACTGTATTTTCAGCTGTATTTTATCAAACATAGTAACTTTTATATGAAACATTTTTTCATATTTTTATAATTGCGAAGTTATTGGACATTAAAGAAAATAGCGATTTTCAGTTTTTCTGCGATAATATCTGAACTATTCGGAATTTTCAAATTTTCTCAACGGAATCTGAATCAGCACATAAAATTGCAAAATATTACCCATTTAACCAAATCTCTATCTACACTAATAAGAAAGTTACCCATGGTAGCCTACTCAATCTGGGACACACTGTATGTAGTTCTGCTCTATTAATACTGGTGACATAAAACATAAAACAGTTTCATTTTTACATTTATCTTTATTTGAATACTTATTTAACGCTATTAACTGACAACACCCTCTCACTTATTTAAAATTAATTTAATAGCATTCAGTACAATAAGAATAAAAAGGAATATATCTAACGTTTTATAAAATAATCACGTGAATCAATAAAGCGTGTGAAGAGCTAAAAACGTGCAAGAAAAAAATAATTATTGCAAAAGTTGACCGATTTTGTGCCCTCTTGTGGCGTATTCCGTAACTTCGATTTCCTCGGGTAATGGGATCTTCATTTTTCATCGAATTTTAACTTGTCAAAAATGCTTATACGTCAGAGTTCTCTATCACTAGTTTGCAACGTGAAAGTCTTCTAAATGACCTAGACGGGACGATCAAACAAGTGAATCGCCCTTTACTAATTAGTGCTTCACACGAGAAGTGTTCGGCAATAGTATTTTCGGATTCGATTAGGAAAATGTTACGGACGATAGTTACCAGAAGCGAGCACCTTCTTCTCAGAGGAACTACGAGAAGATGCGTGAAATACAACACCGCCAGGTCCCTCAGCGCAGAATGTTTCAGAAGAAGGCACTTAAATACGTAGGTATTATTTTCTCGAGGATTTTCTGAATTAAACTTTCATCGTGTCCGTGTCGGCCCACTTAAATCACGTCCTCGTATGTCGGGGGTACTCTGAAATTTATTTTTATATTTCATAACCTTACACATTTAAATTGCTTAATCTTTTTGTGTCCATGTGGATTTATTTTTATTTTTTTATTGACAGGTGTGAATTTCTTTTAAATGTACAGGGGTGTTCATTCAAAGTCTTTTGATGGAAACAAGTGAACTGTCAAAGTGGGTGGTTGGGGATTGCTGCAACAAATAAAATTTCATCAATAAAATGAATTGTTTCTGTCAATCAAGTGTGCCATGCCAATCACAATTAAAAAAAAAAAGAAACGATACTTTGACAGGGTATGGAAAAGCCCGAAAGGAACAAGTTTGTTATAATTGAAAATTAAAAAAAAAGATGTTAGAATTCAATGAATAAATTCCTTTATTGTTTGCAGGAAAACAACTACTTTGAAATTAACTCCGAGAATTACATTGCAGCAGAATGCATTCCGATATTACGCCGACTATCCGAGTCACATTAAAGTGGCTTTACCAGCGCTCTCCCCGACAATGGAAGAAGGAACGCTTATCAGCTGGGCTAAAAAGGAAGGTGACAAACTGAACGAAGGGGACCTCCTTGCGGAAATCGAAACGGACAAAGCGACTATGGCGTTTGAAACACCGGAAGAAGGTTACTTGGCGAAAATTTTAATTCCCGCTGGTACAAAGGGAGTCCCGATAGGGAAATTAGTTTGCATCATCGTTCAGAATCAGGGCGATGTGGCAGCGTTTAAAGACTTTGCAGACGACAGTCCTACGACAACGAAGGCAGCTCCACCTTCCCCTCCACCTCCTACACCATCTGCTCCTGCTCCCACTCCCACTCAGCCACCTGCCCCCGTTGCCGCTCCAACACCTGCTGCACCTACTCCTCCACTTTCTACTCAAGCACCTGGCGAACGTGTATACGCCAGCCCAATGGCTAAACGCTTAGCCGAACAACGAAATATAAGACTACAAGGTAAAGGAACAGGCTTGTTTGATTCCATTACATCGAAAGATCTCGATAAACTTGCAGGAGCCCCAGCTCCTGGGGCTGTTGCGGGCGCTCCAGCTCCTGGTAAACCTGGAGCTCCTCCACCGGCACCGAAAGGTGCGACTTACATCGATATTCCCGTGACGAATATCAGAGACGTCATAGCCAAAAGGCTTTTACAGTCGAAGCAAACCATACCGCACTATTATCTATCAGCGGAACTTAACGTCGATAAATTAGTGGCCCTAAGGGAAAGATTCAACAAAAAATTGGAGAAAGAAAAAGTCAAGCTCAGCGTAAATGACTTCATCATTAAAGCCAGCGCGCTCGCTTGCAAGAAGGTTCCAGATTCAAATTCGGCTTGGTTGAACACAGTTGTTAGAAGGTAACTTCCGAAAAGCATCTTGGAAGAACTAGTTTTTTAAAAATTTTCGTTTTTTAGGTATGACAACGTTGATGTAAGCGTTGCCGTTTCAACTGATAAGGGTTTAATAACACCGATCGTCTTCGAAGCTAATAACAAAGGTGTCGCGCAAATTAGCAAAGAAGTCAAAATATTGGCAGCTAAGGCCCGTGACGGTAAGCTGCAGCCTCATGAGTTCCAAGGCGGAACTTTCTCGGTTTCTAATCTGGGAATGTTCGGAGTTACCAACTTTTCTGCTATTATAAATCCTCCGCAGAGTTGTATTTTAGCCATTGGAACGACATCTAAGAAATTGGTGCCCGACAGTTCCGATAAAGGGTAAATAAATTATAATTATAGTTACGATCCGCCAGTACATTCTTGCTTGTAGATTTAAGGTGTCTCAGATTATGTGGGTAACTATAAGCTGCGACCACAGGGTAATGGACGGAGCAGTCGGAGCAAATTGGTTGAAAGAGTTCAGACAATACATTGAAGATCCCGAAACGATGCTCATATAAGACTTTCTAGTGATATTAATAATATGAAAGTGCTTTAATTTATTTATATAGTTATAACTTATTTATATATCTATTAGATTGGGGAAAAACTCTTGACGCATTTCATATTATTAATAAAGTATGTGTTACTACTTCGTCATTTATTGACAGTTCGAATTTCACACCACAGATATACTGCCTAATATTTTGTTTTATTCATTTTATTCAAAAACTCATGTAAATGTAATCTTGTAAAAAATGTACATATATAGAGAAATTATATACTTATTATGTCTATATTGTTTTATGTATAAATCAGGTTTGAGATTATTCTCTGGATATGTAATTGCATTTTGTATAAACTGGCTATCATTGATTTAAAAAAAAATGTATGAATGATGTTTATAAATACAAACATATGAAATTTTATTATTTTGCTTTTTAAATTATTATATAAATTAATTTATTTAACAGCATTATGGCAAGTAAAACTATATAAGGGCGATTTACACGAACAAGTTTTTCTTTGCAAGTGACATTAAAAGTTTTCTCTCTAATATTTGCATGGATTAGAAAGAAACAACAAATTGCTTAAAAGTTCACTTGTACAAGAAAATTTTTACAGAAAAACTGGAACAAACGCTATTTTCTAGTTTCTGTAAAAGTTGACGGTTTGCGCAAGCGCAATTTACCAATTTCACGGTATGCCAACTTAAGTTTACAACGTGTGATTCATTATAATCTTTAATTCCGACAACTAGAAGTTTGTGTCTTTAATGTTTGTGAAACAAAATGCGGCCGTGGAAGACTGTCGTGTCCCTTCCACTTTAAAAGGTATATTCTTATTTGGTTCTTATTATGTTTATATTTACATTCGTTTTAAAGTTGGCAGTTTTGCACAAGCAAGAGAATTTACAAGAAAAACTTGTACATGTAGGTATACTTTTAACGTCACTTTTAAAGCCGCTTCAAAAGAAAAACTTGTTCGTGTAAAGAGCGATTTACACGAACAAGTTTTTCTTTTGAAGCGGTTTTAAAAATGACGTTAAAAGTACACCTACTTGTGTAAGTTTTTCTTGTAAATTCTCTTGCAGACTCTTGCTTGTGCAAAACTGCCAACTTTAAAACGAATGTAAATATAAACATGATAAGAAATAAGAACCAAATAAGAACATAACCTTTGAAAGTGGAAGGGATAGGACAGTCTTCCATTGCCGCATTTTATTTCACGAACAATAAAGATACTGATTGTCTGAATTAAAGGTTATAACGAATCACACGTTGTAAAGTTAAGTTGGTATTTCGTAAAAATGTAAATTCGTGAAATCTGTAAATTGCGTTTGCGCAAACCGTAAACTTGTACAGAAACTTGTAGAAAATAGCGTTTGTTCCAGTTTTTCTGTAAAAGTCTTCTTGTACAAGTAAACTTTCAAGCAATTAGTTGTTTCTTTCTAATGCATGCAAATATTAGAGAGAGAAAACTTTTAATGTCACTTGCAAAGAAAAACTTGTTCGTGTAAATCGCTCTTTTTGAATCTTAAAATTTGATAGGAAACTAACTTGTAGCTCATATAAAATAGATAACTGCGTACCTGTACACAATTGATCATTCTATTTTTTTATATTATGTATTTCTTTTTTTGGAAATTCTGATTCTTCACTAAAAAATGCAGTACAGGGCTGCGTTCATAAATTATACCTTCGAGCGCACCTTGGGTGTATAATCGCATCTTTCTCAATCACAATTTTTCACTTATTTTGCGTCTCGCTTATCAGTTTTAAGTAGTCTAGTGTTTACATGACTTTCATGACAACGAGCGAACTTTTCACGCTCCACTTTTAAGTAAAGTGTAGAAAATGTGTTTGTTACTATGGAAACACATGCCTGATTTAGTTTTCTATGATTCTTGTGTGAGAAACAAAATGTTTAAACGCATTTATGCGAGAGAGACCACAATATTAGCCTAGAGTGTAATTTATGAACACAACCCAGCAATCAGCCGTCATTTTAGTGCAAAATATTGGCGGGAAATTTAAATGTCTAACGCTAACAACGACACGCTTATGGGCATTTTAACTTTTTATTTGACAGGTGTTGAGTGTTTTAAGGCTCATGGATACTAGCAAGAAACTTGCGAGAGTTGATGTCAGTGCATGTGTAAACCATGGCCAGCTCCATTAACATTCACTGACGTGCATGTAATTATGGCCGTTTCAATTCGCCTAAAATTCGGTTCCTAGAAAGCATGCCGTGGAGTATACCGTGGAGTATAGTACTCCACTAGGTGGAATACTCCCCTCAGCGCTCCCTATTAAAGATACTATAATCCATTCACGATCTTTTTAGACTCAGAGTAGGCCATGTTAGGGTGACACTTTTGTTGGTACCTCCAAGTGAATATGTTCCATTTTAATTTGATGGTTATATTTTTGAAAACTGACACCAAAAAACATTGATGATTTTGAGCATTTTGACTTAGTATTACAAAGTCACAAGTAATTTATTTGTTTTAATGCTATTATTTTACTTTCTTCATGTCAACGTTGAGTATAAGAAGCAATATAGTCGATGGGACTGACGTTAAAGTGTCAGAATTTTACATTTGTCACATTTTGAGTTCTATCAAAATCCATGTACGTAACTTAACGAAAAAAAAGCATGGCTCTCTAGAGTCTAAATAGGTCGTGAACAATGTATACAAAACTACTGATAGTAACGTAATGACCATGGCTAGCTACATTAACATTCACTAACGTGTATGTATGGCCGTTTCGACTTTTAAAAATTTTGACGGGTACTCCCCTCAGCGCCTCTTGTGAGTTTTTAAGTAATTGCAGTTGTCATTACCACGGCTTCCTCGATTAATGAAGCCCAGTGTGCTTCATCCGGCTAGCCGCATTCTTAGTTCAAAGCTTTTTTTCTGTGCTTAGAGGGAGCTACAGTACAGTAAAACATCATATGACATTTCTTATTTGTCAAGTCACGATTTCAAAGTTGATTTTGGATAATGTTGAAGTAAGTCATGATCATAAGTTTATTAGTGCTCTTAAATAAATTGTGTAATGGCAGCAGTATCAGCACGATCAGCAATGATCGTTTATTAAGCTTTGATCTGGCTGGCTTCGGCAATGGTTATTATGATGGGTGTTTGCATAACGATGAAATCTTCAATTCTGACTATGAATTTTGATGTGATTGAAGCATAAAATTTAATTCTAAGTGGAAGACACCTTTAAGCATTGCAAGTTATGTGTATTTTGTACATTTGAAAATAATTTATTATTAGTTTGCAACTTCAGATCTGACACATTGGAACTGTTGCTGAAACTAAATCAATAGGGCCTGTTCAGGTGACCGTAGCAGTTGAGTTGCTGAGTTATTGTATAATATGTTTTCATTCTGAAGATGGAGTGGTTTATTGTCAATGTTTTGTGTTTGCAGATTACAAAAATTTGTTAACAGTGGAGGTATTAATTTCGATATAATAATGTTACAAATATTGGCGTTGTGCAGTTCACATGAGAACATGGGATTACCACTGAGATATGAGACAATTACTCTTTTTAAAATTATTTCCAGTTCTTGTTTAGGTAAGCTTGGTAATATCTCTAGGATAACTTGTATTACATAATGAATTAAGCCAACAAACTTTTCAGAGGGATAATTCAGTTTTCCTCTGTCCTGGTTATAGATCAAGTCAAGGAGAGGACTGGTTTTCTTGCCAGAATCATCATGCAGAGTAAACAAACATAAATTACATTCCACAGACTCTTCAACTTTCATGATTAAATATCCACATAAAAATGCAATTGCTGCAGATTCAATCGAAAGAGAACCTAAATAACTGCCTTCAAACTCCCTCATCATCTCCAATTTCTTAATTGTTATCTCGCTTAAGGTAATGCTAATTTCATTATCTTCTAAATTTTCCTGAATATTTCCAAGTTTTGCAGTGCTGGCATAATGAACTTTACTCATCGTGTCCACGAAGTCGAATATTTGCAAAAATGGATTCGACAGCATCAGAACTAAAACACCTGGTTAACACATAATGAAAATTTAAATCACGAATCAAATATGGGATGCAGAGAGATGTGCTTCTGGCTGTGAAAACTAAAGCTTCTGCTGTTTCGTTAGTTAATCCAGCCATACCTGCTTCTCTTGATGTAAACTGTATGTCAGCAATAAAATAGGTGAATTCATTAGGCAGCCATGAAAGACGTGCATCTTGAATATCTGTGTATGGAGCATTGTTAGGTTCTCTTTGATGGATATATTGAGTTTTATTGCTGACATCGTGAATTTGAAAGTATTTGTACATGTTTTCCATATATTTTACTGTTGCAATGCAGTCCTTGAAGTGAGAATATTCTGCACCACCATGATGAATAAGGTAGTTCAAAGCTGCTGTTACTTGAGGAGAAAACAGATTAACAGCCAAATTAACTTTCATTCTCTCTAAACTAGAAAGGTAAAGATGTTTCTTTGTTAAGTTTCTAAGTGGTTTAATCTACTTTGTACAACTGGCCCTTAGAGTGGTATTGACTTGGTAACTTAAGAATTGAATTACTTGGAAATTTATATCCTTTTGGTGAACAAAATCTCCAAGCAATACAATGTCGAATTGTAATCTCAGACCATCTGGGAAGCTTTTTTTTATAATTTCGAATTTTATCTAATATGAATGTTGCACGAGGATGCATTTGATTGCAATCTTCTGTAATTTGTTCTAAATGTTTCCAATATACATTTTGTGTTTTCTGCTTTTGTGTTTGTAATTCTTCTTTCATTTTATTATACTGTATTTGTAAACGTCTTATTTTTTGTGTGAGACATTTATTAGTATATATTAGATCTTTTATTTCAATGGTTGGTGCTGATGTTTGAGTTGCACCAGGTATTTTATATGGTACTTCAGGCGTTAAATTTTCCAAACAAGTTAGATTTTCATCGACAAACTAAAATTATTATTTAATGTAATTGATATGTATGTGTATATTTTAATAAATAAACCTCAAATATAGAAGGCACAGCTTCTGCAGTTAATAATTTACGTTTCTGCGTAACTAAAAAACTGTCGTGGGAGAAATGTTTACTGCAAACTACCGCATACTCCGATAAAGGTGCAAAATCTAAAGAAACGTAACGACTTTTAACATAAAGTAATTTTACAGCATTAATGTTGTACCTGTATGATTTAACAAAATCTCTTTCCACTTTAAATTTACTTCCATATTTGCTGGTATGCAATGGAAAGAAACATTTTCTTCCGAATTGCAATTGCTCACGCAACATCTCTGCCGTAGAGGCATTTTTTTAAATAACGAAATCAAATTTAAAACGAATTATTTGAATTATCCGTCAAATCGTATAAATATTTCAAATTGACGTGTACACATAGTTACTTGAAAATTGTCCAGAGGGCGATACAGTACAGTGCGTCAAGGTCATTTTTCCAGGAACAACTTTTTTTGAAATGCGGCTAGCCGGGTAAAGCACACTGGGCTTTACTAATCTAGGAAGCCGTGGTCATTACGTTACTATGAGTAGTTCTGTAGTATCTTTAATAGGGAGTACTCCATGGCATGCTTTCTCGGAACTGAATTTAAACGAATTGAAACGGCCATACATACACGTCAGTGAATGTTAATGGAGCTGACCATGGCAAGGTAATGACAAATGCAATTACTTGAAAACTCACAAGAGGCGCTGAGTGGAGTACCCGTCAAAATTTTTAAAAGTCCAATTGAAACGGCTATACATACACGTCAGTGAATGTTAATGTAGCTGGCCATGGTGTAAACACGTTTGAGATCAAAGTCCGCCAGGTTCAGTTTGTATGGGGACGTTGGTTTCAGGAAGTAAATTCTTTCAAGTGTAAACATTAGCAAGTGGTCTCTTTTAGAGATAAACCTTTTATTTTCAAACGTGCTGGAAATTTTTAGTGAGAGTTTACAGTTAAAATGGTAGAAAGAAGTCTTGGTCAAAATCTGAGACATTGTCTTAATTATGTACTGGGAGCAGGGTTGGGACGTAGATAATGAGACGTATAAATACCCATTAATTACGCGTAGACTTTGTAATTATCTACGTCGTAAAAATTGAATTAACTACTGTAAAAACTAGGTTTTCTATTTTCTGGTTATAATTAATTATTTATACGCAATATGATATCTATTTTGATGTAAAATGGATAAAATTGTTTTATTCAAGCATTAAAAAGCTTGAAATACGTCAAATGAACATTCAATTTTGAGGTTAAAAATGTGACATTTCACATAAACTACGCGTGTAAAAATTACATTTAACTACATAAAAAATACGTTTAGACGTAATGTAATGTAGAAAATATTTTTTACACGAAATTATGAAATGTCAGCCCAACATGTCAAATTAATATCAGACATGACGACATTCTCTCAATCACGTAAGAACTGTCATAATTGGATACCCGATTACTAGCTAGGAAAAAAATAGTGTCCCATTTATCTGCTCGCCACTGTACTTTTCTTAAAATATCAGAATTTGCACTTTGATCAAAGTTGTTTGATTTCGACGAAAGTTCCAACATATTATTTTGAGGAAAACTTATTGTAGAAAAGAAAATTGTTATTAAATGAAACTTTCTCATTTTACGAATCTCTTATTAGGTGAAGTATCCTTTTCACGTTCTGATATACCGTATATAATTTGAAGACAATTTAAATAAACTGGAAGCATCGTAATTAATTTTTAATAAGTATTTAAAACAAATAAAAACATTTAAGTCAGTGTATAATGTTTCCAATAAAAAATAATACAACAGATGGCCAATGTCATATACGATATACCTAAAGCGCTCTAAACTAGGAATTAATTTAAACTCGGTTAGTTAGGAATTGGCTCACCAAATACGTGGTGGCGTTACTGCTACAATAGCAAAGTGGAAAACCGAAACCTGTAAATATAAATAACATGTAAACAAATTCTATAACTAAAGTGGTGCAATGCAAAGTTTAAAAGGAGAATTAACAGTAAATTATAACATTTACGCATCTTAGCCCCACTTTACATTTATTTCTTTGTTACTAAGAGAGACATCTGACGGTAAATACGCCAATTAAGCTTCGAAATTAGCAAATGGTTTGTGACAAACGTTCAGTTTTCGAATTTTGTTAAATACTCAATAGATGTCGCTACTATTTTTAGAGTGTCCGTTCATTCGTATGTCATTGGCTATCTGGAGAGATCTATTTATTATCTGTGGTTATACTTTATTTGTCGTCGGGATTGGATTTAAAATTTTCCAACTTTTTTATTTTTTCGTCATATACTAGAAACTGTGTTGGAAAGCATGCGGTAAAAGTTCGTAGAGATTTGTGACTAGAACCTCCTCAAGTCTCGGCTTCGACACGTAAATATCTACGGCCCCGAACTCACTCATGAATTGTCTGCATGCACCACAGGGGGTCGTGAAGGAATTCTCTTGGTAGCCGATCACAGCAATCGCACGGAATTTTGTTTTTCCCTCGCTGATGGCCTTCGCGTATGCCGTTCTTTCCGCGCAAATTCCGACCGTAAACGCCGAGTTTTCTACGTTGCACCCCCTGTACATCGTTCCATCTTCACATAGCAAACACGCTCCCACTTGGAATTTACTGTAGGGGCAGTAGGCGTACGCCCTTGCTGTTACGGCTTCGTGCAGGACTTTTTGAATATTTACATCTGAAAATAAAAAAAAAAAATTATTTTGTTGCTTGCAGGGTGTTAGTGACCATGCTGTACATAAAGATTTGAAAATACGAACCTAAAGTTTCAAATTTGACAATACTCTTTCTGGTTTTTTCTGTATCAATGTCGCTTGCCATTATTATGTATTACGGGGTTTACTGGGGCGTACGCGATTGTAAACGACGAGTTACTTGCAATTTAATAGTGTTTCAGAAGGAATAAAGTGAAGGCGAGAAAAAGAACTTCGCAAGTTGGAAACCCGCACTGACACGCACCACGAAAAAAGAAATGCGACCTTCGCCTGTAATTAAATAATTGTGTCGGCTCAGCATACTTTAGCTAGTTGTACTGATCCGCGTTAAGCTGAAATGTGTTTAATTTTATTAATGAAATGTTTGTGTGGGTTGCGACGGTTAAATAAAATCGAAATGCAGGCACGTCGCGTCGCGTCGATTTGAATTTTGAGATTATTTCTTGCATTTACGGTGCGATGGATACAAAAGGATAAATTGTTTTATTACCACATCTAAAGGAGATATCAATCGCAGAGACTGTGAAAAGATCCTCAGCAATTTTGGGAGTTCTTATTTATCTAAATAAATTTCCTTCAATTCATTCATTTTGAGTGTCTTTAAAATATGACGATTCCGTCAAATAAAATGTTTAATGTTTCTCTAACATGATGCCTCTTATTTTCATTCATTTTATATTGCCAGTGGCGTAACAAGATGTGACTGGGAGGGCCGTGTGCAACTGGCTCTTTGGGTAAATTTTTCTATAACACCTCTGTCAAACGTTTCTAAAGTTGGTACCTGTTAAAAATGGAGAATATTGTAAAATAGGAAGCCAATTACGTGCACAATAATTACTAAGACTCTTAATAATTATTTTGAATGTAATTAGCTTCATATTTACAATATTCTCCATTTTTAATACGCTTGTTAGATAATCTGTTTTCTTTCGCTGAAAAGTTTGAATCGTGATTCGAATAATTTTTCGTTACCCGCTCTGAATCTGAATGCATTTCAATCCAAACGGATCGTAAAATTGGAGGATTGAAAGGGGAAATGGGATTACCGATCGGGATTGAAATTTCACGAAGATCCATTTGCAAGAGAGCATCCATATTTGAATCTAAACGCGTTATGTTGCGTTTGAATCAAGCTATAGTGTTGCCAACATAAGCGTCAACAATCACTCATCATAACTTGTTCTGATCCAAACAATTCGGTCTGCTGAATGCGCCCAATGTTTCTTGTTTTTAAGATAAAATTTTTCGTTTCTTTATTGAAAGTATTTTTCTTAATTCTAGTAAAGGCAGACTTTTCATTTACAGTTTTAGTTTTCTCTGTTTAAAATTAAATTCCGTTTTACAAAAGGGAATTTTGCTAATTAATAAAAAGAAAATTTTTCACGAACTCGCGGAGAATTTCGGGCTCGAAAGGTTGGCATCAACTGCACTTCAATTTTGTTATTTTTCTTCTCGTATAAGAATGGTAATAGTAGAATAAGAAAAAGTAAAACATCAAGAATGTGCCTGCGAAAACCAAACTAGCAAAATAATTGAAATTTAACACTGAATAATCTTCATTGTAGCCACATTTAAGACATGAAATTTACTAAAAACTATGGCGCCAAATTCAAAGTGTCCTCAATCATTAAAAATCACACTGTATATAAGTACATGCCTGGTAACTAACTATACACGAACCACTAAGATGGCAAGTTGAAAAACCTATGCAATACTTATTCTTATGCTATTCATACATAGTTCCAATATACTTTCTGAATTATCTTGTACGTACATACATATCTGGTTTTAATTAAAAAAAAAATATTTTTTTAATGTGTAGATAAGTAATTAAATCGACTTCTGTGGTCATCTAATAAATTACTGACATTCCTTTTAGATTTATTGATTTGATGTTTTTACTATTTTCTAAATTCTAAAAATGCTCACTTATTTTAAAATAGAAAATGACGTACATCAAAAGCAAAGGAAAAATGTAGCAGACATACTTAATCATATAAATAAGTTAAAATAAATTTACTGACCTAGCTTTTGAAAATTCACTACGTTTTTACGTAACACATTACAATGTTCGTCCATTTTTTCGATAACTTAAAATATTGGTCTGAAATCAAAAGGATTTTTTTGCTCATTTCAATAAAACCACATCCGAAATGCGATGTAATCTAGATTTGATGCGAGGAGAGCTTGCGCAAAATTACATTGATACATCATCTGCTCAGCACTAAATTCCTTTATCAGCATAAATTAATTTCGTTAAATACATCCGTTCTTATCGCTAAGCAAAGAGAAATTAATTACTTATTGTGACTATTGTGAGTGTTATCTCATCTGTGAAGTGTTCGTTCAAAAAAAGATCAAAAGATAAAACGTTTTGAATAATTTGTTTTTGTTTTCAATCCATTCTCTAAAATAAAATACGCTTGTGAATTAAAAATAGTCTGCAAAATAGAATTTTCAAAAATGGTACGCTCACGTTCATGGTATTATGAGGTCTGTTCGATAGCTCTGCACTTTTCTACACTTTTTAAACCAACCGCACCTGAGAGAGTGAGATGTATATAATTAATGCAAGTAGGAGTGAGAAAAATAGAGTAAAGGCGTACCGTAAAGGTTTTAAAAGTGTAGAAAGTGCAGAGGCTATCGAACAGAGCCTATAATTGTATTACTATTTAAATTTTTTAATTTTACACTCCTCTTTTTGACTTCCTTAAGGATTAATTTAATGATTGCTCAAAGATGTCCAACAACAAAATTTAATATTTTTCTAATAACAACAAAATAACTTCTGTCAAACAGTGTTCCCAACTAAACGAAACTGAGTCCCCACTGTTAAAATTTGAATTACTCTCACGGTGGATTTCATAAACGTTAATTAAATTTAATGAAATTTTGATGTCTTGACTGGTAGTTAAATGAGTGAAGTATCAATGGGGATGCAGTCAGTAAAGGTTTAATTAAACTTCTTTAATTTATGTCGAGCTTTCGAGAATGGTTATTGCCTTCAGCAGGACGAAATATGAAGTTACAAGTAAGACACATGCATTTCTGGCAAATGGAAGAACAAATTCAACATAATTTTTGTCACATGTGATAAACAAGTTGTAAACGGGACTTAACACGATTAGTTATTGTAGAACAACTTAAAATAAACATTGAAGTGAGTAAATACGTAGTTAATTTACGTTGATAACATAGATTTGACTCAAAAATACCACAAGTGGTGAGATGTACAATTAGCGCGACATTTTTTTTGTCGTTCTGCAATAACTAATCGTGTTAAATCCCGTTTACAACTTGTTTATCACATGTGACAAAAATTGTGTTGGATTTGTTCTTCCATTTGCCAGAAATGCATGTGTCTTACTTGTAACTTCATATTTCGTCCTGATGAAGGAAAAACCATTCTCGAAAGCTCGACATAAATTAAAGAAGTTCTATTAAACCTTACTGACTGCATCCCCAATAATACTTCACTCATTAAATTTAATTATCCGCCAAAAGTAAACGTTGCACCGAACATTGCCGAGATTGCAGTTTCTTATCAGTTGCTAAGGAGGTACCACGTTGCTAGGTTGCAAATCCGATTAGAAATACCCCCTAAGTCAGGGACACAAACTAGAAACCGGTCACCAAATTCTATTTTGCATCACATTTCTAGCCCGCTCATCTCATTTTTCAATCATAAAATCCGCGAATCCATAGAAATCCCCAAACACCCCAATAACCGAACCATGATACTGGCTTACAACCTCCACAATACCAGGAAACATCTCATTAGCATCCGTCACCGACCTATAAATACTACGACAACAGACATACCTACTCCACTGCTCACAGCGTTTTCGATTGATCGCACTAGTGCGCACTCAGAGTATCTTCATCTCGTATTATTACACGAGGTTAAAAGAAGATGCAAATACACCGAGTGCAACCGGTGCAAGTGAATCGAAAACGCTGTCAGTATCAAGATGCTTGTTCGAGTTCTCGCCAGGACAGTCCTAGAACGTCCAGGAGCATGCGCACAACAAAATAACGTGCGGTTTTTTTGTTGTGCGCATGCTCCTGACGATTCTGAACCTGTCTTCACGGGAACCCGAACAAGCGTAATGAGTTGGCAGCGGACGGCCGTTGGACGCCTCTACTAGTTATGTATTTTTCGCCCGTTCGACACGTCCCCCACTCTCGCGTCCCCAACGGCCGTCCGCTGCCTACTAATGAGCAGTGTTGCCAGATTTGGCGACGATTTTTATTATTTCGACGATTGGCGACCAAATTGGCGATGTCCACTTTATTTCTGCGTAAGTCTATAGTTAAACTATAAATATTTCTGTGGTTTCGGTGTAAAAGGAGACAAGTCGGAATTTAACTACTTTAACTAGTTGATTAAAGTTTAAGCTGTCACTGTAAATCGGTATAAATCGATATGTAATTATTTCTACTAAATACAACGTTTAATTATTTATTATTATTATTATTTATTATTATTATTATTTTACAATTTTCATTTGGCAAGAACTACAGCTGTCTTTAATTATTTAGTTATGCCGTAACGTTTTTTACATAATTTTTGGAGGATACGTACTATAATTATTTCTGATTCAAATGCACAAAGAAATAATTGGCAAACACGCCGTTTTTAATTTAAGAAATAATTAAAATTGTTGTATGGTCCTTCTCTAACCAATAGTTATAGACATCGCGAATTTTCAGCCCTTCCGGCACTGGCATGTTGGATATTTCATTCATTCAACGCTTGCATTAAACTTTCTAATTTTGCGATAGCAAAACTTTTTTCTCCTTCAGAAAGCATGTGATTTGGCATTGTGATGCTACCGAGTGACTTAAATGATTGAAAATTATTTTATTAGATTGGCAACACTTTTCAATGTTTATATTGGTGCTGGATTTTCAAATTCAAAATTTAGGGCGGGTCGCCGGTCTAGCCTAGCCACCCTAGCCGACTTGCAAGTCGTGTCGCTCGACGGCGTAGGTTCGAATCCTACCATTTAGCCATGGATGTTTGTGGTGTTTAATGACTTTGACTCAGCTATAATATCTTCGTGACTGTCTGGAATGGCTTATATGGCCGAAAGACATTGCTGCGCAAAGCAAACAAACAAGCAAAGTTTAGGTCAGTGCACGAGACTGTCAAATTCAAATAAATTCGTTTATTGTCGAATCAAGAAAACCAAATAAATCAGATATTAATTATCACAATTTATTACTAAAATGGTTTTGAGCAGAGAACAAAATACATTTTTAGTAATGGCTTATTTTCAAAGCGGAGTACAAAATGAAAATGGGCACATTCAGCAGATCCGAAAGTTGTGCAACTGTTGACCAAATTCCTTCTGAATGTGAGCTCGCATAAGTTGATGAATAGGAGCGGTCGCCATTTTTTGTAGCGTAACATCTCCGCTCCCTGACTGGATAAGTGAACTTCATTCAGTAGAAATGAGTGAGTGGCTCAGTCTCAACTTTTGGAGCGGGAACTGTTACTGATATGTTCTGCTGAATCAGCCCAATGGTAATTGAATTTATTCAAAGCAGCAGGCCTATGTGAATGAAGTGAATGTAAATGGAAGACAGCAAATAATTGAACGTTTCTTGCAAACCGGTAATGTAGAAAAAGGAAAATTCACTAGTCACCCCACTATAACAACACCCGATATTGTACAAAATGGTAATGACATTGTACAACAGAATTCTCATATTTCCTACGAATCCACTCGGAAGATCTTGAAAGAAAAACACCTTCATTTCCGACCATACAAATTTTCAATGGTTTGACAACTTGACCCACCTGATTTTCTTCAACGAATTCAGTGATATAACAATAATCTGCTAAATAATAGTGACCAGCAGGATATTACTTTCTTTTGCAATAAAGCCTGGTTTCATCACCCTGGGTTTATTCAATCAATTAATGTGATTGAAGTGCCCATATGTCCACTTAAAATTGGTGTTTGGGTTGCAATGTCTCGGAGAAGAATTATTGGACCAATATTCTTCTGGGAAACAATTAACGCCTAGAGATATCAGAGACTTATATTGGAATCATTTATAAACCAGTTAGACGACATTGAATTAGCAAATGGCTATTTTCAACAAGATTCTGCCACTGCCCACACAGCACGAACCACAATAAATTATTTAGAGTTTTTCCCAGGATATTTAATCAGTGCTGGTTGGTGGTTTAGTAGATCACCCGAATTGACAACCCTGGACTTCTTTTTATATCCATATTTAAAAAATGTGGCGTTCCGTAATAATATTAACAATTTTGAAGGATTACAGCATGCAATTGAACAGACAATTGCAAATATCAGACCTGAAACGTTAATTAATTTATTCAATAATTTATCTCAAAGGATTCAGTGCTGCTTATGTGAAGGAGGCCAACATTTTCAACATTTGCTCTAATATTTTTTATTTTCTGATTTAAATAATTTGGTGTTCAGAACACGTAGTAAACAATTTGGAAGAATTACAGCAGGCAACCTAAAATGTTAATAATGTCTTCAATAATTATCTCAAAGGATTCAGTGCTGCTTATGTAAAGGGGGCCAATATTTCCAGGTCCCGAATAATAATAATTGTTAAACAGTTTTTATCCTCACAGTAAACATCAACTCTAGCCTATAACTATGCAATCCCGCAAAATTAACGAACTTTCAGGTACTGCCAATTTCTCAGTGTTCCCAACATACTAAATTTGCTTCAATCATTAAAAGTCGCTCGGTACAACCACTACAACTTAACTTATTTGAAATCTGACGTTTAAAATGATTATTTTTGACAAGCGGTTAAATTCCGATGTGTTAACAAAACATGCATGTTAAGATAACATGGAGCGATACATCATAGGGCTGAAAGCTATATTTACAGCGAAAAATTGAATCGTGCGAAATTATTTATTTACTAAATAATATGGCATTATACCGTATGATTTTTAAAATTTTAGATAAAGGGAGGCCGTGAAGAGGAAAACATACAGCTTAAATTAACTCATATGTACGTTTTGGCTAACATCACTGCGAAAATATGGTTCAATGATGAAGTTTTGTAAATATTATTTTGAATAAATTGTTGTATTTGCTAATTTTACGCCATACACTTTATCTAAAATTTTAAAAATCATACGGTACATACATAAATATTTTCTAGTTTCATTCAGATTTCCTGTTTCTGAAAATATGTACAAGCGCGGTCAAAACACAGTGGACACTTTTTTAAACCTCAATGAAAAAAAAAGTGAACATCATTACTGTTTACATTATGAAACATGAGTATAAAGTATAATAAAACAACAAAATTAATACAGATGCGGCCAAGAAAGTGACCACTTTTTTGGCCGCGACTGTACATATACATAACGAGTGAGAAAGAGAAGAGGGAAGATTGATCATGTTAACTACCAACCTTAATATTAGAAAAATTATTAGATACACACCCGGACCTTTTTTTTTCTTTTTACTTATTTATGAAGTCAATTTAGATTTTTCGGAAAGTCACACATCACTTTAAAATTCACCAGTTTTGAGATAAGTTGCAACTTCTTAAAAGAAATCACCAGATCTGGTGAAAAATCACAGAGTTAACAACACTGGACCGCGATAGTAATTGTCGAGCGCCTTCTCAAATTCGTGTGCACCCGCCGCTGCAGCTTAGTAGATACCAACAATTTAACTTCTAAAATTATTAAAATAGTAGCAGAGTACCACCTTCGGCAACGTTGGATGGCAGGTACTTGAAGTTGAAATATTTTAAAGTTGGCAGTGCAGCTGGCGTAGTTGCATTGCTGGTGCCATCTTCAGGATGCTTTTGAAGAGAGCCACGTCATAACTGAATGTGGTGGGTGTCGTGTGAATGAATTTTTCTCAAAAAGGGGCACAATGAACATTTTTAGGCTTACCGGTGATCTTTCCCACCTTCTAGCCATTATTATTCTCCTAAGGAAAATATGGAAAACGCGCTCTTGTGCAGGTAAGCCATCATTCCGCAGCTCTTTCCTAGCCGGTTATCGACTTTTTTGTTGTTACTGCATTCAGTCACAACAACTGTGAATACTCGAATTTATTTCTGCATTTCAACTTAGATACAGTAGAGATTTCATACCAGCTTGTGTGAGCATGAAAACGATGTATGTAACATACCTAACCTTCTATGTGGCAGCGATCGAAGTACGTGTGCAGCATTGTTAATTTCAAAGGAAATTTACTAATTCTAAATAAATTTCACTTAGTTTTGTATAAAACATGATCTTTTCATTTTGTAACAATGTCTTTCATTTACCTAATTCAGGGAATACTTATCTTACATCTGCTTTATTGACACAGATTACATAGAAAAAATTCACATATCACACTTAACGGTTTTTTTTTCAAAGTTAATCAAATGCTTAAATTTGTTATTTTTCATTGTAGGTATATCGGGAAAGACACAGATCCTATTCGCTTTGGTGTATACGATGCGATACTTGGATTTATTGACATCTTTCGTATCAGTATATAACACGTTGATGAAATTGGTGTTTATTGCGGCGTCTTATGCTACTTGCTATTTCATTTATTTTAAGTTTAAAGCCACCTACGATCATAATCATGACACGTTCCGAATTGAGTTTCTGGTTTTGCCCGTTTTCGTTCTAGCGTTGATAATAAATCATTATTTTACCGTCTTGGAGGTAAGCGCTCTTTGAACTGAGAGGGGCCAAAGTGTAATCCTAATTTTGTGTAATTTCAACAGGTGTTGTGGACTTTCAGTATTTATTTAGAGTCGGTTGCCATTTTACCTCAGCTCTTTATGGTTAGTAAGACTGGTGAAGCAGAAAGTATTACTTCACACTATTTGTTCGCACTGGGTTGTTATCGGGCATTGTACATCTTGAATTGGATTTATCGCTACGTGACTGAGGATTATTACTACGACTTGATTGTAATCGTTGCTGGAGTAATCCAGACAGTGCTGTACTGTGACTTCTTCTATTTGTATATAACGAAAGGTAAGCGTTTCTTCTTCTTGCTTTGAGATTTCCTTGATTTTGTTTATTATTTTCAGTGCTACGGGGTAAGAAGCTACAATTGCCAGCATAAATGAATTTTATTTATGAATGTAATTCGTTCTCACTATGTAATTTTTTTTTTATGTACAAAATACCATTTTGTTACAAAGGACCTAGTTTTGTATTGTTTATGTTCAATAAATCAATTTTAAATCTACTATTTAAAGCTGCAGAAAGTTGTCCTGTATTTTTTTGGTGAAACCAAACATTAATATATTTAAATTCTTGAGAATAACGTCATCGTTCTATTCGTTATTTTGTAAACCTGCAGCGTGCTAGGTTTGCAACTTGTACATACATAGAGTTTGAGTAAACTTCTAGCCAACTTTCGTCATTAATGACGTTAAACCAGTACCAACTGAACTCAAGATGTAACGTACGATGTATTCGTTGAAGTTTAGTAACATTTTGTTACTACAAGTTTTTGAAAATGACGATGTTGCCACCGCTTCAATTATCACTAATGTCAGATGTGCTTACTGTGAATATACAACACGTACATAACCTATACATCGACCATACTTGGCAACATTGTTTTAGCATTACGTCATAAATATGAATGACGAAAGTTGGCTGGAAGTTTACAAGAACTGTAAAATCCTATTCTTAAGTGGATAATGTTAAATAAACTTCCTAACTGCATGATAGTATAAATCATTAATTACCAAAACGTGGACTGAAAAGTACCGTCTGAGCTAGGCCCGCTTCGCACGATCCGATTTCGATCGTTACGCATTGCATTTAGACCACGTACTCAATTAAGGACCAATCGTTCAACTCTGTACTTGGTTCTATCATTACAGCAACAATATGCCTTTACAAATGTTGCCATGGTAATAGAACCAAGTTCAGAGGTGAACCATGGTTTAAATGTTTGAACAACTGGTCTTAAGTAGATACGAACTTGTGTTAGGGTAATTACAAAACTATTAAAGCCTAGTTGTACAATTGCAGCTTAACTTTAAGCCAAAGCTTAAACCCTTAACTACAATTGTTGAAATAATCGTTGTTATGGGTTTAAGCTTCAGCCAAAATTGCCTGGCATTGCACAACTCGCCCTAAAAGAATTAACATCGTAAATATCCGCTGGCTTTGTGACGTATCGCAGGGGGTGCAGTGTGGACCACTGCGCTCATCGCATAGATTGTGTGGCGAAATGACAGACAAATTAGCGCAGGTACTTTTTTGTCCGCGGTTTGATCATTACATAACTATGTTGTTTCGTGCAAGTAGATTTTTTCTGTCTAAAATATACTGCAATGAAAATGTGCCAGTGTTGAATCATTTTATGAAATGATGTGACCTCAAAAGACATTTTTTTAATTATGAATGGGCTATACTGGGTGATAACTTTACTATGATTTCGGCGGGATATTAATGACATGTCAATGTATGTTTATATTTAATTTTTCCTAGCTCTTCACCGGCTAAACCAAGAAGTAGAAGTAACGCAAAGTATTTGTAAGCTACCATATGTTTTACATACTAATTACACTATGATATGCTAGAAACATTTGTATTACCTTGTTTTATATATAGATTTCTAAAAAAGGATGTGTACTTTTTAATATAATAATAAAAAGCCGATTTAAGCTTGCGACATGTCTTATTCTTGTTTGATGAATTCCAGAAAAAAAGGCGTACGTTGTAATAAAAATATTTAATAAAAATAAAAGCATACATTAATAACAGAAATTAACAGAATACAAATAGTAACCATAGACAAACAGGTCATTATTTTCAAGGCAGTGTTGGTTGTATGACTCCTCCTTCCGATTTTATGTAAGAGCACCTTTAAATTCATTCTGTACATACATCGATAATACCTATTTCTGTAATGGTAACAGTACAAAAAAAAAATCGTTGTGATAAAAAAGTTAGAATTAATAAGAGACATACATACACACGTTCACAAAACTAAACTAAAATATTTACATATCATAAGTACAGGTCAACTGTGATTTAATCGTTATTAATTTATAAACACTAATAATTCATAGTTAAGTGCTTAGTTTTAAGTCATGTCTTTATGTATAATTGAATGAATCTTCTTTTAAACGGTAATCAAGTTATGACGAGATCTAAATATACAGACAGTTCCAAAATCACTGCTAACTTTGGGAGTCTCACTTATAAAGAGCGTCTAAATAAAAACCTGGTCAAGTGGGTTGTGATCGAGAATTTATCCATTGCATTTACATAGCAGAATTACTAAATGTAGCCTATTTGACCAGGTTTTTATTTAGACACGAGTTACATTGGTGAAGTCTCAAAGGACATAGAATTTGAACAGCCTGCATACATTTATTTCAATTTAAAATTATTTACAAAAACGAAACGAAATAAATTTTCCAAGAAAACAAAACGTAATAAGTTAAACACCCCAATTTACATACACGCACAACAAATTCTGTTTGTGCGATTGCACCCTATATATACAGGTAGATGCAAAATTTGCTATCACTATGTAAAGTGAAAAAGAAAAAAGTCTGACAGATCGAATCAAAATTCGTCTACACGATAAACGGTGTCAAATCTGGAAACTTAAATCCGTTGAACCCATTCAAGTTACTGTTGAAACGTGGCACAATCGGTCTTGACCGGACGTTCCTTGCTGGCGGAGGAACTAAATCTGTGTTTACATCAGATTTGATGGTGAAGGCATTGAAAGAGTCTCGCAAAAGAAAACCGCACTGTGCGGTGCACACGTCGTCCTTTAGAACAGTTTCTCTTGGCCATTCTCTCATTAACTGCGAGCAGTCTGTTACTCTCAAAGACGCACATTGGCCCTAAAATGCACGCGAATTACTTTTCCTATTCAGAAGTAAATCAAAATCTCTTACTCCTTCTGTTGTACATATGCAACTCGTGCAAGGTGAGGGGAAAGCCGAGTCGCCGATTTGCACATGTCGATCACCAATGACACAGCCTTGACTCGTTGATTCTCTCCACGCATTAAAATCTATATCAGGCAGTGAATTGCAAGGAACTCGCGGGTTTAAGAAGTTCGAAGGTAAATCGAACGCAGCACGTTGCATATCGGAGTGAGCATCCAAATTGTTGCAGATAACTTTGGCCAAAGTGGTTTTACGAACTTCAGCAAGTTGAGCCTCTGAGAATCTCACAGTCGGATCTGCATTCTCAAACCTAAAATAAATTAGATCATACTAGAAGTCTTCTTATAAAACGTTCCAAGAACTGCACCTTTTTATTAGTTCAGGTTTGGGGATACCTAATACTAATACACATGTGTAACAAAGTTTATCAAAATACTTCGATTGGAAGTTAGAATTTTTGTGTACTATACACAGGGTGTTTGTATAGTAGATAACATTGTTAATAATAAAGGAATTGATTGAAATAACAATAAAGACGCAACGTTGAAACTTTGATATCTTTATTATTAACGAAGTTATTATCTAGGAGCCACTCTCAGTATTAAAATCAAAATTAACAGAATTTTTTAGACTTACCAAAATCTGTCGCATTTTCGAAGTTGACGGAACTGGATGGCAATGATGCAGGCGAATGTAGGGCCGACGAGGCCTCCTTGAAGAGGTCTCTCGCTCATTCCTCCCGGGAAGAGATCTATGTCGTCGACTGTGGCGTAAATTTTCTTTAAGCGAACTATCACCTCCTGGGGGATTTCCCGAGCTAGATCTTCAAAACTAGTAGCTCGTTTTAAGTTACACAAAGACCTGTAATTGTTGTACGAAGGGATACCATGGTCACGAGCTGAAATTAATTTTGACTTAGGGAAAAGCTTTATACTTTAAGAACTTAATTTTTCTCCAATGATATCGCTTAATCATACGATTAACTTGATCGAGTGGTTAACTACATTTTATGAAACTGGGCCTTAGTTAATTTTGTGGCCTATCCTTTCTGGCCATCTGGTTATTTCCTCCTATGCTAAAATCAAATCTTACCTCTTTGGATATTGAGAGCAATAAGATCAATACCAGAGAATGGTATTTTGCGATCTTCAAACAAATGATTTGTGACTTCGCCGGTAATAAACTGGTCTAGTGTTTCCATGGGCGTTGAAACTAAACCTCTGGCAATTTCGTCTACCATTCCGGCCTGCAGGCATAATTATGAAATATTGCAAGATACAGCGTAGCCAGTCTTACCCTCATAATCATGTCGACCTTGAAGAAACCATCCCTCAAGAGGATCGGTGGATTTACGATTTGGTAATCATCACTCAATCTAGGAATGTGCGGTCTTAACAAGGAATGTCCAATACGAAACGCAGCAGCTGCAAATTCATTCAAAACAGCTGGATTGCAGTTGGGATTGTATTCTTTGTAGTAGCCCTGCGGGAGTAGTTTCAATCCGTACAGGTTCATGGCGTTCCAGCTCAAAATTCGGGGAAGGAATTCATTGTATGCGATGTGTTGATTTTCAGCGATGACAATTTTTCTCGCAGTTTCGAACAGTTTTTCATTGTCCCAGTGAGGATTGACATTCCTCAATCCGTGCACTAACCTGTTATGCTCTCGCATGAAAATTGTGTGGATAACCGTTAATCCAGGTTGTTCAGATGCTCTTCCATCGCCTGCAATTTCAATAATTTTTGAAAACTTCAGTTGAATCGAATATCAAGAAGATACTTGCAAAACGAAACCGATAACTTTTGCTGATAACTACAAGCTGAGGCATAAAACTTTTTTAAAGACCCTTGTAGAAAATATTTATTACCTGCAATGAAACAAAGACCGGATTCAGCTCTGCATTCAGGATGGTGATCACTTTGAGGCAATAAATCCTTTCCTTTCACAGGGTGTACTGTGCAATTCATGCGTCCACCGTATCCTTTGAGATCTCGAGCTACACATGAATTTTCCCCATAGATCTGTAAATTAAAGTTATTTAAAAAATGGTACAAATCGACGGACGACAGTTTACCTGCGAGCCATCTAAGAACGCAGTATTTTGATTAACTTGCTCTCTAGGTCCTAAAGTCTGTTGTCCAGGAAGAGATCTCATGAAGGGGAAGCAAACTCTTTGGCCTGACGTTACATTTATTTCTGGGTAGTAATGATCACCAGGAGGGATGGGGATCGGATTACATTCAGGATGGACGGTTCGAGGACTATCACAAGGGCGACAGTTAGGTATAGATTCATGAAAACCTGAAGAGACATTGCAGAATTACCCAAAAAAATTAAGTTATTACACCTCTTACCCTTGTGGATGGGAGTCATGGTTAAATCATGATCTAAGAACTGAGCAAACTGCATAACCATCAGCGTATAACGCGTGTGTAGATTGCTGATGTCTGGATGAATGACGGTGGATACTATACGGGGCGAGGGCAAAGAAACGCCAGTTACACCTGTAACCCTCGGACGGGAAATACCATCTTCGTAAGTACTGGGAAGAAGTCTCGAAAAGATCGTCAAGCTCTTCCCATAATTGGGGTGTAATAGATTATTACAGTGGCCACTGAACGTTCTGAACGGATAAGAGGCATCGCAAGGGCTGTTGTCTTCGCAGTTGTTGTCCAAGTCGAAGGTATTCGGTGAAATGATGGCACTAATGTCTACGTTTTGAAGAGCATCGCTGAAATCATCTCGGGGGAGTATGTTATCGAAAATCTGACGTCTTCGTCTTCTGTTACTATTTCAAAAAAAAATTGAAGTTACCATGAGATTTAAATGAAATGTTGGCAACTTACGCCAAGGAATTAATGATTTCATTCGAAGCGAATTCGAATAGCAGCGAAGAATTTGCCAATTTCAAAGCTTGCTTGTTGGGTTTGCTGAACGCAGCTGCTGTGCCACCTGGAGATTTTGGATCAACTCCACCAACTGTAATTTTAAAGTGGAAAAAAAAAATTAAATATATTAAATTGTAATGAAGTTACGTTTTTTGAAAAATGTTCCACAAATCAGATAGTTTGGTTTCTTTGAGAGATATAATTCCAACTTGAATATTTTAATTTTTGCATAATTCCTACCATTTAATGGATTTTATAGTTATTTTCATACATACTTGTTGACCAAACTTCGTATTCCATTTTCCGTCTCTGCAATACTTCTTGTTCTGCCTTAGCAATTGCGTCCATCAACATTTCCTCAGATAAATCAGTCATGTGGTCCATTTCGAGCCAAGCAGTGAACGAAGGCGAGGCGTGTTGCTCGCAGGAAATGCGCGCGTTTCTAGTAATACACATTTGGAAATTTTAGTTGCTTTAGAACGTAATTTGACTTACAAGTAAGGGTCTTCTTGGACTAACGCTTTGGGCTGTATCTTCACGAGGTCATCGGTGTTGGCACAAAGCAGCCCCGCTAAGCTAACCTTCCGAATTTCCGCTAACTGTTCGGATGTTAGGGAACTCGGTGGAAGGTCGTTTTCGTACCAGAACCTATCAGACTGGCGGAGAAGACCGAACTGTCTTTCTAGAAGACAAGAAAAGGTCGGCCCAACTACGGCGCCGGGTTTTGGTTGTTCAAGCAAACCGCCCACCAAGAGATCAATATCTTCGGGAACGCTGAAATTAACCATCTTCAATTTTTCAACTAGCTTATTGATTTCTTTCATACGTACCTGTAGATGCTTTCTAAAAGTTTCGTATCTTCCCGACTAATACCGTATTGACTCAAATCATCAAATTCAATTTTTTTGTACTCATAGGTATTATTTTGGCACAATTGAGCAAAATATGAATAACCAGCTAATCCATGATCGCGTCCCATGTGTATCATAAGCGAGGAAGTATCCCAACCATTCCTGAGAGGCACTTCAATGTGAATGCTTGGCGCTTGTCCGGGCGTGCGAATTAGGAGGTCGACCATTTCAGCAAAATTTTCAGCAGTTTCATTCATCTATTAATAAAAAAATAAGCACTTTATTTTTTCCTGTTTTCAATCACTATCTTACCAGCGTGCCCGGAATTAGGGAAAGCAAAGCAGGCAATGCAGTCATAGCAACTTCATTATAAACTCCTGCCCTGTTTGAACTTGAATACTTAGAGTAATGTCCAATGGGTTTTAATTTCAACAAAGATTCAGTTATGGTCACCTGAAATACTAATCATTACTGAAAAGCACGGCCAAAACTTATGAAAACTGACTTCGTTTAGAACAGTCGGCAAGAATTCGTTATACGTGATATGTTGTATTTCGGCAGCCACAATCCGTTTGCTCTCTTTAAATAAAATCTCATCACTCCAGTGACGGTTGAGCTGAGCTAGATTAATAGATACGCGATTGTGTTCTCTCAAAATAGCAGAATACAAGGCGTTGGCGTTGCACACAGAACAAGCTGAGACGTTAACCAATCCGGCATCATACGTCCTCAGTTTTTCCACCGAATTTTCAGTGTTTCCGTAGATGGCCGAACCGTCGAGGAATGACGAGGCCAAATTCATTTGGTTGCGATATTCTGGAAGAAGACCGAATGAGTTGAATTTATGGAGTCGATGACTTGCCTTACCAAAAGAACAGTCATCCATGTCTACGGCTGGAAGAGAACGCACGTATTCCCGACAGACCCCGCCGGTCATGTGGCCGTAACATTCTCCTCGATCTCTTTCAACGGAACAACAATCGATGCTTTTTAGATTACCGGTACTTGCAAGATCGTGCAGCAACAGTTCGCCCCAAGCTCCAAGGAGGGATGTCACGGATTCATGCGTGCGACTCGGTTTTTCTTGTAACATTTGAGAAACATCGATTGGGCTTGGTAGAACATGGTTTCCTATGGACTGTCTTGGTTTGGTTTTACCTGGAAATTAGGAATTTCGGTGGTGAGGTTGAAATATAGATACAAACCGCATTACAGTCCAATCACAGTGAGTTTTGCGATATACAATGTATATTACATGATACACAATGTATATTACATGTTATACAATGTATAGTACATGATATACAATGTATATTATACATATACTGTACAGACTATACTTTGTAGATATATTGCATATGTATTAAAGTTTTTACGACGGATATGTATTTTGTATATTAGATACTTTTATAAAAAAAACGGATATTTAGATAAATATCCCTTTCGGGCCACAAAAAATACAGTTTGACGTTTGTTATAAACTTATATACATTTTTATACCCGATTTTTAAGTTCCTTTGTATTGACCATCGTGCAAATAACTATGTTGCAAAATTTCTTTACGGATGGTATAATATTTCGGATATAATTTGTTATCAAAGGTAATACAAAATTGATATGTATATTTACATACTCTTTAAATGAAGTATATTGTATATGTATGTATAGTCGTGCGCAGCTTAAATGCTACAACTTGACAGTTCTGTGAACCTTGTGCTGCAAGGTTTTAAGAGTGAGGTTTGCGTGCAGGAGGTGCATTTAACGTGCGCGGGACTGTACCACATATCCACTTTTCCCAAGTATATTGTATACGTGTATTAGATCCAAAAATAAAGTATATTACCCAACACTGATTACATTTATATGGAAATTGCAAATTACATTTTTATTTCTGACAATAATTATACAGGGTGAAGTTGATGAAAAGAAAAAATAAATTTGATTAACGAATACCTACCTAGATAAAAAAATTTGTAAACGCAAGTTGAAAAGTCAATAATAAATAAAGCTTGCGCAATTCTAATGAACAGAAATTTTAACAGAGGCGCGAAACACATGACCCGAATAGGTTTGACAATGAAATCGATCAACACGTTCCGCTTAATTAAATTATTATTAATATTAATATTTCGTGCTCGTTCCTATCGAATGCCAATGGAAACCGGGAATTAGTAAACAATTGGATCGTGATAGAATTCTGCTATGGAAATGCTTCCAAAAAATGTAATCGCCGTTTGATGGAGTTAATTGTTGGAGCGGTCGTGACCAAGGTAGGTTTCTTCGGGCATCACGTGCTGGTGACGTCAGAATAGGGAATGCCGCACGACGCGAACTTTCACCAAAGCAGTTGTTTACCAGACACAGTTGGTATTGACGAGTGAAAACGTAACCGCATTCATTCACTTTTGATTTCAAGTTCATTTCCTTAATTACTTTCAGCTACCATTTTCGTTTCAATCACTACTTAAACAGTTCAATTGTTAAGGAAACTAAATTTTTGGTACTCCCTACTTCTTTAGACGGAATGTACAAATTTTTATTTCACATTTCGATACATCTCTTACAAGTAAACGTAGCTACTCAATTTTGTTGGATGAAAGAAAAGTCTCTAATATTACATAACTCACAAAATATAAAAACTTATATTTACAAACAATCAGCTGGAATAACCATATGCACAGAACGCAAATATATTACCATAAACAAGTAGAAGAACATAAACGTAAACAGAAACAACAAAAAATGTAAGGTGTGAGAGAAAAAATATATAAAAAAACAAACGCCTGATCAAACATTAATTAGAAATAAAATTAGATACTCGATGAATAAATTTATGAAGTGAGTCAACATCGAGATCTGTTATTAATGCCCAACACGTTAAATATAATGTTCTGCATTCATTGTTATGTAAATAATAACTGTAAAATTATCTGCATTATATTATTTTGCATCACATAAGTAGGTAGATTTCAAGCACACAGTATTTACTTTACAAACAGATAAACAACTACAGAGGCATCACATTATTAAGATACAGTGTGTCCCAAAAAGTTTTATACAAATGGAGAAAAAGTTTATCTTACATTTCACAAAAAAAACTATTCTTTATAAAAAGCTCTGCATGACTTGTAGAGATCGATAATCAGGTACAAATTTTTTTAAAAATTGGCTGGAATACAGGGAAAATAAAAAATAATGATTTGGACGGAGAGCAAAATACGTTCAAACTGTAGTGGAGAGCAAAATGTTCATTGAAATTGTAATTAAATAATTAATTTTAATTTTTATATGGGAATATCAAAAAAAAATTGTACCTGATTATGGATCTACAAGTCATGCAGAGCTTTTTATAAACAATAGTTTTTTTTGACAAATGTAAGATAAACTTTTTCTCCATTTGTATAAAACTTTTTGGGACACACTGTATATGAACAAATAATCGAAGCAAAACTGGACGTCCAAAGTCGATTCCGAAAAGGAAGATCATATTTTCACAATAAAAGAAACAGTTGCGAAGAGGATACAATACAACAAGGAAACGTACCTAGCATTTTTAGATCTACAAAAAGCTTTCGACAGTGTACCACACAAGAAAGTATGGGAAAGTTTATATACAAGAAAACTAGACACAAAACTGATACGAGTAATACAAAATCTGTAGCTACAGAAATACAAGAAAGTACGTTATTAGCAATAACAACATTTCAAACGAGTTTCAGACATCAGAGGAGCTAAGGCAGGGTGAAGCCTTAGGTCCGTCCCTATTTACAATATTCATGGACGACATAATAAGGAAAGGTCCACAAGAAACGTTGGATACAGGAATCTACAACCAATTTCTATATCTGCATGCGCCTTCGAGGACGACGTGGTTATCCTTGCAGAGAATGAAAACGTCTTACAAACAGGCCTAACAATATGAGATGAAATACTACCACAGAACTAAATGAGAGTAAACACAGATAAGACAAAAATAATGGTCGAAGCTAAAGAACATAAGAAAACAAAGAAGGAAAAGAATAGAACAAGTACAGAAAATTAGTTACCTGGGAGTTATGTTTGATGAACAAGGAAGGGAAGAAACAGAAATAAATGAAAGAATAGAAAAATTGTACCTTGAATAAGATTTTTATCGGAAAAAAAGAAATAACACGGAAAACAAAATTAAACAAGCGTCTGAAACGAAGACTAGAAGCCACAGAAATGAAATATTTAAGGAAAGTTAAAGGAGTCACGCTAAGAAGCGCACAAATTAAAGAAGAACTGGAAATAACACCAGTATGAGAATTTGTGAAAAGACGACAGTTAGGGGACATCTTCAAAGGATGGACGACAATCGACCGGTAAAGCAAGTATGGGAATCAAGGAGGACAGGGAAAAGAAATAGAGAAAGACCGCAGGGGTCATGGAATAAGATACTGGGAAAAATTCTGATAAAGAAAGAGACGACATGGAACGAAGCATAGGTACTAGCAAGGGACAAAAACTTATGGAGGAAGTAACAAAAAAAAGATAACACCTACCATCAGCATACTGAGGTGGTAGTAGACGTAAAAATGGAGTTGCTCTGTTACCCCAGTGGGCGTGACGTATATTATTGCATTCCCCAGTGGGTTTCCTGAACTTGTTCGGTGGACAAGTGATGGTGTCTTGCTTTACACACGGTTCGCTCCAAGGAGATTGCTCAGCATTCATAGCCTTCCTCACGATGGGTTGGATTTCGAAAGGCAACTGGCTGGTGTAGCTGGAGATGTTGAACAAATTGAGCTGGGCAATCGCCGATGGAACACATAAATGTAGACAGAAGAAAAGAACCGGCCTGAAACAAATGAAATCGCAAAATTAGAATATTAATCACTTTGCATTTGCAACTCACAATCAGTGTGTTGCGCAAGGTTGAAAAGTACCTACACGTGTTACGTTTACCAAGGTAACTTCTTGTATCGATCATGCGTTTATATTAAATAATGGATTAATTAATTACTGCGAGCGCAGCTGCCCAACCTGAGTCAAGGTGGAAATGTTAAGGTCAGAGTTTTTTTTTGCGCGGGTTCATGGTTACAGTGTTCAGAGTTGCAACCATGCGTTATTTCTTCTTGATTTATATCGCGCGTTAATCTCATGTCTTCGTTACGTAACGTGACGATTACATTCAATTAAAACGATTTTGCTAAGCACGCTCGTTAATTCAACTATTCCAATGCTATGAACGTTCGGCAAGCAAAAAAAAAAAAATCGCGCAATAAATCGTTTTCTTTGCGTAGAAATGACCTTGCAAGTCTTTTCCTCTTAAGTTGCAACGAGGTCGTAAATGTTTAGCTGCTCCTTAAGTAATTTTATAATTCAATCAATTTTGTTCTCGGGTAGAATACAGTATACCTATACCAATTATTAGGGAGTTTTTGCAATTACGTTTTCATATTAAACGTATACATAAATGACCAGTTGCTTAGTTACATTCAGCTTTAACGTTTACGTTCACGTTTTTTGTGTGACGGATTACGTAAAACTTAAGTTCATCACGTATGCAATGACGGGCCAGTCAATTTATAAAGCGTTGGAATATGTTATCGAAAGTCACAAAACTCAGATTCAGTACATAAATTAAATGACAATGACTGCAATCAAATCTGACAAGACAAAATACTATGATTTACTTTCTTGGTTCACATTCACGTTTACGTCGACGTAATATGATGCAAAAACTTTCAAAGTGTAAATTACGTAAATTCCTACACCGGGGTTAATAAAGTTGGCGTTAAAGGATGACGGGCACGTGAAACGTAATTGCAAAAACTCCCTATTATCTATTGCGTAATTTAAGTTTTAAAGCTTTTTAATAGACCTTTAATCGTATTGAATTTGAATGATCTGTGAAGTATAGTATCAACCGAAACATTTATGTTCGTGTACCACATAGAAAATAACAATAACAGTTGAGAATGTGAACTCTGAAATTTAATACTTTTTGATTGCTTATACAAGAAGATTAAAGACCCAAGATGTGGTATCTGTAGAGTTTTTTCTGCCATTTTATTTGATTTCTTGACCGCTCAAATACGACGCTATTCGCGGACTCGACCTGTATATTCATTGGTGGATGTGGCCAATGCAAAAAGATATTTTGAAAATAACATCTTCATTCTTAGAACAGATAGGATTTTGTTGAACACTTTATACTCCTTCTGTTTAACTCGTCTTGAATTTTGTTTTTAATTTTTTGTATCCATATTTCTAAACGCCTTAACGTTTTTATTCTTTTTAATAATTTCTTCTAATTTTGTTCTAAAATTTATCACTTTTTTTTAACTTGTCTTTAACTAGGTTTTGTTGTATTCCTCACTAATAATAATAATCAGAAGTTGTTGGTTAGCAGGAATTATTTTGTTCCTAACTACATTTTTTAAATCACAATTTTGTTATTCAGTTCAAGTCGTAGTGATATTTGTATCTAAACTTATCAAGAATGTGTTTTTTGAATTCGGATTTAGAATGAAACCTTGATAATCCAGTCAAGTTAAATTCTATCCCTTGAAAATCTGTATTCTAGCTAAAAAAAAAGTTGGAACGAAGCTAGTATGTTTTTAAATTCAGAGAACAATTTGGAGATTAAAAAATAAATAAAATATAAATTAAAGTCATGATTTCAATCGGGAATAAAACTGATTACAATTTAATACAAAGTAAGATAAAAAGATTCTCTCTAATATAATTTTATTAATCCAAAATTTTAGAAAATAAATGTTTAAAAACTTCTTGTCAAACTTTGGAGATACATATTACTACAAACTCAGGTAAATTGCAATTGTAATTGCAATTTGAAAAGACTTAATTTACTTCGCAAAAGTAATAATTAAAGCACGGCTTTAGGTGCATTTTTAGATCATGAGTCATCACTCCACAACGTGTACGTCCGACTAAGAAAGATGACTCAAGACCTAAAAATGCACCTAAATCCGTGCTTTAGTAATAATACAGGGTATCCCAAGTTGAGAGGCCTATTAAAACTTTTCGGGAAAGGGAATGTACAAAAATTCTGAAAATTAATATACTGCCCTGGGGGAAAGTGATCTTTCATATTAAAATATTTTCACTTTTATATCACTTCCAGTTATAGCGGAAGTCGCCATTAACTTTCTTATTTTAAATAGAATGCTATACTTTTTATTGCAAATTCTGAGTCTACACATTATTCTAAATAAAAAGTGTTAAGGTTTCCCTAACCTAAGTGTAACCAACTTTGAGATATCTTCAAATTTATTTATTTATTTTTTACATGCGTCTCTTAGGGCGGAGATATCTACCTCTTAATAAATTGGCTAATAGTTAGTGGACGAATAACTACAATGGAAACAATTCAGAAAAAATCAATCAACAATTCAGAAAAATCAAGTTATTCGTCGAATAACTTTAATAGGAGATGGATATCTCGACACTAAGCTGATTACTGGGTGCCTTCAGTGCCTTGTGATACCGTACTTGTCTGCTTAAGCCCAATGTTAATTAAGAACGGCTGCGATCTTAAATTTTCAATCTTGCAATCACGTCTACTGTTCTTCTGACAGAATATATTTATTGTATGTTATTTTGTAAGTCGTACAACCTCGCCGGTGATTGCGCGTTTACCGATGCTTTGTAAATTTTAATTTAATTAAATCTAATGAGTCTATTTCAACATAATCCCCCATATTTTTTTGCTGAGCGATCTGCTCTTCATACGTTCAACCGTCTAGATGTATAATAAACTCCGTATCATTGTTTGACACATTTTTTTTCTTTTTTATTTAATATACAGGGTGGCCGATAGTTGGTTTTATACAGGGTGTCTGACAGACTTTTTTTTTACTGCTTGGAACATACGTAACGCTAGGTGGCGTCCCTTTTATTTAACATCTAGGTATCGAGCTACCGACGATCCTATTGTAGCCCACTCCGTCTCCACTGAACTGGGCACAATTCTAGGTAGGTTTTCTTCAACACCGACGAGATTCTGTCAGCGATTACAACTTATACAGGGTCAATTAGGTAGATATTAAAAGGTAGGTAGCAATTAAATTGAGAAATCATCTATGAGCTTTACGTAAAAGTCAAAATGGTTTAAAAATGTTCCAATTTTTTTGAAAGTGTTTTTACTTTGCAATCGAACTTTTTTTCTAGATACTCACGTTATTACGTATAACCATTCAGCTTTTCCTTTATTTATTTACAATGAGTTTTCTTCATGTTGCGACACTTTAATGTGGAATTTCCGATTTAAATAGAAAGGTGACAATCTTAAATATATTAGACTATTATTAATCCGTGCTTCTATTTCCGTGTTCAACAATAATTCCCGTTTTTATAATATTTACAGTTACGATATTTTCAAGACAATTTGGACGCCGAGCTTTTGCGTGAATACTTCCGCGTTTCTCGCCTCGTAAAAACAAACCGACAATTAAGATTCCGGCGTTTGCAGAATTTTAATTCGGAAATGCGGCTGCGAAAATTTTTACGCTTTTTTACGGAATTATATAAAGTGGAATTTTGTTTATTCGATGATTACGAAAGGCTATGAAAATATCTAGCGGAGAAAACTTTTCAAGTTCACTTTTACTTTCGCGATTTTTTACTTGCAACCAAACAAGAGAACAGGAATTATTAATAATATTTCTAGTCTTGTTTAAAGAAGCGGGCACGAGATCGTTCAACTTGACGGTATTTCATGGGTTACCTCGCAGCTCCCGTATCATATTACCGCATTTTTTTTTCTCGAACAACTTTCACCGAAGATTACTTTCATTCCAGCTTTTCTTATTCGTTCGATCCGTCTGAAATGGCATCGACTTTATAAATTACGCTTAGGTGCAGCAGAATTTTCTTGAATGTTAACGAGCAAGTAGCGCGTGCTACTTAGATGGCTTCATAATGCTATAAATAACGAAGGAAAAAATTATTCACGCAGTCTCTGCTTATGTAGAATGAGAATGACATTTTTTTAATGATTTTGTTTTTAATAGAATGCAAGTCGGTCGCTCAAGTCAAGGTTGGTTTTGAAAGTTTCGAAGCATACAAGTTTCTGATGGTTTTCTCGATTTTGGGAAATACCGATACTGATAAGGGGAAATATTATTATTCATAACTAGGCAGCGGATGGCCGCGACCGTTGGGCGGGCGAGAGTGGGCTCGTGTCGAACGGACGAAAAATACATCGCCCAACGGCCGTCCGCTGCCTATTCATAACTCATCAATGGAGTCTTTTATTTAATGATTTGCTCACCTCTTTCATCTCGGTTTCAGCTGCACACTTTCTTTCCTGTATTTCTTAAATAAAATCAACAATTTTCACTTCATATTCTTGTACACCTTCTGTGCAATAAAATTAAGCACAGTAATTATTTCATAGTATACACATACATTTCAAAAATAATATTTCTGTCAACTTGTAAGGCAAGGTTCCATTATGTACAATTTTTAGGGCACTTTTAAGGTTTTCATTTAACTCTTGGCCGATTTCTTCACTGTATTTATCCTAAGGTTAATTTATCTGTCAGTTGGAATGTGACGTACAGTTGGCTGTACACAAACTATCTGTCACATTCTAACTGATAGATAAATTAACTTTAGGATAAACACGTTGAAGAAATCGACCATTTGTCTCGTATTCTATTCTGGCAAATTTGTATTTGTTCTAAAGAACTTTATTAAGCAATTGAACTAATAAACGTGCGGATGTTATACTCGTGGCTAAGAAATTTCATTAATGAATTCAACTCGCACACCTGTGCATGCAAGAGAAGTTTTTTCTTGCATAATTTAATAATGGTTAATTTGTTTTTCTCAGATTTTTCTGAAACATGATTATTACAAGGCAAAAAGCTCTTGCGTGTACGAGTCTCATCATTTCTTGTAATCATGACATAAAAACGCGGATATATCAATTACGTTCGGTTGATTGCCATAATCTACGTCTGCACACACATACTTTTCCATACACGAAGAGGCAGAAACTCTGCAAGAAAACAGCTACCGAACGGAGATGATGCTACTGATCATCGTTCATGATCAACGACGACAACAAAAGAATCATCTCCGAGATGCGAATTAAATGCAACATTAACTGCTTGCCTTGAAATACTTTGCTCCATTCGTCGTCTACACCATAATCAGTGCTGGCGTAACACTAAGATATGTGGGAATTTTGTTAATGAAAATGTTACTCACGAACAAAAGAGTCGTCCGACGTGAGCTTTTTGCTTATGTACGGATCACATTGTTGCAATTGTATTATTTTCGTGTATTTCTCACCAAGGACGTAATTAAAAAGTCACCGGTCGAAGATGAATGGCGATAATTAGAAACAGTTTGTCCAAAAAATAATAAAATAATAATAAAAAAGTTCCCCCAAAAAGGGAAAGTTTAAAAAAGAAATTGAAACGAAATCGAAAGCGCAATCGTGCAACTGTAAAACAAAATTATCTAATGTGCTGCAGTAAGTATAAATGAAATCGTCCCTGAAAATATTACGCAAGCGACTAAAGACTTTTAATAATAAAATAATAAATGATTGTTCTGTGACGGAGCTACTGCAAAATCACCGCATTCATTACAGAAAGGTCAACGGACAATAACTTTTAATAAAGTAAACGGGATGCTTTGTAGTTGGTAATTGTGAATCGGGTTAATGATTGTCTGTTGCAATTAAGTGCGGAAAATTGAAGAAATTAACTTTAACTTAAATGTCACATTAATTTTTTGCAGTGATTTGTAAGACAGTCACTGTTCAGTCGTACGATATACATATTACCAGCTTGTATTATAAAATTAATCAAATTTATTTTAATTTTAATTTTAAAAGAAGTTCATAAGCAGATCTGTAAATTAATTAAATATAATCCTTCTTATTCTGACAATTGTGACAGTTCACCTTTGGGTGTTGACATTAGCTTTTTGTTTCAAATTTAATAATTAAAACCGTAACTACGAGTTTTTCCAAGAATTATTATGTTTTTGTTCTTAATAATTTATTTGAAGAAATTTCCTTATATTCACTAGTGCCGCCGGGATCGGGGTAGAATACAAAAAAAAATTACACATTAAATTTGTTTTTGAGCAACAACAAAGTGTTCAATCATGTATCCGGTACATGTAAATACCAGGGTTCTGTTTTCAGCCACCCTTCCAAAAACACCCTGTATTATAACAAAAACTAATAATCATTACAAAATAAATTATCAATTAAAAACGTAAACAAACTAATAAAGAAATAAATCATTTACTACTAAATTAAGAGCTATAAAAGTCAATTAATTTCAATTAAAATTACAAAAGATTATTTAATTTTCGACTACGTAACTAATTAAACATTCAACGGAATCTATTAAAGCTATGCGACGTCGAAATAAAAATAAGTTTAATGTGGGAAGTATAAAGAATCGATTCTTGACGATCGTTAATAGAAAATTACGAATAACAATTAAATAATTGTGTAAACGTTTACACGTCTAGACGTGATTAATTGAATTACATGTTGAGAAAAAGCTCGGCATGATTTGTTTCCTAGATATTTGAAAAACGAGTATTTCTAAGAAAAAAAATTTATAAGTATGTATATTCGAAAATAAATCGTTTCGAAATACTAATGTTAAATCAAATCAAATTCAATTCGTATCAATTTACTACTTTGATGGATAAAAATTCTGAGGAACGAAATTCAATGCCTTATGGATGGTAGGTCGGACGTTACAAATGCTTTGATCCAGTCGATCGTGCAGTACGTTTAGAAAAATTAAAGCAGTGTGGAAAGACGCATGATATTTGTAATTAGTTTTTAAAAAGGCACACATCGAAAAGTTTGTTCAAACGGTAAATCAAATTTAAAACATAAATAAAACGTGAAATTTCGCAAGGTAGTGTAGTTGAACCTATATAATTTTTTATACATATACCGACATATATACGACATATTTATGATATAAAGTAATAAAATTGAAGATACAGTACGCAAGTACACACAAAGTTCCGAGATTTAAAAGTGTGGGTAAGATAGAATATGTAATAAGTAATAAGTTACCATGAAACCCTTGCCTTGTCATGTACATAAATTATAGATAGATAGATAGATACTCTTTATTTCTGTTTATCTCATCTACTATTCAATGAGATAAACAGAAATAAAGTTTTAATTTTTTTGGACAGACAGTGACTGTGAGGATATAATAATTTTAAACTGCTGTATGCCTGGCAGATGTATTTTGAAATCTGATATTTGTATCTAAATCCATTGTTAAGCCTAAGTTTTTTGCACTATTGACAAATGGAATGATTTCAGAATTAATACGAGGGATTAATTGCTGTTGAACAAGGTTGCAGTCATTTTTCCTATCGAAAAGTAAAGCCGCAGATTTAGAAGCAATGATGAATAAAGGGGCATACGATATTTTCGTCGGCATGCGGATTTTGTTGGGGTGTTGTTACGCGTACACTTTCTCAAGAAATTTATTTTTGCGAAATTGGCGGAAAAATTTAATAAAAAAAAGCATTGTACGTCGCCAATGTAAGTACTACTTTGGATGCGGGAATTTTCGTTCTTTTCGTCGCGTTTGGGTGTAAGTTTTTGAAATGTAATGTTGTTTTTCTCGAAAACGAATATAATTAGGACGACGTTTCATTTTATACTATAATTTTGAATCGTCTCGATTGATCCAAGATGTCACCCTGTGAAATTATTCCGTTCAATTCTGTAAGACGCTGTGCATAACGGCTAATCATTGTCTTTCGCAGTTTTGGCGCATCGTCGCCGTCACTGCATTAAAGATCACTTGCACGATGTAGAGTCGAAGCTAAATTGTAACGATTGTTCTTTCAATAACTTCAGGTTTTAGAGGTTGAAGCATTGTCTTGATGTTGAGCCGTATTTGTACGATTGCATTTTTTCGATTTTGTTAAAAAAGTAAACGAAAGTAATTTTTTTTTTTTATTGGCAGTACTAAAAGAAGACATAGCCCCATCAGGTTGCCGTGTGCAACGCCGCCGCCGCCGTCTTCGAAGATCGCCCCAGTTGAAGCGGAGGCCGCCGCCATCGACTCCTGAGGCGCGAAATTACGAACGTACACCGTGGAGCCGGTCGAAACGCCGGCATATGGAGCGGACGATTGCGGAGTTTCGGAGGATCCAATATCGTAGGCGTTTGGCGGCCCAGAGGCGTGGGGGCAGAGGCGGTAGAGGCGGAAGAGGAGGAGCAAGTGGAGAGAGGAAAAGAGGAGCTGAAGTTGTTGTAAGAGGGAAGAGTAAGTGGGGGAGGTGGCGGCGTTGCAGGTGGTGGGGCGGTCGTTAATAATTATTATTTTAATTACAATTATTACAATTAAAAAAATTTAAAAATTAAACAATGTTTGAATTTACACTAATGAATGACATTTATTGTTGGAGCCTTAAAATTTTCCAAGATTCAGTTTTGCAATGTCTTGGAGCCGCTCGAAGCGCTCCAGTATGGGAAAAATGATTGGTATAGTTTAGACGCAAACAGTATCGATGTCGTTTAGTTGCTCATAGGGGTGGGGCAGAGGTAGCGGAGGTGGCGGTAGGGCGGGAGGAGGAGCAGGGGGTGAAGTTGCAAGAGGAAAGGTTATCGAGAGAAGAATGTGAACTTGCAACTCGTAAAATATTAGCGAATAATTTGAAAATGAAAAGTTTTGTTTCGCGAAACTGTAATTTAGATAAAAATTGTTCGTACTTGATAATAAAAAAACTGTTTGAAATTTTAAGGCTCCAACAAAGAGGGCACGTACTTTAATACAGCGATCAGAAAAAGCATTCAGGTAAGCTGTGCAAGAGTTTCGTAAAATTTTATGTATAATTTTAAGCGAATGTACGGGACAAAATGGGGTGGGTAATCCGCCGCAGATAGGAGCAGAGCAAATGTTTTGAACAGGCAGAAGCGACTTTGCTCAAATCACCATTAATTTGTGAAGTAGCCTTATCTTTGTGTTTCGAATTTCTGTACAAAAATTTGTCGCGCTAAAATCACGGTAACATGTACATAAACGGAAAAGCCATATCGAATTACGCTCGAGTTGAAGTGTTTTGTTTTTGTCTGTTTCTGTTCCCAGTCTAGCGTCATAATTCTCTGTCAATTCAAGAGGCTCTTGAAACGTAGTTGGCGAGAAAACAAATCGCAGACATCGTGAGATAGACGCATTCCGTATGACAGCTTGGAGCTCATAATTTATACTTGTTTGTGAGAAAAATGCAGTCAAGGGCGTGTGCTAGAATTCAAATCAACGGTTACCATTGGTCGGTGCGTTTTTCAAAATCTATCGGACAAGTCCGAGGGGGTGTTGTTAATTTTGACTTGCGGCATGGGAACGCGGAAAGGAAACAGATAGCATTGAAGCTCTAGCGAAAACGGTTGAGTTCATTCTAATTTGGCTTAATTGTGTTTTTCCTTAGGCGCTTGTAGTCTTTATTTGTTTCTTTTTTTGTTAAATCATTTATTTCGGTACGATTTAAATACAGTGTGACAAGAAAGGCAATTAAACTAAATAAGGATTATACGCCTTAGTACGTATTAGGTATTTGACATTTATTTACTCCCTTCAGCGCACCTTTGGTGGTAATATCTGCGTAGAAATAATTTGATTTGCATTAATTAGACTAAAGAGTCAGTACGGTTCATAGTACCATTACATTGAGCTAAATTTAATCAACTATTTTTAGTTACATCTCACTCACTAGTGACCTTCATCTTAGAAAAAATTGATTGGTCAGTGTTTCTTTAATTAGTAGACAAATTCTGTAATTTAATCAACCAACAGCAATTAACGATTTTCCACATCTACCTGGGCTTCAATACAGTGTACTTTTAGAAATCATTCTACCCTAGGGGATTCTCTCAGGCAAATTGGAGACCAAACAATTTGAACTACATTCCTAGCCATTTTCTTAACAAAGTTTCTTTCACACCCTGTATATTGGGGAGGGTCACACTGTGGTCTTTGCCGAGAGATTTGTCGGTTAATTAGAAGCGATTGCCTAGAGACTGTTGCGCCAAACCACCCATAGTGGAGTGCACGTAAGGCAGTCAAAACTTATTTCTTGCGCTTTAAATTAATTAGCTAGGTTAGACGGCGAAAGAGCGACATACAGAGGGTCCTGGAAAACCAGGCAAGTGGGTAGAGCACCACCCTCAAAGCCGTTAATTAACGCTCAGGTGACGGAGTAGAAGAAGTTTTGGCTCACTACACGCACCATATTAATCAGGTTAACTAGAGATAGGGTTAAACCAACACCTCCCACGGGGGGGGGGGGGCTGAAAAACAGGTGATAACAGGTGATTGCTACTGATTTACTTGCAAATTGATCGCTGAAGGCGGCATTTGTATCACATACTTCCCTAAACTATTTGATTAATTAATTAATTAACTCCATTAATTCAGTACACTGTGGTCCCACTGAGGCGCTTTGTGCGTTGGTTTATTAAACAGAACAAGTCTTTGAGTACGATCAGAGTGACGAACACTGTACCAAGACTCGAGCTCAGTTAAAACTCAATTAATTATTAATCTAATTAAAGGAGCAGAGCTCTCCAACAGATATCTGTGTAGACATTAAACCACCAACGGTGTGGATCGAAAGAAAATAGATCGCGCCGATATTCGAAAGTGAAATTTGTTAAACGAGTTATACTGTACTTTCTGAAAATCGTAATTTTTGAGTATTTGTATTGATTTCAAACGCAATGGTTTTTCCGCTCAAGATCTCCGATCCCACAGAGGCGAATATCAGGAGTTTTTCCCCATTTCTTTTAGTTTTTTTCAATAAATAATTAATTAAATTTAATTGTTGCGTTTCATTATTAAATTATCTAATTCCTTGTTCGAAAGGGTTATTTGCTGCTCCACCAAAAGAACCAGGTGATCACAACGAAATTATAGGGTTACGTCGACGACCGGGCCATATTTAGGAAATACTAGAACGATTAGCCACTTGTCGCACGAGTTCCGAAGGGACATTCAACCCTAAATATAATCTAGGTCATTAGGACGGATAATAGCAGCCGGGCGGCAGTAAAACCTTTGACTCGAGTAGGTAGAATAGGCAGGGGCCGGACTAAGGGCCAGTTGTACAAAGTGGGTTTAAACTGACGCTCAACTGAACCAGGTTCAAAGTAAACAAATTCGCATAGGATTTTAATGACATATATGGCAATTAATGCATTCATAAATAAAATTTGATGCGATTTTGATCACTTTGAAACTGGTTCAGTTGAGCGTCAGTTTGTACAACTGGTCCTAAGGCATGTTAGTGGTAGCTTAACATCTGGATGACCCTTCTTGGAACTCTTTGAAGATAAGTGCTCACCACCGTTACTTAAAGGGACAATAAATTTCGATTGTTGTGGTTTGTTTGGACAGTTTTAGTGTCTATTTCCTTGTACGTAATATTCAATCTAATTGGGGGGGGGGGGGGGGCGTCACAACTTTAATCCTGAAAGTTATATTGAACGTTCAGGGAACCTCAAATCAAATCAACTGCATTCTGAATAGATTTGGTGTTTCATGCTGTTATTTATTTTCTTTCATTTTTTTAGTAGAAACAGTTTTACAAATCCTTTTTCATTAATTATGCACCCCTTGTTGAAAATATTATGTTCCATCAGCTTTCACTTTTCTCAAATTTGACATAATTACTCAAATTTTTCTGTTTGTTTAAAAGCGTTCACATTCAACATCTGTGTTCACTTTTTTTTTGTTAGATTCTGTGAAAAATATGATTTTGACAAAATACTGCGCTCTTAAAAATATCATAAATAAATATAATAAGCAGGTTTTGATTGAAATTTCAAAATTCCGGATACTTTCTAGACGGTCTATATATTTGTTACAAATGGCGTTTTGTTCGAGTATCGCAAAAAAATACTTCTTGTAGCTGACGTGTCGTGTATATATTAACAATTCTTTCAAGGGAATGTTGAAATGACTAAAAGAAGAAATATACCGTATTACTAAATGGCAAATGCCAAGTTACAACTAACTAATAATAAGTAAGAATAAATACATTTTTAATTATTTTGGAATTAAAAGTTTAAGTAGCGACATCCTGCGATCGCTTTTTGACCTGACATTGCATTAAGATTGACAAATTGCTGTTAAAACCGATTTGCAACAAAATTTTATTTTGTTATTAATAATAATTAAAATTAAATTCTGTATTGAACTCCATGGCAAAATTTGCGGCAGCACTGCATTTTAATAACTTAACACAGGTTTTGCAACAAATTATAATCAAAATTAGTTGCAATACATATAAGTGGAAGAATGGTTTTTATATATTTCTTCCTCGTTTTAGGGATTTAAATATCCTTCAACTTTTTTCCCTTTTATGCTTCGTACAGCATAAGTTTGTATTCGTACACCAAATATTTTTTTAAAGGTTCTCATGCATCGAGTAATTTGTTTTGCTTTGTTGTACATACGCTTTCAGTTTGTTGTTGTTAGGACATAGCAGTCATACATGCATCAAATCATCTACATTTCAACGATATAAGAATGTGAAGTTAGATAGATGATTACATAACAGAAAAATTACTTCACAATACAGTGGTTCAAAATATCCAAAACTTGTAAAAAGTGAATTTTTTCTTTCGACTTCCTCGGCGTTTTTTTCGCTCCCCTTCAATCCTCCTCTTGAATTTCACTACATTCTCATCTGTTTTTCTTCCTTATACATTACTTACTCTATGTGGTTTTATTTTCGTTTGCTTTTTCCTTTTTCACACTGATTCTAATCGGTTTATAATTACATTCATTTCATTCTTAGATCTTGTTGGCATTACTAGAGATCTGTTTGTTTGTATTGCTCGGAGTTACTCTAAAAGCTATCATATATAGTTTTCAGTCTAATTTGCTTATCTCGTGTTGAAAAAACTTCAAATTTGACTGATAACTACACATGATAGCTTTTAGAGTCACTCGGAGCAATACAAACAAACAGACCTTAGGTCGTGTTGGCTATTTATGTTTTTGGCGGTAATTTTACTGACGTTAACTTTAAGAACAAAACAAAAAGTGATATGTGAAAAGAAACAAGGTCAGCAGATCTCCGCGCGCTAATCGGTCCCGTTAACGAGGCGAAGCGCAACCTCAAAAAGACGAAACGGAAACATAAGTCGCGCATTATTTAAGGTGTGTAAAGTACAGGAACGGTAAATATGAGACCACGGTCGCCGTCGATAATTATTTAGTCCGTTGGTACGTGAAAGTGGAGTGAGTGCCTGCCGCACGTATCTTCGTACGGACGGCCTTGGGAACAGCCGGAATTCGGCCTCTCCTAAATACCTCCGGGAATATGCCATTACGAGGCGCACTCATCGTCGCCGTCCGCTTTTTTGGTAAATACGTAACCACATGCATGCAGATCCTAATTCGATGATCGATCGAATCATTAAGGTGGATGCAATTAAATTTTAGAATCGATTCTTTTTTTAAACTTGGTGTTCTAGAGGTCACGTTCATTTTTTCGGGCAGTTTTGAATGACGTTTAATAAATAAATAAATAAGTATCATTATCAAAAAATACTCTATCACATTCTTCAAGAAAGTTAGAAAATACAAAAAAAACTCTAGAATGAAAACTAAGCTATAGCATGAAATTTATGTATACATAGGTACAACATATACAAATGAAAAATATTTTGAACGAAAAACATACAACAAACAACCAAACAGCAAGCATGGCCGCCTTGCATGGGATGACTTATTATGTAGCGAATTGGCTTCAATTTGTCAATCCTACTGCAATGTCAGGTCAAAAAGCGATCGGAAGATGTCGCTACTTAAAATTGAAAAACGTACCGTTTAAAATTTTTGTTTTTATCACTTCAAACCGCAGTCTGTTTAAGTAAGTTCAGACACATAACTCTTGACTTTAAAGACGTTCTTATAATAGATAATTATTTGATGTGGTAAACCTCAGTTTATTTGATTTTAATTCAGCTTCAACAATACAAGAAGTGATGACCTACAAATAAGAAAAAATACTGCGCGTCTTTAAACTAATGTTCTTTGTAAAAAAAGTGAGCAATAACAGTTATATCAGAAAAAAGTTATCATAAAGTACTGAAACGGTCGTGAAATTTGTTGTCAAAACAAAATCGATTATTGCGTGTTTAATTTCAAATAACAAACACGTGGCCAGACGTTCGGACCTGACAGCAGTAAAAATTCGGCCGGATGCTTAGGGGTGTCGCGCTGCCCTTTCTCAAGAGGCTATATACCACATAGCCAGTCTTTAGAAATTCTATAACTTCAGGCACCATGCAAATTGCACTACAGTCTCACAGACCTCATAAAACATATCTGCTGACATGTGGTCGCGCTAAATTGCAGATACCGGTCTGTTATGAGAACGAGATCAAATTACGTCGCCAGTTAAAGTCTGTTTGTTTCAACAAGCACAGGATGTATTAAGATTTCAGCCTGGTCACTTGTAGCATCAAGTGGTTGCACATGTCGGGAGATCATCATGAAGCTGTGGGATAAGCTAACTGGGGTGGCGTAATTTATGGATGTATACGAGAAAATGCATTCAGGGCGTGGCGTGGGTTGAAATTAGAAGCAGCGATTATCATTGGCCGAAAATTTAGCTTGCGAAGTCCGTGGGGTGGGTTTAATTTTTACTTGGAAAGGACGAAACGCGAAAACAAGGATATAGAATTTGAGCTCTGGCACGAATGGTCGAATTCAGTTTTAATTTTAGACTTAGCGGTTTTTCTTTAGCGCTTGCAGTCATTTACTCATTTTCTAGGTAAATCATTTATTTCGGTACGGTTAAATACAGTGTGTTAAGAAAGGACAATTAAACAAAACACGAATACGTACGTTCCGCGTCGCGAGTGTTATAAAGCAGAAGTGAAGTGTGTGGGTGTTCCATGGGTTACGCGCGGAGAGGTAATTTGAATTTATTTGTATTTCTTCGTCACACATTTGGTGGTATTTAATCACCTATTCATAGCTATCTTCTTAACAAAGTTTTTCTCACACCCTGTGTGTGTGTGAACCAAGCTGTGGTCTTTGCCGAAAGGTTTGCAGGTTAATTAGAAGCGATTTGCCGAGAGACTGAAAGGGCTATAACCACCCATAGTGGAGTGTCGAAAAACAGTCAACTTGGGTCCATTGTGCAATAAATTAATTAGATAGGTTTAGCCGACGAGAAACGACGAGGAGGGATTTGAAAAAAGGAGTACATAGTAACACCCTCTTAAGGCGATTGGACGTAGCGAGAGAAGATCGTGCCCATTCGACCTCAATTAATTAGTTTAGCTAGGGTTTCCCATCACCTCCGAAAGGAGTCCCTGAAAAACTGGTGATTGCTATTGATTGTCCTGCAAATTGATCGCCGAGTGTGGCATTTTGTATCACATAACGTCTCCAAAACGTCTTATTAATTAACTAATGAATTCCATTAATTAAGTACAGTGTAGGCCCATTGTGTCACACTGTGCGTTGGTTTATTGAGCAGAACGAGTCTTAGAGTACGATCTGAAGTGGAAAATACTCGTACCAAGACCACTATAAGTTGAACCTAAATTAATTGTTAATCTAATTGAGGAGCAGAGTTCTACAACAACTACTCGCGTGTGCACGAAACCACCACCTGTGTGATTTGAAGCTAGTTAGGTCGCTCCGATATTCGAAAGTGAAATCAGTTAAGCGAGTTCCACTGTACTTCCTGATAACCGTAAATCGCTCATTATATCATTATATCAGACCACTCAGTGGCTGGCACAAGGAGTTTTTACATTTTTTTTTGCAATAAATAATTAATTAAATCTAACTTCCGTATTTTTATTTAAAGGTATTTAAGTTCCTTTGATCTCTCGAGTTATCCACCGCAGCACCAAAAGAACTGAGTTACGACAACGTAAGTCCAGATTTGCAGCGATCACGATCCATATTCAACGGTAAAGTTGTATCGCGAGGTCCAAAAGGGGTCGTTCTACCGTAGACAAGTAAATAGGGCAGTGGAGAGTCCCTTTAGCGCCGGCAATAAATCTAGGTAGTGTAGACGACCCAGACGGATGGAATAGTGCATGACGAATTGTAGTAATAAACCGTTGGGGGACCCTTCTTGGGAATCTCTTCGCAGGTAAACTGTCTGTTCCGTTCGGTCCAGTTATTTAATTTGGCAACAAATTTAATTTGGACAGTTTTATTGGTTATTTTAGTTGTCCGAAAAAGTCAACAAATAAAGTGACACGTTGACCAAGAACACATTTTTCATTAAATTTTTTAATTGATTTTTTTAATTACGTATTTGCACAGTTTAAAAGTAACTTAAAATTCCATTGGAACATGCGATACTTATATTGATTATAATAACTTTTAGATACGAATGATTTGAAGAAAAGAATTCCAATAATTTGACATTTCAATACTTCTCTACTATTACTTTTTTAATTAGTTGTAATTACCTTTCTAATACTATCTATAATTACTAAAACGGAATGCTTTATGAAACCAAAACATTTAATGCTTCTTCCAAACTGCTTACAGTTATTTTCTGAAAAGAGGTTCTTGCAGTGACATTAATATTTATTACCAAATATGTACATAGTAATATGCAGAGTACGGGAAATTAAAACAAAATATAAATAAATACAAGTTATATTATTAAACTATTAGTTAGGCAACCATACCTACGTATTTAAAACGTAGAGACCTGTGTAAAATTAAATGGGTTGTCCGCCCCTAACCCCCGTACTTTATCTACTATAGTAAGAGCGGGAGGATAGTTGTGATGGGGCGAATTGTGGTTGTATCAAATTTTCAGATTTAGGACAAACATCCCTTTCCAGTTCTCTAAAAATGTATAAACAGAAGTTAAAACAGATTTTTTAAACTTGTTCGAGAGTTATATTAGTTCGATTTCACCTTCAATGTCTCTTTGAAGGGTGAACACCGCTTAAAGCATAATAACAGATTTGCGCATGAACTGCTAAGTCCACTTTTTACAGGTTTTGGATCTTTTGAACCACCGTAATGTGAAGTAATTTTCCTGTTATGTAATCATATAACTTCACATTCTTATATCGCTGAAATGTAGATAATTTGTTGCATATATGTCTGCTATGTCCTAACAACAACAAACTGAAAACGTACAACTGCTAAGATAGTTGGAGAGTGTCAAAGTTAGTATGAAGTTTTTATGCTGTCCTACAGAATCTTTAAAATTGGACTTGGTACTATTAGGCTCCTAGCCGACGATAGGTCGCGTTCATATTTGTTGGCCTTCGCCTGTGTAAGGCACAGGTCAGAGTCACTTGACGCAATGACTTAGAAAGCGTTCAGTTACTGATGCATAAGGCCAACGTACCTTTGTACGATTGTACGAAAAATCAATTCACGCCGAAAACTTTTGGGTAGCACCTTGTATTCGTAAATACCTGTTTGTTTATAATTGACTTCATTGTAGAATTCGTTCATTATGCCATATCCCAAATATTTCTATTATTATTTTACTATTTTATTGTAATTAATAAAAAATGATTAATAAAAAATGTAATGTAACTGATTGTTAAACAAAATATAATTTAAATTATTGTTCTAGATGAAACTGACAGGTATAATAAATTATTTATTATCGTTAAAATGAAAATCATTATTACATAGCAGGGTGGAAAGAAAAAGTACGTGGGTGATCCCGTCGCGAAAATATCTCGGTGAGTTTCACTCGGCAGCTGCGACTCCATCCAAAGACAATATCGAAAAGAAAGTTTTAAACTTGAACTACAACAGTATCATGAGATATTGTGATACGAAAGAATTGTGAGCGTTCGGAATGAAGTTAATTATACGCCTTCTTATTTTAATTCCGTGGAGTATCTTACTTTACGACTTCGTGCATATTTGGTTGCCAAAGAATTACCGAAATATACCTAAAATAAAAGTGTGCTTTCTTTTATTTTAATTTATTCCTAGCCTATTCTTTGCATGCCGTATATTTTTAGGTGTGAGATCACAAGAGACATTCAGTTAACTTTCGAGTTTACTTGCTAATCGATCGTTGATATCACCATCATGTGCAACGTGCGGATGAATAAAGGTGGCTTTAAAAATTGATTATACATGTGCCGAGTCGTAAATAAAATCGTCCGCGTGTACGTCCTGTTTGTTATGTATAGTTCTCCGTGTCCAAAGAGACGCATTCTCCTTGTAATTTGTAGGTGTCGAGTGGAGCTCGTAAAGTCTGCTGCTAGATCCGGGTTTTCTTGCTCGAGGAGATTCCTCGTTGTTTGAATTAGGTTTTTTTTTCTTTTCGATGTATCTGAACGTAGCTGGGCGTCAAGGATGTTGAAATTTATGCAAAAATATTTGTTAGTCCGCATTTCATAAACAAAACTACCTAAACGATTACTGTTTGGTATCATGAACTTGTGTAAGTGAAAATTTAAATACTTTTTTTAATTTTATTTCTTTTATAATCGCAAATTTCTTTTGTTACTAAATAAAAATACATTCAAAACATATTTATGTAGCCAATAATATTATCAACTCGAATGCAAATGCCAGTCATGGCCTCATGATAGAGTGAGTTTTCTTATTATTGTTTTCATAAGAGATGAGCCCAGCGCCTGACGTTGAATCATCAGACATAAAAAGCATAACTCCATTCGTTTTTCTTATTCACCGTTGACAAGGAAATAATATTACAATATTTGTCGGTTATAACGTTGGTGGGCTCAACTTCCGTGAGTTTGATAATATCTTTTCTACATGAGTACGTGATAATAAGCCATAACAATATAAACGGAGTAATGAGTGAATAATCCAATATATCAAATGTTTAAAACGAAGAATTCGTTTGCGCCCTCAGATTTCAATTTATATTTAAACAAGGTTCCATTGAAAACAACAATTTCAATCAAATTAATTTACACTCGGTAATAAACAATTGAAAACAACAATTTCAATCAAATTAATTTACACTCGGTAATAAACAAACTCGGCGACCTATTTTACATAAATGATTTAATTACAGTCACGAAGAAATTATGTCATTGCCGCAACGTGTTATTTTTACGAAGGCATCACTAATTATTGCTTCCGTCAAAACGATGATATTATTTATTTTGTAGATTGTTAGTCTGCTCCAGTTACAAATCTATCAAGTTTTGATAACTTAATATTTGTCAGAATCCACGATTTTTAAAAACTTCTCTTCCGTATTTATTTGAACACCAAGGACGAGCAACCGCAGACTCCCGCTTCTGGAATGTTACAATAAATGTTTCCGTGAACACTTACGAACGAGCAATCTTTTTGTTTTCTTCGTTGAACAATTGTAATTATTGCGCGACTAATTTATAATCGTCGCCGGCATGCTGCTTAACAGCTTTATAATATTTTCTTGTATGCCGGATTTCTGCCGCTACTGTAAGATGATCGATTCAAAAAATTGCTTGATCGCTTCTTTGTTTGAACTTTCTCTTCCTGCAGTGACTAAATTCCGGTCATCTGTCTGCTTTCTTCTCGCTGAATAACAAAGTAAGGTTTGTTTGGCTTTTGACTTCGTTTTACGAAGTGTTCATTACAATACAATAGTCAAACATGAGCACTTATTTTCTGGGACGCTGAAAATAAGTTAAAACATAAAAAGTGACCTAAAATATAAAAAATATGTCGAAATTCTCAGTAATAAAAGTAAATTCATATCATATTCAAAATCTTCATAGTAATTTAAATAATTTAAATATTACCTTTTTCGTTAAACTCAATTTGCATCATTTAATATTAAAGTAAGTCTAACAAAAGAATATTTTGTGAACGAATTTCACCTTTCGAGATGAAATTTATTTCTGTCCGCGCAAATGAATTAATTCACTTTCGAGTAAAATCAGACGCCCACAAAATTAGAAATCAGGTAGATATTTCGCAGGATAAATAAGTGGACGCCAATTTCACTCGAAACTGTAACGACTTGAAATTTCCGATGTCAATTCGTTTCATGTGGGTAGAAATCTCCTCTTAGCCCTTATTTAACCGCAAAAGCCAACGTTTAGCGTGTTCGTGAAAGTTCAAATTATGTAATTCGTGAGGTTGAGCAAATAATTACAATAATTTCAGTGTTCGTAAGGCATTGTTTCATACCAGAGCAGAATAGAGGCGATCAAACTATGCGGAACAGCGAGTTTATATCCAGTATTTTTTTTTTTAATTTCATTATACCAAAAACATTGAATTGAGCAGAGATAGTGACAAATTAAACGAGAGCCTAAATTCTATACACTATTGAAAAAGAATGGTGTTGTTTGCACCGACTTTTGTATGAAAATTAACAATACTAAAGACCACAGCAATAGAGACACGATAAGAAAAGTGTGCATTAAAGCCTAGTCCACAATTGCCCGGGAACGAAAACGAGAACCGGAACGGGAACGTTAAAAAAGTTAAATCATTTCATAATCGTACAAGTGTCCACAATGCATCGGTAAATACGATTATGAAATGATTTAACTTTTTTAACGTTCCCGTTCCCGTTCTCGTTTTCGTTCCCGGGCAATTGTGGACTAGGCTTAACTGTTCTAAATACTAGAAAAATAAACTAAAATCGTAGTACCAGGAATTCTTTTGCTTGCACCAAATCATTTCTACTCTTTACGGATAATGACTCTTTTATCTAGAGTTATAAATTAATGTAAAATGCATTTCATGATTTACACTTTTGATATCATATTTAAATTGAGTTAGAAAAGGTTGATTATTGTAACAAGTGAAAAATAAATCTCTGAAGAAACTATAGTAATAAATATGTTGGTATTTTCTTAGTAACTTAGAGTCAATTATCTTTTCATTCGGTCGAATTAACAAAAAAGCAGTTACTTGGAAATCCACAAACTAAGCGCACATGTGACTTATTAACAAATTCGAAAGTACACGAAAAGCAAATAAAAAAAATATTTTTATTATACCTGCATCAAAATCTCTGTTTTTAAAACTAAAACGCGTGCGAAACAGGGCGATTAAAGCACGCCGTGTTTTAAAGTTGCCTAGGAACAATACATACAATCTCCACGTTAACGATTCAAAATGCGATCCACAGGCAACTTTACAAAATGAATTTAAATGTTACTGTCTTTCTAATTTTCACACTTTAGCGCAAGTAAAAGGCCGTTAAAAGCGCTCCGCTGCGCGTCGCGCTTTTAAACCCGTCGCGCATGCTTTAAAGGCTTTCTTATGCACTTGTATTATAAGATACTATTATTTAATGAATAGTTAGTCAGTTTGAATATAATTGACTTGGTTAGACTGCTTCTCAGCTGGTTAGTAAATAATTTATTAAAAGTGCGAAAGTCAAACAAGCTAACCGTCGAGATCACGTTACCTTTCGAAAGATGGGTTAAGTAATTATTATAAAATTTGTTGTATAAGTAAGGATTCCTGAATGAGAAAACATCTCGCGAATTGTAAAACACAGTTTGGTGAATATAATATCATTCGTAATGATCGAGCGAGCAGATAAAAGAATGTCCAACAAATTTCAAATATGTTTTTTTAGTTTTCCCCGAAGCTATAAATCAACTAACATTGAAGAGAAGGAGAAGAGACGCAACGACACGATCCCGAAAAATAACTTTGCAGAAGATTTTCAAAAATGGAAGGAATGCTGAGATAAATGTGTGAAGTCCAAAGGGGGTTCGTCGAAGAAGATTGAAGTACCGTTATCCAATATTAAATGGCTGAATAGTTTTCGGACAGATCTCGTATCACGTCTATTAAATCCAGTGTAGTAACATATCTAGTTATCTAGTTACAAGTATTTAGATACAGTATCTAGATAGTTTTAGTGTATCTGTATCTGTAACTAGTTACATTGTAGTACTTGGTATCTGTAACTGTATTTAGTTACGTTTATGTAACTGAGCAGTTAGATACATAGATACATTTTTTAAATAAAAATTGAAAAAAATATTTTATGCCATCTAACCCTATGTTACAAGAAATTAAAAGTACAGTTTCCTATAATATACAGGCTAAACGTTAATGGAAAGCTCTCCTTTATTGTGCAATGCCTTTTTATAATAAACTTCCACAACGGATAAATCAGTAAAGCTACCTACTCAGCTAAGCGGATAGCGTTTTATGGTTCTCGTGCAGCATTTGTGATTGGCTATAATTTTGAATGAGCCAATCACAAATGCTGCACGAAAGCCGCAAAACGCTATCTGCTTAACTGAGTACGTAGCTTAACCAATAGTAGAAGTTTTCGTACGGAAATACATACATCGACTACTATTAACTTTGGAGCCGTATTTATGTTGAGTTCGGAAATTCACGCAGTGCAAGCTTGGAGTGAAAAGTAGAGTGAGAACGCAGCTGTTTTGATATTCGTAAAAGTGAGACAAAAGTGCTCGAGGAGTGAATAGAGTGAACTTGGAGGAATTACCGAACCCAGCATTAGTAGAAGAATATACAGGGTGTATACAGACTGTTAATTATACCGACAGAATGAAACCACGACAAGAAGCGATGTCCGAGAGTATGGGAAAAATGTTTAAAAAAATTCTTTCTACTTTAGTTACTGGTTAAAAATTCGAGGAGCAGATGAACGAAATAAAAGTCTTTTTATAGTTTTATGATACTGCAGCATGGCTTCGTGAAATTGACTTTTAAGTGGAATTTCACAACTCCGTTTTTAGGTCAACGCCCGACCTGAATGCGAACTCGAAAATATTTACTTGACAAATAATGCATGCAGCAAATTACCTGAAACAGATTATTCCACGCAAAGAATAACAACACTTTAGAGACCTGGTAAACAAATAAATCAGTAAACTCATTCGTAATTTGTTTCGAATATTAATTATTATAATTTCGTTTTGTGTGTGAGGAATTATCAACATAAATCTATGAAAATTTTAACAAATTCTTAATTAATTATGAACTATTCCTTAGAATTTTTTAAACGCGATCCCGTAATCTATTACATAAAGTTTTTATAGTCGGCGATAACTTCAGATCTAATAAATCTTCGGAGAAAACCGATTCATTTAAGCAATACTTTGCAACAGTAATCATTCGTTTGTGGTGATAATTATTACCAATTAGTATTTCGCATAATACTAGCGACGCGACGTTTAAAACAACAGATTGTATCCTAATAGTTTTATTACAATTTATTGTATGCTTTATCAGATGCCTGTCGGGCCGGTCATAACATGACGGCTGGTACATTTCACTCTAGTAAATAATCCGCACGAATTAACAAACATTATTTATACAAATATTTGCGAATTTATTATTCGTATTTCGTACGCAATTTTAGAAATTACTAATAATTACGTCACGTAAAAAAAACCTTCCCCAGCTGTTAAACGAGTAATAAAATAAATTGAAATGTTTGTCAAGGTCACATTGTGCGGAAGCGAACGTCAGTAAAAAAAAAATTATAGTCCTATTATACAGCTGCATTTATAGTACGTGGCCGCCGTGTGTCGTACGCAATTTCTTAATTAACAATAAATTGTTTACAAGAATTTTACGAACATTCTTCCTGTAATCTGTAACATCGATTCTCTTATGCGTTTTTTTTTTGTCGGTACAATTGTCATTCACCCTGTATGCAATGTAATATATTTTGAACTTGTGAATTTTATTAATGTCATAAAGCGATAATTGTTATTTGTGTTTACATTTCTCAATTTCAAACTTTGATGCTTTGTCAGTTTTTTTTTTAATTGAAATAAAGAACATTATTATTTTTATTATTATGTAACACATTTATGTATGTATCTAAAAGTATCTAAAAGATATCTATTTAGATACATTTATACTATATCTGTATCTGGATCTAGTTACTTTTAAAAAAGATGTATATGTAACTGTATCGAGTTACAAATTAGGATAAGTATCTGTATCTGAATCTACTATGGAAATCACGGAACTTGAGTGCTGCGTAATCAATCGCCGAAGCAAGAACCGACAACTATTTCAGTATTATTTCTTTGTCAACGGTGAATGAGAAAAAAGGACGGAGTTATGATTCATAAGTCTGTTGATGCAACACCAGACAATTCACAACTCTTGTGAATAATATAGTAGATACTTTGAAAAATGTATCTGTTACAACACTGATTAAATCATGATTTTTTTTAAAGGATGCCAAATGGTGTTAGTTTCTTCTTAGATAAGTAATTTAAATATTCCCAATTTGTAACATAAAAATTGAAATCTCATTTCTTTTATTTTTTTTCTGTATTCCTTCTATTGCTTGCATGTGATCAGATCCACATAACATGCTGGAATCTCAAACCAATTTGAATAACAAGTAATTAATTAGTTCCTCTAACAACTGAAGACCTTCTTTAAGGTATGCCCAGCCTTTGTACTATGCATTAAAATATTTTTCAGATAAGGGGAGGCTATGAAAAACAAAATCTCTTAGTAACTTTTATTCTGACATTTGCTTCCTGACCCCTGTCAAATCTGTTTAAACGCCCTTGAACACCCTTGAATTCATGGGTCAGCAAGCAATCCAACGGCATTTGAAATTAGTCGTTATCATGTTAAAGAGTTTTAACAAAGCCCTATGTATTCAACTGGAAGACTTTTTCTACTATCGTCAAATGTATCTTGACATTTCAATTTTGACATAAGTTAATTTCATTTAAGCTACGACTTAGGTTTTACTTTTCATAGACTTCTCTAATCTGAAATATATTAACGCATTGTACTTGACCACATTATGTGCGATGTACTCCTGTTACTTTTTTTTTTTATAATACCATGCGTATCAATATATTACAGAATATTAAACTATAAATAAAATAAAATTGAAATTTCACCCGAAGGCGGTTCAAGGATGATAAAACCTGCTGAAACGGCGTTCTTTTGAGGAAGGAAATAGTCGGAGAGACATTCTGTGAAAAGTGCACCTTATGACAATGTTGATACCTGGAGGTATATAATATATGCTGTATTTTATGTACTGCAAGAATTCACACGCGAAAAAACATTAATGGGCAAGATTAGAAACTCAAAATAAATTCTAAATGTGAAATTAATAAATAAGAGAGTAGAAGGAGATTTGTCAGAAGAAACTAAACGGAACAACTAAGAAGAACGTGGCAAGAGAAGCTGAAAAGAAAATACGAAATCACACAAGGAAGGAGGGCCCGAAAAAATTATAGAGAAGACCTGTGAAGAATCGAACTCAACTTCCCAAAATATCTCGATCGAGGTAAAAACTCAAATTAAAATACGTGAATTCAATCTTGAATTACCCACAAGTCCATAACGTAACTAGTATATAAGTACATTTTTGATGTTGGTGTAGTCAAAAAGCGAAAGTATTTCGCCTTTCACGTTCTTCTTGATTATGCACTCACTCGCACAGGGTCGGACTATTCTAAAACAGTGTGTTCTCCATTCTCGTTCCGACATTCCCAGTTATATTTCCGAGTTGGAAAGAGGCGTCTCCACCGTCGAACTTTCTACTTCAGCTCTCAACGGTGTCAAAACAAGAAAATCAAATGCATGCATTCCACAACATCCTCCGCTGACCGTATTAATCGACTTGGTTGTTTAGAAAATGCATTTGATTGCGTCAGGAACTCGCCTTGCGTAACAGATTCGCGGGCGAATTTCACTACCGGACGATTTTCAAAACAAAATTTACACACATAATGATGCAAATGAGTCGTCGTACTTTCACATACACGAGCGGTTTATCGGCCGGCGATTAAAAACTCGTACCGGTTCCTGGAGCGCTTGTTTTGTTGTTTCCTTGTTCCCCATGTATTTACTTCCTGATCTTCAGAAATTCTTCTATCACATTTATCAATGAGAACATTTGAAGGGTCCAGGGGAAAAACGATGAGATTCCATTTTTAGTCGATTTCGAGAAAAATGCTTAAAAAAGTTTCCTGACTACTTGTTTTACTTGATATGTTTGTCTCGGTGATTTTAATAACTAATAGAGTTCCTTATAAACAATTTAGATGCAAATAAAATATTATAAACTAATTTTGGACCAGGCAATGAAGGCAAGAGTAAAAATGGACCCTCATCGTTTTTCACCTGGACCCTTCATTTCATTTTACAAATTTCCTTTTTGATTCTTAACGTTCCTCTCTTTTAAATCGCGACATCTCGCGATCCCTTTTTGACCTAATATTGCAACGAAAATCTTAGTTTCTTTCCTTATTTATAAATATACATAAAGTTTGTAGACATATAGGAAAAAGTTTTATTATTGATTTATTGATTTTAATCAAAACAAAAAACAATACAGTCACATCTAAATAGTTCATTTAAAGTTTGGCGGGAATGTCGGAAAATACGAATGTTCAAAAACGAAAAATTGCAGTAGTTCAAAAACTTTTTCTTGTAGAATTGATGCGACCGAACAAAATTAAGTGTAACCAATGACATAAAGTTAAAAATAAATAAAAACTCGAATCTTCTCCACATAAATTTAATGTGAACACGCTACATGTAATTACATGTTTCGGCCTAACGATAGAAAATTAAATAAAAGGCCATCTTCAGGCTGAAATATGAGAAAAATGTCACAAAGGTGGAAAAGATGAAAATTGTGAGAGAACTTACCAAAAAATTAAAGAACGAAAACTAAAAAACTACTACATGTGAAGGTAACTATAAGTTACATGTTAAATATTTGTCAGGTTAACATAATGTGCAAGTTAAAGTAAGTATATCAACGTGAAAAGGCGAACGATATGACTGCGTGCACTATAAAGTCAAGATGGTGGATGACAAGGTAAAATGTGTTGGTAAAATAGACAACTAACCTATGTAGTAAGGGGGCACGTTCAGAAATATAGGCCAGTACATCAAAACGAATTAAGACGAAGGGTGGAAATAAACTCGATTCATGAAAATTAATTTAAAAGACTCTAATTGGTCATTAAGACAAAACGGTTTTAAATTACGGTTTTGAAAACATCTGTGAATTTTAAATTGTTCGAGAAAGTCATTGTCTCTGAAAGAAGTAGTAAAATGTAAGAGAGAGACTGAATTATCATCCGTCTTAAAAGTATGACCCGACAGGGTAACATGTTCAGCAAAAGTTGATTTGAATTTGTAAAGAAAGAGTAAAAAAGGACACGCAGTCATATCGTTCGCCTTTTCACGTTGATATACTTACTTTAACTTGCACATTATTTAACCTGACAAATATTTAACATGTAACTTATAGTTACCTTCACATGTAGTAGTTTTTTAGTTTTCGTTCTTTAATTTTTTGGTAAGTTCTCTCACAATTTTCATCTTTTCCACCTTTGTGACATTTTTCTCATATTTATATCTCTCATATTTTTATTTAATATTCATAACATGTAACAATAACATGTAGCGTGTTCACATTAAATTTATGTGGAGAAGATTCGAGTTTTTATTTATTTTTAATTTTACTACCAACTCCACTATGAGCCTTACACGTGGGTTTGCCATGTTTTGTAATGACATAAAGTGTTTAAATACAATATTTTATAAAAATTATGACCGAAAATCTCATTTTTTAAGTGTGGTGGATAACACACTTATGGAACATGCTGTGTATGTGAAAACAATTTACTAACGTAGAACTCATTACAGTCGATAACTTTTATACAAGATACTTTGCTTTATAATCAATGTACAACTCTTATACTCACATGAACTTAAAACGTTTCTTCCAGGTGAACTTTCTTGTTAGACCTAAAAGTTGTAATGCCTCAATGTTTATACGTTCTACATATTTGTATTCGTGTTTCTTGATTAGACTGTAGATTTCATCTTTGAATTGGGATATTTCAGGATCTGTGTGTATGTTTCCATTCCTAATGAACCAAGTAATATTTGCAGTTAGTTACGCCAGGATTCGTACAATGTCAAATTAGGAAATTTGATATAATGTAGTTCTTTCCAAACTCATGCCAATACATTGAACTGAATAATTAACTACCATTTTCATTATTTATACTAATGGAAATGCTTTATTCATTTTTGTAAATTGAAGCGTTAGTTTAATTTAAATGAATTCGCGATTTTCTAGTTAACAATAATCGTTTGAAGCTTGTTTCTGGCTTATTTAGCGCTCTTTCCAGTACGCTGCAAAGATTGCAGTGTATTGTATTAAAACCATTTGTAAAATTGGAATACACCAAAGGTGCATCTATGAAGAAATACTTCAACGTGCTGTACTATGGTACACTTGCTTGGTTTTCGGTTGCCTTAGAGTTTTATAGTTATCCTTGTGTTTAATTCTAAATCCTTCTCGAATTAAATTTTAAAGCGGGTCCTATGAAGTAGGTACCTACTGAGTGATATAATTTGGTTCATCCGTCGCTTACTGAAGGAAATCGGTAATGCAAATTGCATTATGAATTCAATTTATTATAATACAGATGTCAACGTAAGGCCAAAAGTCTTCGGTATGGAAATTATGATTCGAAATCAGTTCTCATAGCACCACAGAATTCAGTGGATGGACAAGAAGAGTATTCATTTTTTTAACAAATCGACAGCAAAAAAAGACGATCAAGTAGAAATCAACCATTTAATGATTACCTGTATAATAAAAGTATGGATTGTCTCGACAAGGCTATTAATTCCAAACTGGTATATAACATATTCAGGAAGTACAACAAAAGGTGGCCTTGGAAGGGTCGAACCTCAATACAAAGGTCAAAGTGCCTGGGATGAAGTGCAAAAAAGGGCTGAACTTGAAGAGCAAATTGGGCTTAGAAAATATTTTTAGGGTTGGACTTAAGACGGTCGATGCTGAAGGTCAAAAAGTTTGGGGTTGAATTGCGTAAGATCAAAGCTTAATATGAGGGGCATGAAAGGCCAGAAAAGAAAAGAGAAGGCATAAATACCTATACCCTAAATATTTGGGGTGAAGTCTCAACTTGAAGAGCAAGGTGAACTTAGAAAAGACAGAAGATATTGGGTTTGACTTGAACCTAAATATGAAGGTCAAAATTTTTGGGGTTGTTTTAGGTAGGATCAAAGCCCAACATGAGGGACAAGAAAACCCAGGAAAAGAGGGAAGCTGTAGGGGCTTAGTCGAGGGTCTCATGCTGGCTTGGCAAAACTATCCTTTCCTTTTTTACTCCATGCATTTTCATTGTTCTTAAAATAAGCAAGTTTTTTAATTGACAACGTCATGGCACATGATGTCGCATCCTCTCCCAAAACTTCCTTGCACGGTCTTTTTCCCGGGGAAAGTGGGGCTTTGTGAAAACTTGTAGAAGCTTCAAGAGATGGACCGGAAGTTCACGCTGACGCCCCTCGAAAGGGCGATCATTTTACCAGGAGGTCGCAGATGGGTGCAGCCGCATGACGCGGTGTCGAAAGTCCGGAGGCCGATGACAGAATCGCCAACATCATAAACACTTATACCGAGATCATCGTGGGCCGGACTAAGGGGATGGCAGTTGAGTTTGGTCCGCTATTAAAGGCTTGCTCTTTTCAGGTTAACCTTTGGAACCACATTTGACCTTGGTCGGACGTCGCCAAGCCCATGTACAGGTATTTGTTCAAAATCCAATTCCTTTGGGGGGCGGGGAAAAACCCAAGACGAAGCAATTGATACGTTCCACAATTTAACTTGCGCGTGCAGGATTTTCAGAGACTAATTTTGACGCTGCGTGGTGATGGTGAGTACCAACAATTTTTTGTCATGTTTTGGCGTTGTTAAGTATCTCCCTTTTTCTGGCAAAACGTGCAAGAATCTTTTTTTCTTTCGGCTTCAATCAAGATTGCAACAGCAAACTTTCTCATTTCAGGATTAACTTCGTCAAGTACCAACCTCCCCCCCAGGGGAGAACCTGGTCTCCAGAGATCCGACGTATACAGGATGATCTACAACATGGAACCCTCGATTAGAGACATCAGGGCCAGGGAAACGAAAGTCCTGGCCGAGCAAGATTACTTCGCGAAGGTACGAGGAGTTCCATCCTCGTTACACCTGTGACCGTAAGTGGTTGATTTGTTGCGGAAAGAAGAGACCGTCGCCATTCTATCGCCCCAAATGGAGCGCTAGATCGGCGATTAATGAAACTGTAGATTGTAGATTAAGTAAATAAAATGGCTTCGTGAAAATAAATGTTTGTTGAAAATAAATAAACAAAAGAGACATTTTCTTCTTGACGTACCTACGTAGATGCATCGGAAATATTTTTTTACCACCCTCGTAACTGTAATATATTTTATTATGTATTCATAAATAAAACGGAGCAGATCAAATTTGCAAGTAGAGGTTCCTTTCGACGTACAGGGTGTTTGATCATACATAAAGAAAAGTGGCAAGGCAAGAAAAGTCGAAGAGAAGGAAATTATAAATTCATTCGAGCTTCCAAGTTTTTTTCTCGTCGTAATCTGAAGATCTTTTCGCTATATTCATAAAAACTTCTATGTACTTCAAAACAACTACAATTTTAATGTTTTTTTTTTAACTACGCCAACTGACGCTTTCTTAAGTTATAATATTTTAAGCACAAAATTTGAAAATCAAAGGTTTGTGTTTTTTAAACCGCGCCATCTATTGACGCTTTTCTAAGTTTTAAGCGCGAAATTTGAAAGTCAAACTTCACAACCAAGTATTTTGTAATTTGCAGTGGTTCTCCAACAGAAGTTTTAGGATTTTAATTCACGCCACCTATTGACGCTTTCCTATGTTATAGCGTTTTAAGTGCCAAATTCGAAAATCGAATTTCATCCAAATATTTTGCAATTTTGGTTGACTATAATTTTCACGTTTTTTTTTTTTAAATTACGCCATCTGTTGACCCTTTCTTAAGTTATTATATTTTAAGCGCGAAATTTAAAAATCAAGCGGCACCAAAATATTCCGTAATTTTTGGTTATTTAAAAAAAGAAGGTTCATGTTTTAAACCATACCTTCTATTGACGCTTTCCTAAGCTGTAGCGTTTTAAGCGCGAAATTTGAAAAGTCAGACTTTATCCAAACATTTTATAATTCTGGATGACTTTTTGAGCACGAAATTTGAAACTTTGAAATTTAAAAGTCATCAGATCATTTTGCATTTTTTATTCTCTAGAAAATTTGAAAATCAAACTTCTTTCAAATAGATTTGTAGTTTTTGGTATTTTTGGTGATCCTCCAATTTTCATGTTCTTTTTTTAACTACGCCATTTGTTGGCCCTTCGTATACATAAATGTTTATATTTATTTCATTTATTGCACCTATTTCTGTTATGCAAGTATACTTCCACAAGAATATTATTTTAATTTACTGTTCTGTTGATTTATAATATTTTGTTAATTCAAATATTTCGCGCGGTTTCTGTATGCGATAGGAAGGGAGGCGTCGATCATCGATGTGAAGATGCGCATTTCGAGTGCGACCCAAGAACGAGACAAGCAACGCATGCGTATAATGTTGCAATTGTAAAACTATAATGTTATTATATCTATAATAAAGTAAGAATAGAGCCAGATACAAATTCATTTTATCGTAACAATCACCCTGTACATTTCGTTTTCTTAAATAGTAAGAGATACAGTTTTTGAAATGTATATGCATTAGAACATAATTTGATAAAAAAAATACAGATCCAAAGTAAATTATGCCTAAACTATCTGCATCTAAGAAATTATACGTGTGAACATTAATATTAATTGGCTTGTGGTTTTCGAAGCATACCTACTCCTACATCTCCTCATTCATTGCGATTTTCAGCATAAGAATTACACAGTTTACATTTTTTAAGTATGTCCTTACTTTAGGAACCGAGTGTTAAAAATTCTTTGAATAATTGAAATAATTTACTTACTCAGTTTTCATATTGAAAAGAAAAGTTCTTTAATTTTTCGCGCGCACACTCGCACTCACGCGAGGTTCATGCATGAATATAAAACACCTGAATTAACATAGGCTTCAATTAATATGTTAAATGAATAAAACATGCGCCAACACAAACATTACATCATCTGCAAGGAGCAAATCGTCTTCGCTGGTAAACGAGCTTCGTGTTCATTTCTGCGCTTCATGGGAAAAGTGCATGAGTATGCACTTCAGTTTAGATATGTACAGAGTACAAGTACATAATTGCTGTTGTAATTAACAGAATGAATCTTCGCATAGTCAGGCAACTAAAATTATGTGCCTAATTATTATTGTAGAATGTCAAGTGTGTTCATAATCCATTAAGTTATAAGGTAAGCCGCGGGCGAATACTTGCGCGTTTTAATGTAATAGCGTTTAAAGTTGAAGGACGAACGATGTAAAAAATATTTGGTTAAATTTTGGCTTTGGTCATCGACGCAATCCTTCGCAGATTTTTTTAAGGATAGTGTTCCAATCAAATCTGCACTTAATCTAGATGGCCTACATAAAGTGAAGTTTCAGAACTGCGGAAAAGTAACGTAACTTCCGTACAGAGAACAAAGAGGAATCTTATTAATTAATCATCAATCAGATACGACGCTGATTTGTATGTATGCAATTCGTATAATAAAGTGCAATGGTCCAGACTGGAATTATTAATTATTATTGATTTTTTGTTTGTTTGCTAAATAAGTTTCACTGTTAGGTATGTTTCTTTTAATATATTAACACTTAGAATTAGTGGAAAAAAATTGATATTCGATATTAAACCTATACAGAGGTATTACTCAGGGTTCTATTTTTATTCGCTATACCTTTCGTAATATTTATACACTTTAGAGATCTTTCACGTCTTAGGGTATTAACTCTAGTTATTCTTCGTAAAATACCTAAAGTGGAAATGTGGAATAAAAATTTAAAAATTACTTTATTGGTCCTTCTACAAAATAAATTGGTACTTCCACGAACTCTTGGATGATTTAAGGAATAAGCCGACATATGAGTTCCTCAAGTCATGTATTTAGGTCATTCTACTTTTTAATTTTGAAATGAACGTAAAATAAAACTAAACTGTCTTTGATTGAGTAACAACCATTATATTGCTTCCGCATATTTGAAGAAAATTAATGATAATTATAAAGGCAAGCAGATATTCCGGAACGCATTAAAAAAATGTCAAGGTCGCACATGTGCGAATCGGCGATTTTCGGCGACGCTTTTAAAGTGAAAGGCCGTAAACAAAGAGAAATTCACCCGTCGACTGCCGCAGATAATATTGACGCATCGCCGGCGAAAGTTTCCAAATTTTAAATTTATGGCCGTGCGAACGGAACCCACCTGATTTACGCGACGCGGAATTAAGTCGCAAATTTTATTTTTTATTTTCGTTGTGCAATTTTTATGTGTTCTTGAATTATAAGAAGGTTTAGAAATCGATTTCGCAACGGTCGCAACATAAAAAGCTGCAACTTAGGATTGCAAATGAGAAGCGTCGGCGTGAACCATGGCGATTTTGCTCACTTGAAAAAGTTGTCGACAAAGAAATTTGTTAGGAGACTTTCCTACCTGTTGAGAAGATTTTGGTTTTATACAGAATACCAAATATGTAATTAAAAAATTGAGGCAAAAAATTCTTACATTTTCCTTTTGCCCGACACTTTTCTTTATTTAGCTAGATTCTTTCCCAATGAAAATATGTATAACATAGAATCGCGACTATTGAAAGAAAAACGAATCATATGAAACCAAAAGTACCAGAAGAAATGAGCTCGGGATTTATTTATGATTGTTTTATTATAGCAAAGTCGCCATTCTTAAACTGTTACTGTGTCAACATTTTCGCTTTCAAATGTATGTCATTAGTCATTAGGTTTGTTCGTTTGTCTGCACTTCATACACTGCTGTTCTCAATCCTACTTACATTATATTATATACATCTCACTCTCTCGGGAGCGGTTGGTGCAAAAAGTGCAGAACAAACGAACAGACCTATTGGCAATTCTGGCTGATAGTCAGGCAACTATAAAGGCACTCAATAGGAATACTTCACTGAGGCTTTTTACATATGGAAATGCAAGCAATCCCTCAAGGAACAAGCTAAGGGCAGCAAAATTACCCTAAAAAGGATATCCGGCCATGAGAATATAGAGGGGAACGAAAAAGCCGACGAACTTGCTCGTACTGGTTCTGAGACTTCTCCCATAGGTCCTGAACCCAGACACAGTATAGAAAAAAGACTCAAAGGTGGATAGAAAGGAAGAAAATATCTATGAAGAGACTCCATAGCTGAAGAAAATAACCTACTGGAAAAATGTTCCAGGTCAAAGACAGGCGAAGATATTTATTAATTATTCGTCTAAGACTGCCCAAATGCTTCTAGTTTTAACAAAGAATGAATACCGGTGAGGTATCACTTTGACAAAATGGGCTTGGCAGAAAGTGAAACATGCAGATTATGTGAATCAGAAATGAATGACACACACTTAAACAGTGTGAGTCTGACAACTAAGAAATTTTAATTATACGTACGGTTTGAGCAATAGATCAATTTGGTGGCAGTTCTGTACTTCGACCTCCCAGCACAATACAATACACATAGTCATTAGCAACACATCTCAACAATAATATTTTTGCCAATTTCTAAGCTAAGGCTCCGTTGGGTACATATATTTTTCAGACCATTTTTAATGTTTTCATTTGACTCTGCCTCATGTAACATATACTGAAAATTTTATTAAAAATGCTTATCAAAATGAATGATATTGTTAAGGATTCATTATGAGATATCAAGAAAAGGAGACTGTGAAGAAGATTCAATTTTTTTATTTTAACCAACTCGTACTTCACCATAAACAATACACGTGGGTTCTCCATGATTTTTAATAAGAAAAATAGTCATACGTAACTAAAATAATTATTGATGGGCAAAATTTATATTATACATAAATTCTTGCTCTTGTTCCTTAAGCACCATAGTGTCTAGGATCTTTATTATGGCGATAAACGTACTTACAAGTACGCATTCGTTGACATTGTTAAGTAACGTTTTGACAGAAATTTTCATTTAAAAGCATATAAGCTTGTGACCTCTCTGCGTGCGCTGGTAAACTGCAAGTGTCAATAATTATAACATTTTAAGAAAGCAAACTGTTGCTTGCATTCTTAGGGTACAGGTCTCCGATCTCTTGAGCCCCTTTTCACTGCATCCCCGATTGTCACACTACTGACTTTTGAAATCATGGGTCATCAAACGATAAAGACTCAACAGTGCTAGGCTTTAAGTATTGAAATAAAAAAATAGAGAGAACTACTCAAATTGGAGAACCTCATGAAAGACGTTGAGCTGAAGCAGAAGGTATTAAGGAATCGGTATTAGTTAACATTTTACTCAAAGAAAAAAGTTTCCCAATTTGAAAACGATCAGGCAGAAATTAGGTATCGATTCTGCTCGTATTTGTAGCAACCGTAAGATCTGTAAACTTGTAACTCAATTATTAAAACATGGAAGATATGACTTCTCTCAGGTCTCTAGGAACACTCGTAAGTCTCTGTGGTATTATCGTAGAGACTTAACAAGAAATCGTATCATACTGAGAACTTCAAAATTCCATTTTTTAATAATTGACTTGTAGGCTTACAGATCTTACGGTTGCTACATGAGCAGAATCGAACCATAATTCGACCTAAAGCAACAACAGATTCCACGCTATAGGCCAAAAAGCTTTTCCAGAAACTTTCCACCATGAAAATTTACGAGAGCTCAGGGAAATTACCTAAAAGATTAATAGCGTTTTCGATTGACCGCACTAGTGCGCCCTCAGAATATCCTCATCTCGTGTTATTACATGAAGTTAAAAGAAGATGCAAATACACTGAGTGCAACCAGTGCAGATGAATCGAAAACGCTGTAAGATTCCGATAATTCAACCTTACTTGAAATAATACAACGAAATTTAAACAAAAAAGAACTTCCTCGAGGGAAAATTCAAAATTCGAAAATGAACAACTAATTTATTTTTCAAGGACAAGCATACCAAAACTTTTGATCAAAGTCTTCTTTTCATACTCAATAGATACTACAAAATCAAACTTTTCAAGGTGACAGAATTAAGAACAGTTTTAAGCACCAAACTTGCCCTATTATATTATAGTATGATTTTGCATTACTCTCATATATATACGTAAAAAATAGATGGAAAGACAGACGTTTCCACCATACACAACGAAGTATGTGGTATTTTTCTAAAAGTAAAATGGACATATAACAAAGTAAACCGGAATCTTAAAGTTAAACCTTAAGGATTAAGGACTTTACAAAATTATACGATACAAGAACATATCGCTCCGAAGATGTTTGGTCTCATTATAAATGGTGGTATGTATACTGGTGCTTAAAAGTATTCGGACGAACGGCGTGACCGCCTGGCACTGTGGAAGTTTACCACAAGGGTCAGATTCGAACTATTTTATTGCTTTTCATTCGGATACTTTTAAGCTTTCAACTATATGAAAGCCTGACGACCACGCAAACGTAATAAATCCGCTAGCTTTAAGGTTTGTCCGCCTGCGTGTTGTTTAAGGATCAAGCAAATCCCGGATGCCAGCGTTCATTGCTCATAAATCGTATGCGAATAATGTCCAAACTGAAATCTTATCCTTATCCGTCTCGGCCTCTCTTTCTAAAAATAGCGTTACCATCTCGGAAACCAGTCTGCTGCTTGACTAATTAACATACGAATTAAACACTTTCTCACAAGGAACAATATAGTATGTTGACGATGTGTGTCGATGGAACCGAATCGATACGTTTTCCTCGTCAATGAATGAATTTCTTTTTAATGTTTAACACACTTTAGGAAGAGCACTATTGCTCAACGTTTCACTATCGGTTGTGTCCGTTAAAGATTAAAAAGGAACTGTTATATAAATTTTCATCATTACCATTAAAAGGGACCACAGGTTTATCAGCTGAACTAATTCTAAAGAGTAGTACCGTAAAAATACGGAATTTTAAAATATTTTGTACGAGAGCCCTACGTGTATACCGTATTTTATTATAAAATACTAGTAAATATTTTAAAATACTGTATTTTTACATGCCCATCATTTAAAATAATGAATATACGTCAATATCAGATGTGGAATTCTAATGGTGCGATTCATTTTGAAATGAAAAGATAAAAACAATAGTTTCGGTTATTTTACAATGTATATTGAATACTTAGTATGCCAGCATGATTCTCGTTTGACGTCATTAGAACACAGGGTGTATTTGCATAAAAAGTAAACAAAACGGAATAATTCTTTTTTCATTCGACTTTTGCATATTTACAAGCCGGCACGGCGCTCGCCGATAGAGCAAATGTTAAACATAAATCTTCGCACACGCTTTCTTGCCAATAATAACGTAACGTAATGCAATGTTAACTATGTGTGCCCATCTGCATTACAGGTTATTTATAAATAAATCATTTAGAAAAAATCAAGCGAAACATTCCCATAAACTCAGCACGAGCTAATTAATTGTGAAGTAACAGTTGTGTGACATTCAATGATTTACGTAAACAAAAAATTATTAATAAAAGCAAACAACGAAGAAGCAGAACCACCGATCCAGTTAGATAACGGAGCAGGAGAGGCAAATTTGAAATTCCATTGCGAAACGAGGTGCAGTTGCAGAGGAAACACCGCGTTTATTAATCAGATATTATTGATAGATTGTTTATTGTAGCAAACGCACCGGCCTTGATTGCAATTTATTATGTAATAAGTATTCAGAGAGAACGTCCCTTTTTAATGTGATGTTACCGTGTACCGTGCAAATTATTTTCTAGGATACTAAACATTTTTATAAGCGGTATTGAAAAAAAATTAAGCCATGAAGGTCCATCCTCAATTCACCCAATTCCAAACCATCATTTACGATGAACCCTCCCCAATTGTTTTTTTTTAACAACGTTACATCAGTGCCCTTACATTTAAATTTTTTTCAATTACATTATCTGTCTCCATTCGTTTTTCTTTTCACACTTAAAAAATGTTTTCTTTCAAGTATTATTTTCATTTGCCATTGTCAGTTTCTCCATTCGTTTTAATAAATAGTTAACTTCTTAGTTTATTCTAAGGAAATTCTCACTGTACCTAATTATCTTTCTTGTTTTTTTTATTGCGGTATTAAATAATATGCCAAGACATAACTTTAAGCAATGTGTTCTAGATTTTAATATAATTTTGGATTTAGTGATCCCACGATAAACTCGGACGTGAAGCGAAATCTTTGAATAAACGACATTTTTGAAACCCACAAGTCTCATTAAACCAGACAGGGGGCGTTCGATTTACGTAATATAATCATCACGCCCACAAATATGTAAGAAAGTCGTTCAAAATGATTTTTTCTTTCAGGAAGACTGCTTTGAATTCTCGTTAGTCGTCAGATGATTCACCGGTAAAACAAATGAGGGCCATTATTACAAAGCGTCAGCTGCTTACGTGCTAATAACCCGCAAGGTCAGGCTCTATATATTATGTCTCATCATATCATATGACCGACCACTTCCACAAAAGGTGCACACATACTAGATCTTCTTTTACGTGCACAAAGAATTGCACGCTTCGAAGGCCAGCGCAAACTATGCCGGGGCGGGTCGCAGCGCATGCAATCGTTTTCATACATTTTATAAATACGTTGTGCTCCAGAATCCGTTGTCGGCTATACATAATATGCGATAGTTCATAAATCATAATGCGTGTGAATGTGAAAACGCGCATTTTTGCAGTACGATGCGCTGCAGTCTGCCCCGGCTTAGTATGCGTTGACCTTAAAATGGAGGAAGGGCCAAAATTTCGTGAGGGAGTTAGTTACCGAGAGCCCTCTTGAAATTCAGTTTTATATCAGTTTATTCTCTTAATTGAGATCTATAAGATCGGCAAATAAACAATTAAAAAATCCAATTAAAATGATTTTATTTGACACTACTCCGAATAAATTGGTACAAAAACTATTATGTATTACCTAATTAGAACATGCCAAGAATATATTTTTTTTTTTGAAATAATGAAGCCAATCAATATAAACGACCAGGACGGATTGGTTGCCATAAAAAACTACCGATGTTAATCAAATAACGCGAAAACACTTCACCGACTCCGGATTTTTTTCCAAGGAATGTTTTCGCACGTCGTACATGCATACATAAACTACTGAGATAAACGCTCGTTATTTTTGAGACGGATGAGAGAGTCAAGGTACCTAATGAAAGCGAACGCATCGCCGATCATTTATTTTAATTAAGACTAATTTGCGCGTTACAAGTGAAGGTTGCCTGAAAAAATTCAGGAATTTTAATTTGGCAAGAAATATATACTAATTTCTTGCTAACATCGGTAAAAGTATATAATTGGATGAAGATAAACGAGATTTTTTCCATGCTTCTCTAATTAGGGTTTTGGTTCATTTTTGAGTTGAACAATTTCTCCAATTTAGTCGTTTCCCTTAATTTTCCTTTGCCTTGCGGGACTTTAGAGAAAACACAAGAGGTATTCATGTAACGCGCCCGTTTAAAATCCTTGTTTGTTTACTTTTACGTACAACTAAATACTTAATAAAAATGTCCAAACAAACACAACTTAAATTTATTGTCAATTTAAATAGCTGGATCGAAAGTTTATTTTCGGAGAATTCCGAGAAGGGTCATCCAGACTTTACTACGACAAATACATGCATGCCTATACCGTCCCTTCCGGACGGTCGACTACCTGCTAAGTATATAGGACCCACTGCCGGCGCTAAAGGTTAATTTTACTGGCCTATATTAGGTTCACAGTTGAACGACTTCGGAATCAGCGAGTAACTTTACCGTAATATTATTGATAATAATTATAATCTCGTGACCGCTGTGAATCTAGACCTACGTTGTGATAACCTGTTCTTCTTGGTGCGTCGGTAAATAAGTCGACAGAACAAAGGAGCTAATTACGTTAAATGACATACGAAGTTAGATTTAATTAATTATTTATTAAAAAAAAATAGGTAAAAACTCCTTGCACCAACCACTGCGGGGTCTGGTATCATGAGCGCAAAAACCTTGCGTTGAAATCAATACAAGAAACAAAAATTACGGTTATCAGAAAGTGCAGTATAACTCGCTTAACAGATTTCACTTTCGAATATCGGCGCGTCCTACTAATTAACCTGCAAAACTTTCGGCAAAGGCCACAATTCAGTTCACACACTGGGTGAGAAAATGGCTATGAATATGTAGTTCAAATTGGTCGGCGTCGTAGTTTCACGAAATTCGTAAAGACAATTAATTGTCCTTGATTTCCTAGTTTAGATTGTGCTGGCGCACTTGGTTTCAGCGGCAGATATAATTGCCTCATTGCCAGTGATTTAGATCGGCGACTTCCCTGTGCAAATCGAAAACCACCGTTAGTGTGTTTCCAACTTGCCGGAGAATATCCCCAAGGGTAGAACTATTTCTAAGAGTACACTGTATTGAATTCCCAGGTAGATTTGGGGAATAGTTAATTGCTGCTGGTTGGTTTAAACACAGAACTGGCCTAATAATTAAAGAAACAATGACCAACAAATTTTACCAAGGGGAATGTCACTGGTGAGTTTTAATACTCGCTAAAATGCAAATAAAAATATTTTGATTAAAGTTATCCAAATGTAATGGTAATATGAACTTTACTAATTCTTTAGTCACTAATTAATGCAAATAAAATTATTCTCACTCAATTGATGTCACCAAAGGTGCGATGAAGAAATACAAATAAATGTCAATTACCTAAAAACGTGTATCCCGTGTAACACTCGCGCACTTCACACTTTGATTTAAGCACTCCTGTCGCGACGCTCACGTGTTTGGTTTTTTTTTTAATTTCCCTTTCTTAACACACTGTATTTTAACCGTACAGCAATAAATGATTTATCTAGAAAAATGAGTAAATGACTGCAAGCGCTACAGAAAAACCGCTAAGTCAAAATTTAAGATATCCACCCGCCCCTTAGAGAGCTTCGAACGTGTCTCCCTGTTTTTCGCCCCCGTCCTTTCCAAGTAAAAAATTATTAAACACACCCCACGGACTTATTAAGATCAATTTTGAAATCCCTTCGACCAATGACAATCGCTGCTTCGAAACCTTCATAATTTTAACTTTACAAGTGCCCAGGCTGACATTTTAAAAACATCTGGTGCTCGTTGAAAGAGACCAGACTTAAGCGAAGGACTTTCAACCTGCGATGTAATTTGATATCTTTACCCAAATTGAACATGTATCTGCAATTTTAACATGACAAAATGTATACAAAATCTTAGCAAAACAATCCAAAATGTCAAGTAGATTTGTTTTATGATGTCTGTGCAGCTATAGTACATCTGAATGGCGCCTGCAATTATCGAATATCTGAAGAACTCTCCGGGTGGTATACAGCCCCTTGAGAAAGGACAAGGCGTCGCATTCAATTACCCCGGGCCGCATTTTTACAGCGTGCAGTTTCGAACACATGTTTGTTATTTGAAATTAGACATGCAACAATCGATTTTGTTTTGAAAACAAATTCCGCGTACGTTTCAATACTGATGATGTATATGCAACTTCAGGTAAAAGCGACATAATTTGTAATTATAAAGTAGTTAACCGATGTACCAATAGATTGTTGCAAAAATACACAGACATAGATATGATAGATATTCAACACACCTTATTCGTGTACTTATAACAAATGAACGAACACTTGCTTTTCTTGATCATGTCTGTAGTAGATGCTTCACTTTAATAGTAAGTACTACTAGTGTGTGTAGTATAAACTTCGCTTTCATAGTATCATAGTATATGCTTCAGAGCTGTAGTAGGTACTATATGTAATAGAAATACTTCGAAGAATATACTAATTTGGAAGTATTAGTTGATGAATTGGTAACTCTTTGTTATTAGCTGGAGTTGATGTGTTAGTTCCTGATTGGCCATCCTGTATTGACCATAGATAAATAACGTTGACCTACAATCAATCGCTTTTCGAAAAAATTACTTTTTATACTCTGCGAATTTATCTCGAATTATTTCGCCATCGCGACCACTTCTTCAACACCATTGCCTGGTTGAACATATTTTAGAACGTTTCCGCATAAAAGTCACGGCGAGCTAGCTTTTCGCCTCCGACATGGGCATGCCGCAACAATTTGACATTTAAAAAACGACCTGTGAGATTTCATGTATCCACGCGAACGAAAGAAAAGCGGATCCACACGTCCGGATCGTTTTTGTCGGTATTTGTTGATTTATGCGGACCGAAATCGCGTGCTTTTGATCAAACGACTTAATTAATTTTTTTTAAGTCGTCCGCTTAAACTTGACTCGTTATGAGGGAAATCCCATTGCATAAACAACCGTTTACTGTCAAATTACTGACCTTCATCAACGTGCTCTCTTTTTTATGAGCTCGAATAAATTATTTTAAATAAAATTGTTAAAATGCAATGTTTCTTTGACAAGAAATCAGGTAACCTACCCAGAAGATCGTTTAAATAGAGGTGAAGTTACTAAATCTTGTGCAGATTAATAAATAATACAACAGGCAAATTTAAACTTCATCAATGATCTGTTTGCTATTTACAAAAAAATATATTTCAACGCTTATTGAATGTCAAAGGTATTTTACTTCGCGAGATCCCTATTTTCATCTTCTACTTCAATCACCCTGTATATATTACTCTGCATTTATTACAAATATTTGGTATAGCAATTAATTTTTTTTAATGTCTAGAATTCAGATGAGGATTTTAAGGTAGATGGAAGTAGTTTATTTACAATTCTATGTTTTTCTTGGTTCAGTGTAGAATGTACCTTGTATTTCGACCTTTGGAGTTGATTTTATATATATATATATACATATAAAAGTACTGTATGGCAGATTTAAGGCCAGCGCAAACTCTGTCGGGGCGGACCGCAGCGCACCTCACTTTCATTTGTTCGGTCGTAAAATGTGATCCTCTTTTCCCACTTGTGCGTTAAAATCCTCGTCAATAATTAATACCATGTACTAGTAGGTACCATCAGTTAGATCGTACAGGGGCGCCAGTGGGCATACTTAGAGGTAGCGAAGATTAAAATGAGGGGTTGGTATGAGAAGAATCAAAACGTCACGCAGTAAAAAATGGCCAGTGACGAAACTAAGGTCTAGTAGTATTCGTAGCGAGCTTAGGCAGGAAATAACCACAACTCATTAGAAAACAAAGCTAAGGGTGTGAAATGGAAGGAAATAAAAAGCAGTACATTAGAAGCAACGGAGAAAGTAATTGGAATAGACAAATCATGTAGGAGGCAAGAATGGTTCGACGAAGACTGTGAAGAGATGACAAAGCAAAAGAAATGGACAAACAGAAATGGGGAGAAGAAATTGGAAAGATATAAAGTGAAAAGAGAGGAAGTGCACAAGATATGTAAGAGAAAAAAAATCAATGGCTGGGCGAGATAATTACGGAAATCGAGAGATGTAACTCAAGAAACAACGTCGCCAAACCACTGTAGAAATTCATCAAAAAGAGATCGGAATCTAAAAACAGCGAGCTAGAAATATTGAAGGGAAGGAATGGGAAAGACATTTTACACAGTTACTAACCGGGGATTATGTCCAATACTAAAAGGGGGAGATTCAACAAACTGCAAAAATTAACGAGGTACTATGGCTTTTAAGTGCAGCTTATAAAACACTGTCAAACTTGATTCACCAGCAGCTGACAAATATTGCAGACTCTGAGATTGGAAGTTATCAGTATGGATTCGGAAGAGGGAAGTCTCAGTGGATGCCATACTTACATACATAACAGATAATAGAAAAATATTATGAGCATGACATACATAATAATACAGCTCATGTATTATTCATAGACTTCAAATAAGCGTTTGACAGTGTTAGTCGAAAAGAATTGGTAAGAGACATTGCCCAAATGCAAACACCAGTTAAGCTAATACACCTGGTTATAATGACGCAGGAAAAATCAGAAGCGATGATTAATACCCAAAACAAGGAAATGCTTTGTCAGCAACTTTGTTTAATGTAGTTTTGGAGGGAGTCACGAGAGCAGTAGTCGTTGGAGCTACAAAAAAGTAGAAGGCGAAACAAATCCTAACATATCATCATTGCAAGAAGTAACAGGGATATGGAGGAAGTTTCTAAAAATTGGTGCAGGAAGTACTAGAAGAAGAGCCTCGAGGATAAATGAGAGAGAAACAAAATACTTGAGGTGCAGCAGAACAGGGAAGATGGGAAAGAGCACGGAAATAGGAACCTCCAAATTTGAAGAGGTCGTGAGCTTCGAGCAAATGGAGATATCCAGACAGAAGGAAAGTGATATGAAGCAAAGAATACAAGAATACAAAGCGTTTTACTCAAGCAAAAATATTTTAAAAGATCTAAGGCTAAGAGTTTATAGAACTATGATATAATAAGGCCAGTGGTAACATACGCTATAGACACAATAGTTGTTACGCAGGAAGATGAGGAAACGAGGAAGCGTATTTGAAAGAGACATATTCGGACCCAGGAAAACAGCGGAGCCAGAATATGGAAGTCTGATGGACCACGAAATTACAGAAGAAATAGGAGGTGAGGATATTGTGAGATACATCAAGGCACAAAGATTAGGATCGTTTGGGCAATTAAAAACATTTAAAAATAAAGACTGTAAAATCAAGACATATGTATCTTATGCGCTGATGCATAAGCAACGATCTGATGGAAACCGATGGAGTGTAGGTCTAGGGAAAGATCGAAGATAAAGTGGCTGGAGCAAGTGGAGAAGGGTATAATAATGTTGGGAATGAAGAGCCGGAGGAAGATAATTGTTGACAGAAAAGCATAGAGGGAAGTGGTGACGAAAGCTAAAACAAGCGTGAAACTATGACCTAATCGAATAGGTTTATGAATATGCGTATTTTTTGCGGTCCCTACTGTTTTGCTGTAGCCCGCCCCGGCATAGTCCACACACTAGTTTTAAAATACACTGATATTTTTACACATTTTATGATTTTAAAGACATTTGCTTTTTCTATTTCGATGTATAAGTCAAAATTTAGGGACTATTGCACGAGAAAAGTTGATTTTTTAGAAAAAAGTAAGCGTTTAATGAAATTTTTAAAAAAGTAACAGTTGATTCAATCCCTTATTCTATAAAATTGAAAATAATGATGAATGAATAAAAATTAGTAACTGATATTGCCACCTCGGGTTTGAATAACAGCCTGGATACGTTGTGGCATCCCTTCTATCAAATGTTCAATGGCATCTTGATTCACTTGCTCCTATTCTTGTATCAGGGCATTTCACAACTCTTCCAGCGTCTCTGGAACAGGCACACTCAACGTCCCAGCATGTCCCAAACGTGCTCCAGTGGGTTAAGATTAGGGCTCCTTGCTGGCCATCCTTTGAATGCCGACTACATTCATATATTCCGACACAATCCTAGCACAGTGCATTATCATCCTTTAAAATGGAATCATTTCCAATAATCGATGCAAAAGGTACTATATGTTCTTGTAAAATGTCTCTTATGTATCTGTCGCTATTCATTCAACCCCCTTGCACCACTGCCAAATCTGTACGAGCTTCGGCAGAGATCCCACCCCATACCATCACAGATCCACCATTATAACTTAGTCGTGGTACTGAGCGTATCGCTCTCAGCTCTTCTCCATACCCTCTGTCGACCATCAGGCGATCTGAGACAGAACCGGGATTCATCACTGAAGAGAATCTGACTCCAGTCTCGAAATGCCATTCAGCGTGAGTTCGTGCAAATTGAAGTCGCTCTACTCTATGGCGTCGGTGAAGTTCTGGACCATTAGCAGGTCTTCGAGCAAGCAAGCCAACATCCTTTAAACGTCTTCTGAGTATTCGCAGATACTCTGACTCCTCGAACTTCTTCAAGTCTGGTTTGAGCTTCAACTGATGTCATTCTTCTATTCCGGAGAATACTCAAAGTCAAAAATCGATCATCTTGAGCAGATGCCGACCTCGTAAAACCTGGTCGTCTGGAGTAAGATTGGGTCTCGCTGTATCGCCTAATGATCCTGTGGATGATTGCTTGTGACACTCCAAAACGATTTGCTACATAACCCTGACTTCGCCCATCTTGCACAAGACTGTAGAGTTGCCAGCTCTCATATATTTCCATATACTCCCTCTGTCCCAAATTATGGTATACATTTCTATAAAGATGTTTTGAATATGGATGGTTATATAAAATGATAATTTGTTAATGATGGATATTTATCAAAATCAAGAACTCTTGATGATTAATAGATGACTTTGCATGAATCTGTTCTATTTTAATTTTATCGTTTATCTCAATATTGTCAAAAGGTTAAATGACATCCGTTGTGTTTAGGTAAAGGAAATTATAAATTCGAAAAATAGCATTTTTCAAAGAAGAAACGTCAAATCAAAGTAATTAATATTAAAATTCAAGATATTATGAACAAAGAACAATTTCGCAACGAAGGGAATTTGCCGGTATCTATTTTGTGTAGTCAATATGCAGTTGACATCGCAAAATATTACAAAATATTATTGGTCAATAAAACAAACATTTTTCTTCATAACTCACTCTGATTACATTAATTTCGAATTTCAGTAAAGATAAAAAAAGTAAATCCAATATTAGAGATTTGTATACCTTAATTTGGGACAAATATAAAACCCGCAATGTATACCATAATTTGGGACAGAGGGAGTATTTAATATGAGTTGGGTGACCAGACGTCCCAAATTTCCGGGATTTGTCCCTATTTTTTGGTTCGATATCCCGGTGTCCCGGACATATCTAACACAAAATAGGGTCAAAACTGGTCACTCTATTCATATTAAATATATGAGATCTGGCAACCCTACGCAAGAGCCACAGCTCATGCGACATCAGTTGGCCAAAATTAAGAAATATCAAGTTTAACAACACAAAGCAATTGTCAGTGCAAATAAAGTCAAAAATGACTTGATCAAGTTTCCCCAAAAAAATTTAAAATGCATAAGGGTAACTTTGCAGAAACAAAAATTAGAAAAAGTTACTTCAGATAACGTAAAATAATGCTATCATTACAAGCCAAAAGGAAATCGTCAAAAAAAAATTCATGATAAGTAAAAAACAGACGATTATTGTAGTGATTCGCTTTTTGTGGAACTCAGTGTATACGTATAAGTGTTTGCTTGACATCCAAACTAAGGTTTCAAAACCGAGGATGCAATCATGTAAAGTTAAATTCGAGACTCGTGTTTACTTTTGCTTCATACCTTTTTTGGATTATGTACAAATATATTGTCAATCCATTATGGATCACTATCTACATTGTCATGAATTTTTCTCCTTCGGTCGCAAACGAAGAAATGAATGAATTCTTTGTGAGACTTATTAAAAAGATGAAATAACGATATCCAAATTAGGACTGATGGGATGATGCAATTAATAATATTAAAATCGTTGATGATCTATTGTAATTTTTTGTTTTCTGATTTTCCTTACATGTATACTTTTGCATACAATTTGTATGCAATTTTTGTAAAACTGGGGAATACCCCACACATACAACCGATGGAGAAAATTTCCCATTTTTTTTTTTCTTTATTGACTCTTGAAACTCACTCGTTCACAGCTCTGTAAATTCCTCAGTCAGTTTTACTGGGAACATGATTGAAATATTCTGATCATCTTCTTATCTTGAGTTCTCGCAGAGATTACTTTATAAATCTTATGAGAAATACAGTAAAAAATGAAAAATAAATTTAAAAAATACAATTAAAAGATTGAAGACTTTTTCGGTCCACTCACTAAATTTTGAAATGAGAAATATTGACAATTTTCTTGTTATTTTTTATTATCTTTTTCTTGATGCTATTTATTATACATGATCAAGTGTGTAATTGTAAAGAAATGCGAACCAACTTACGAAATTTTAAGAACAAATCTACAATAGTTATAATAATGGAGCGCGGAAGTAAATTTTAAATATTCGAGGTCATAAACAAACAATATCCTTCTATTTAGTTTTAAAAATTAAAGGAAGGGATTTTGACAAATTCAAGAAGGTCGATCGTGTTTATTAGCACGTTTCATCTCATTTACAGATTCGCTTAAATTTACTTTGAACTTTTAAAAAAAATTCTGCAACTTTCTCCCAAATTTTAACATTAAATAAGCTCCGAGCGTAATTATTACTTTGACGAGGTAGGAAGTCTGAAGACGTGAGACTCATTTAAAAGCCTATAATCGTCTTCAGCAGAACTATTAATTTTCGTAGAAAGCGTCGATAATCGCTGAAGGTGAACTTTTACTTTTAACTTCGCTTCAAAATTGAATGTCACTGTTACGATCTGATTAAACAGGAACGGAGTTACACTCACCAAATGAAAAGCTCCATTCTCACTCGAGTCGTTTTTCAATCGGCACTGAAGATGAGACTACGGCGTGGCACAGTTTTTCTTTTAATTTTGAATTATTGTAGCACAACACAACATAATACGATTCAGAAATTGTAAACGAGGTTTTTTTTTTTTTGGTTAGCGAAAAATGCGGAAAATTTCGGGAGCCAACTATGCACGATATTTGGCAATCGATTCGTGAACGAAAGGAAAATTTAAAAAAAGGGAGAAGCAAAACGTCCGAACCGTACTTCGCGACTGTCCACACTCGTGTGTTCTTGCCGCAATATGAAGAGCTTATTATTGTGGAGAAAGTGCAACCTAGTGGATTCATTCCTACCATAGGCTATTACCAGATGTGTATGTATACGAAGCTGTTTACTCAAGTAGTTAGCGGTGTTTCATTACGGGGAATTTCGATCTTATAATTATAAAAACCAAGACCGGCTTTAATCAGATGATTGAAAGCAAAATTTCAAATGTTATCAAAAAAAAAGGAACAGGTCAACAAGTTTTACATACTTGACCCTCATTCTAATAATTTTTAAGCGACTAGTTGAACCTCTGATATTCATAATGTTATGTAATTTTTTTCAAACAAGACAATTACTAAATACCTTAGTATTCCTAGCTACATCAGATGATAACTCAAAAAAAAATTATTTAATCTTTCAGCTATAAACAGTGATTTTAATTTAATCTCAACTTATGCAATCAATTAACATTCTTCTTTTAAATCAAATATGCATGCAAAACCCTGAATAATAAAAATACATTTCGAAAATTATTTTATTTGAATTCTGAACAGATTGTATTTGAGAAGTTACGGCGCTCTGTTATTTTGCAACAATACTCGGAGTTTATTTAAATTATAATCATATGGCTTGCACGTTCAAATAATAATTAACGGATTTTGAAACACTTGAAATAAAATTTCCATCATGAGTGAGTGGTACTCCTGAGAGCCTATAAAGAGAATGAGTTCGCAATCGAGTTTCGTTATGAAAATTACAACTTGCTTGAAAATGTTAACGAAGAAAAAAAATCGAAAGAAATCTGAAAGTATTTTCTAACATTTTTAATCCAGTCATTGTAGTATTTCAATGAAAGTATTCGTTTGACTAACTCATTTTATTAGCAGTTGATGAATCATGTATACTATGGAAAATATTCAGTTTCCTTTTCGCAATTTTTTTCCTACAAAACATGAAATAAGGAAGCATGCAAAAATATGTATATAATCATAATCCCTCTTTGGGCGTTGGATAAAAATCTAACCAAATCAATTTTCTTTACTCTGTGTTAGATTCTTTATCTCTATCCATGTCATCCTTCTTTTGCACTTCACTGTACCAGGTCTCCCTCGGAGTTTCTCTTCTCCTTCTACCTTGAATTTTTGCTTTCCAAACTCTGTTGACTGCTACTGGCTCACATAATTTTAGTAGGTGATTCCATCAACTTATTTGTCTTTGCTCAAAAAACTCTGCCATTTCGAGTTCTTGCCCATTTAACTTATCCCTTATCCCTCTCTCTTTTGTCATCTCCTTTATTCTTCTAAGATTTTCATTTCACTTGGCTAGGTCTTACTCTTTTGTTGGCCTAACATTACCTAGGTTTCGCACCCGTACGTAAGGACCGGCCTTTATAGGCACTTGAACACAAACATTCTCTATTTTCTATTTTTTCTTTATTTTTCTGTTTATCTCTACTTCACTGATACCTGATTCTTTTATCATTACTACTAAAGCCTGGTCTACACGTAACATTTTGTCGTCTGATTAGTCTGACGCATGTCTACATGCACTGACTTGTCTGCCGTCTTGCTTGTACACAAAGCTCCAACCCATCAGTCTTTTGCAAGTTTTGTCAAACCTCAGTTCGTGCAAAACGCCCAACTTCCGTCTACACGTAGTATTTTGTTTGATAAATCTGGCATGACTATGCAAGACTGACGACAAAACGTTACGTGTAGACCAGGCTTAAGTATTTGAACGTATTCTCATGTTTCAGTGAAACTTCTTCAAGCTGGATATGCGCTTCTGCTTTCTCCCTTGATATCACCATTACTTTAGTTTTGTCAATTGTAAAAATATTTTATGTTAATTTTAAGTGTTGCGCTTTCTTGACCAGATTCTTCCTAACTTTTTCTATTCGGAATATTGCCTTCCCCCTTGTTGAATTCCGATTGTTGTTGAATTCACTTTGTTGATCCGTCTGCTCCTCTCCATCTGTCTTCCATTTCATAAAAGTTCTGATTCGCGCCGCAAGTCTTGCTCTCCATATGGGTTCAAGCCACATCATTTTTGCTGCCTTTATTGTGTTGATGAAGCAGAACCACCTGTGGCTTCCATAAGTTTTTTTATTAGTTTTTCTTCGGTAGACATTTTCGTAATTGTGACGGGCCCAACATAGCTTCGAGAATTGTTCTTTCATATACCAAGTAGTTCAGTCTTTTAATTTTTTGTTGGCACGGAAATCTACCCTAAGTAAAATAAATGAAATCTAAGTTGAGACCAACTTACAATGGAAACGGCTGTGTTCTTATTATTGAAAGAAAACTTGAATAACGGGAGGCCAGCAGGTGAGATCACAACTAAATTTTTGTCCATCTTCAGACAGGGATAGTAACAAATAAATGAAATATTTACCTAATTGATCAATCGATAGCACGATGAAAGTGATAAAGGGAATAAAAGGGGAATGAGGAGACCAACACAAAATCAAAAAGATATGGAATGTACCGCTACTGTTGCTTCATATCTAGGTCTTTGCAATGCATCAAATCGGGGGGAGCATATTGGGTCTGGTTGGCATTTAGGTATGTTGCCAGTTGACTATATTCATTATTTAGTTTAGAAAGTAATGAATCCGGCGTCGAAAGAGGACCAAAGGAAATAAAATAAGGGGTGCCTGGCACTTACTGTGGCACATTTGAACTCTACCTCACTCCAGAAATGCTTCTATGGGATCGATATGGAGGATGGGTTGCAATCTAGCGCCAGGTGGTACGGTAGCCCACCGATATGAATTTTTCGATAGAGGAGGTAGAGGTAAGTACCTTCAAGGCCTAAAATTCTTACTCTTCGGGTTGGATTCTTATTTTAGGGTTTAAAAGAAAAATCGATCATGATCCCTCAAAAGAAAAGGAATAAAAGATACCCTAGTTGGACTCAAACGACGAAACGAAAATCGAATAGCATGGTGTTCTCCTCACCCCAATCGAAACAATCGTAAAATAACCTAATTTTTCCAGTTAGAAAATCACCAGGAATTCAAACCACGTGCACACCTGTTTCGAAATGGGGATAAGAAGAACTCAATGGCGGCTCAAAATTGGACAAGGCCCACGATTACTAAACTCCTTACCTTTAACCTCTGCCGATTACGACCGATTCGGATTAACAGAAGAAAAATATTCTGATTTTAATTTATCCATGAATAGATCTGCTATTATTATATTATCTATGATGGCCCTCCATTGTAAAGCTTCTACATAGAAGAATTCAATTCATTGCATCCAAACATCAAATGGACTATAGGAAAAGAAGTTAGTAATTCCATCAGTTATTTAGACATAACTATTAGTAATTTAACAATTTGTTTAAACATAAAATATATCGTATCTAAGTGAAGGGGGTAACCTTTAGTTATTTTCTTGGTCCGCGAAAAATTTGTTTACTACTGACTTCAGTTCCTTGTCGTCAGCCTTCTATTTTCTACAGAGGAAATAGTTAGAGGGGGCCATATCTGGACTATAAGGTGAGTGGCTTAATTCTTCAAAGTCTAAAACCTTCAAAGATTCTCGAACTACTGAGGCTTTCTGTATTGGTGCAAAAGCCAGAAACTTTTTCCTGTTTTTTTTAATGAAATCCTGCGGCTTTCTCAAAAATTGACTTTAATGTGAACCCTTTGCTGTAACCTTGTGGGGAGGTAATCGACAAGCAAAATTCCTTCAGAGTTCCAGGAAATCGTGACCATTACTTTGCCTGTAGTCGGTCGAATTTTTTTGGTAGTGTTAAAGTGTTACGGTCGATGCCACGCCTTAAAGAGCTGGTTTCGAATTTCGCGTCAGTCAGTGATTCGTACTTAAGTTAAGTCAGGAAGCGCAAGGAATTCTGGGTGTGGACCGGCGCGTTAGGATTTTTGCACTTGGTTAGCAGGGTGTGTTCGAAACGACAACGTGTGTACCGCGAGTGTGCTTCATCGTTGATCTCTTGAGTATTTCTGCTGTCTTTGGTTATTTGGATTTTGGTGATACCGCGCTCAGTTGGGGATTTGAAACATTTACTGAAGAAAGCCGTGTATTTGGAAAGGTTTTTGACCCGATGCCTTTCTGGGGATATTGGGCTGGATCAACGCGAGCTCCACGCGGCAAATCATGTCCATGACGAGGTAAGCCAGGGGCCCAATTCTTGAAATCATTCGACAAATGTCGTATGCGACATGACGGCAAAATGACGTAGACTCTCATACACAACTATACAAATCGTTCGAGAATGGCGTCATTTTGACGTCATGTCGCATACGACATGATGTTGAATGATTTCAAGAATTGGGCCCCAGCATTTACTTTCTTTCACTCCGCTTGATTTTAATTCGTTCGTGTCTGTTCTGTTATTGTAGCGAGTAGTTACGGGCGGTAGCGAGCAGTAGCGTATAGCTATCCTCCCGCTTTGAGCAATTACGCTAGCGTGGAGCGACTTCTGGATTTTCGGAAGCAATCTTTTTTTTCTTGACCTTCGCCGTTTGACTTCAAGTACTTTTCCCAATCTTCCCGGCGGGGCGAAACCAGTGTGGAGTCACGAGGGGTGAACCTACGAGCTTCTCCCCCAAGGCGCTGAAGGTCGGAGTGCAATCGAAGGGTTTCACGGTATCAATTGAATACGGACTGGTAAGCAGGATTCTTCTCTCCTGTTGGGGGAAATCCTCGAATGCAAGTTGTTGCGATCTTCAATAGGTGGCGCCCCTTTTCGAACTACAGTAACCTGTGCCAAACTGCTTGCCCACGGCGTTCTCCACTGACACCGGATTTTGGTCGCAGCAACAGCCCAACCATCGGGCGATCCAGTTTCGGTTTTGTTTTTTTATTTTTCGCCATTAGGTAACCTGCCTTACACATTCGACTGTGAGTTTGGTTATTTTTGGTGAAAGTGTGCGCGACAAGAGTTCCTGTGTTACCATTCCATTAAGCTCTGTTTACTTTCAAGATCAAAGAGGTGAATCCAGATTTCATTCCCGTTACATTTCTTTTAATAAAAGTCTGCTCCTGCGCTTCACAAGCATCCACAAATTGCCGGGAACTTTTAACTCTCGTTGTTGTTTGTCGAAGGGGCCAAAGTTTGGGCACCCACCTCGCGCTCACCTTTATCATCCCTAAGTGTTCATGAAATATATTAAAAGTACATTCTGAGCTAATATAGTTATAATGTTTCAGCTAACTGCTGAACTCTAATTCGTCAATCTTCCAGGACTTTTTTTTGATGTTTTCTGTAACAGAGACTGAAATTGGTCGATCACTGCGAGGGTCATTTTTCTTCTTCCACTTAAAATTGTTAGGACCAGAAATTTCTCGCAAAAAATCTTGTAAGATAGGTGTCATGTACTTACCTGCTTCAGCGTATTTCTTTTATGCCGTACTCAATTTTATCTATAATCAAATTCCCCTTGCATAGAAAATTTTATGAAATTTTTTGTAAGATTTCATTCGGTTTGTTAAGTTTCTTCAGTGAGGTAATTTAGAATTTTAGTAATATTCATAACGCAAAGAATAAAAGATTTGTTATTGAAATATGTACGGTAGCGAATAATAAAATCCGGGCACTTTAATATTGTTGACGTTTAATACATTTTCAAAATGTCACTAGTAATTCTGACATTGAATACAAATTTTGGCTACGGTAAGTGAACTGATCAGACTAAACCATGAGTTTAGATTTCCCAATCGCTCATTGGTTAGGTGGTGTAGTCTGACCGATGACTTGACGATTTTGTGCAGTACGACTGTTCACTTAACGCGCCCTATATTTATTTATTTTGACAGAAATATAACCACAATGAAACCCCGACTTACAAAACTTGTCAAAATACACACGACATGTCAAATTCTTGTCCAAATTTTATTGTACACTACTGTACAGTCGCAAGCACAGAAAACGGAACACTGTTTTAAAGCATCCAGCTTTAAAAGAATGTTGTACTTCTTACAACCTCAAGTATTGTATTCCATTTTCAATGGAATTGCCAAGGAAGAGTTAATCATTTCTTCATATAATGATACTGATTATAGATATATAGATATATGTATATTTCAACCAGAGAAAGGTTACATCAAAAAATACAATGAATAAAATTGAAAATTATTATTGTTTTCCTTGTAAATGTGTTTCCCGAGTAGGAAAAATTATAAAATTTACATAACCCATATGCTTTGGCTTACAAATAGCCCGTAGTGTGCTACATGTCCTATCATACAATACACTACTTATGTATATTATCGATTACACGGACATTAAAATACAATTTACAAGCGCCTTAATTATCCGACCAGGATCTGCTCGTAAAAATGCGAGTTTCACGTTTAGGCGGGAATTACATGACATTACCTAAGATTACATAAACGGTCGCAAAGAAAACAGTTCCTTGTATAAGATCATGTGATTTACGACGCGTGATATTTAGTTTTCAGAATTATGGAAAATGGCTTAGAATTTCAAATTAGTTTACAACAAATAACTTCTTTTAACTAAGAGCCAATATCCTTTTTGCGAATGGCTTATGAGAATTGAAGGAAAAACTGAGCATACGAATTACTAATACAACAACAACAATTTTCAAAAGCAACATTGTATTGTACTACGGGGTCGATAGGCTTTTAGGCCTTTCAGAACTGCGACCATATTGATCTTTTGTTCAAGCCCTCCAAGTAATTAATTTCCTAGGAACTCTACCTTATCAGCGAAGTGCAGAATGCTCCTAAGAGGCTTTGCTATCACCTCGTCAGGTGTCAGACTCACTCTTTCTAGGTGACGAAGCCGAAGTCTTGTTAATGCCTTACATTTGCAGAGTATATGCTCAGCCGTTTCTGTTTCCGATTCAAATAATCTGCAAATTTCTCCTTCCACCAAGCCCATGTTCTTAAGGTGATACCTCACAGGACAGTGGCCGGTGCAAAGACCTGTGATAGTCTTTATTTCATTCTTTGACAGAAGTGGAAGCTTTTGAGCAATCTCAGGCGAATACTTGATAAATTGCTTCGCCTGTCTTTGCCCTGGAGCATTAATCCAGTAGGACATTTTCTTCCTATCCAGCCACCTTTCAGTCTCTTTCCTATACAGTGACTTGCTAAGGCCACAGAAAGGTTCAGGAACTACGGGGGAAGCCTCAGAACCAGTTCGAGCAAGTTTATCGGCCCTTCTATACTCTCATGGCCGAGAATCCATTTTAGGGTAACTTTATTGCTCTTAGCCAGTTCCTTGAGAGATTTTTTACATTCCCATATGGAAACAGACTCAGTGCTGTATGCTTTGAGTGCCCTTATGGTTGCCTGAATGTCAGACAGAATATAAATCTTTTTACCCTTTGTGTTCCTTCTTAGGCACTCCTGGGCACATAGATTTATTGCAAGTGTTTCAGCTTGCATAATTGTAGGGGTGGTACCCAAGGCTATTGAAGCCTCGTATTTTGGGCCATAAATACCTATGCCGGTTCCCTTTGCAGTCTTTGATCCATCCGTGTACCAGATGGAAACATTGTTGCCTAACTGTACTACTTGACTTTTAGCCATATGGCGGCTACCGATATCCACTTCATAAGGTATGTCAAAGTCAAAAGTTTTCGGCATCATGTCCGTGGGTTTATCTAATATGTCTGGCTGCCAAAGATCCAGAATTCTAAGGTGACTAGTCCGGGTTAGTCTCAAGGAAACTTGCATGCCCTCCTTCTGCACTTGAAGGTGAAGTGGTGGGATATTTAGCAAAACTTCCAGAGCTGCTGTTGGGGTGGTATTCATAGCCCCTGTTATTTCCAGACACGCTAATCGCTGCAATTTCTGCAGCTTATTTTGCGTGGTTAACTCTGTGGTCTTCGTCCACCACACTAAAGAGGCGTAGGTAACTATGGGTCTTACTACCGCTGTAAATGACCATTGAATCATTCGCGGTTTCAGTCCCCATGTCTTACCAAAGAGCTTACGACATGCCCAAAAGGACGCCGTTGCCTTTGAAACTGTCTTATCGACATGTGTTTTCCAATTAAGCTTAGTATCTAGGGTTACTCCTAGATATTTCACTTCTTTGGAGAGCTGAATAGTCGATTCATTTAAGTTTGGGGCGCTTAGACTCAGCTTCCTGCGCTTCGAGAATGGTACTATGATGGTTTTCTTAGGGTTTACACTAAGTTCCTCCTTTTGGCACCATCTATTGATAATATTCAGAGCATTTTGCATTAGGTTGGAAATTACGCTTTCACGCTTTCCTCTGATCAGTGTGACTATGTCATCTGCGTAACCTAGTACCTGATGTCCTTTGTCAGTCATTTCCCTCAGTAGGTCGTCCACAGCAGCGGTGATAGTACCCCACCTTGTGGGCAGCCCTTTGCTGTGGTTATTGAAGTTTCTTCCCCTCCTAGAGAAGCTGTTACTATTCGATTAGCCAGCATTGCTTTGATCCACCTGATTGTCGGTGGATTAATGCCTCGTTTTGTGGCTGCTCTTTCTATAGATGTAAATGAGGAGTTATCAAATGCTCCCTCAATATCTATAAAAATGCCAACGGCAATTTCTTTTGCCGCTATAGATTTTTCCACTACACTCACAAAGTTATGTAGGGCATCTACCTGGCTGGTAGGCAAATTCTTTAGGGGGAAGTGGCGCTTTTTCAAGAAGTTCACTTCTAATTTTATTATCTAGGATTTTCTCCATGGTTTTAAGAAGAAAGGAAGACAGGCTAATCGGGCGGTAAGATTTGGCGTCTTCTGGAGGTCGCCTGCCCGTTTCCCGTATGAATATTACATTTACCTTCCTCCATGATTGGGGTATATGGCCCAATGCAAAACTAGCTTTAAAGATGGTTATTAAGCAGGGGGCGATAGTGTCGATCCCTTTCTGCAGCAAGGCTTGCCGGGTGATTTAAAGGGCTTAAAGCTGTTTATAGCCCATTTAACCTTGTCAGGTGTAAAAATTTTCCCTGATAAACATCTGCTGACTCTATCGGAACAAAAATTGTAGGATATTTGGTCATCAGAGCAATTTGCAGTAGCTGACTCCTTGGATCCTGGGAAGTGTGTCGACAGCAACACTTTGAGAGTACCCAGGGAATCCTTGGTATACGCTCCGTCTGGCTTCTTAATGAACCCAATAGTGTTTGAGTGATCTTTAGCCAGCACTTTCTGGATTCGCAATGCTGGGTCTATTTCATCTATCCTCTCGCAGAAACGTTTCCAGGACTGTCTTTTCGACTTCCTCAATTCTTTATTGTACCTTGTTAGGGCTGTTCTGTAGTCCTCCCATTGTCCTATTCTCTTGGCCCTATTGAATGCTTTCCTAGCCTCAGTCTTGAGTTTATCTAGCAACATACTTAGGTACATATTTATACTCCTCATTATTCAATTGCTTCCCCATCACAGATTTAGGCGACAACTTGTTGATAATATTTTTTTAAACGAAGAAAAAGGGCCAACTTCAAAATTGTATAAAGACCCCTAGAGTTGGCGCTGTTTTAGTTATTGCACAAAAGTGAAACATATCAGTTGTGACTGTCTTAACTATGCTGTCGCCAATATATCTACATCCTCCATTAATAATTGATTAGTAAAAAAATATATATAATGCTTCATAAATAGAAGAATGTCAAAAATTAATTACTTAATAAACGATGATGTAATGTTGTTTAATCTTTAAAAAGTTAACGGAGAAATAAGCCTTTTCGTTTACATGTTTGTGAGGAATGACCTCTCACAAACAAATTGCGTTCGGCAATTTTATAACATGTTATAGAATGTTGTGTTGCTTTTTATTTACACTATCAGTTCTCAGTGTCAAGTTAATTGCGATTTTACTTTCCGTGACCCGTTTTTCCCCGTCCACTAAGACGCACGTGATGTTGACATAACGTTTCTCTTACTGCTCACTTTCTTCTATGTATATTAGAGAAAATAGATTAGAATAATTACGGCGGCAGGCGAGAACGCCCGTCTAATTCCAATTAAAGACGAAAAGGTTCGGAGCGAATTAATGAATGTCAGTTGAAATTATGCGGTTGAAAGTGGAAGGTTCTGATTTTTTCTTCGATCGCGTTTTAATGCCAATTTAATACGCCCTCTTTTTTTTCAGTAAGTAGTTTATAATTTTTAAGTTACTTTCCTTAGATTTTATTATTCATTATATGTACCAATTAAAAAAAAAATCAAAAAGAAGTCTTGCTTAGATTTTATGAAGATAACTCAAACCAAGGAACAAAAAGTATTGCAGCAGGAGTTATAAACTAATATTATCATTCTGCTGCAAAACTATAGGAAAAGTTCGTACAATAATGTAGACACATTTGTCATAAATGGAAGTAAAACCTACTCAAGTATACAATAACATGTAAAGATACAATAATTAATTAGAAAAAGAAAGTTGTATTGCAGTCGCAGTAAACTGAACTTCCTGTAGACGTAGGGTAAATATGCTTCTATTTTTTTTTTAATGTAAATTTTGGTAATTTCACTTGGTAGATGTTGATTTATAATTGATTGCTTTTCTTTCTTTCTTTCTTTCACTCTCCTTTATGTTGTAAATAAGAAAACCTAGCAAAATAACGCTAAGTGTATTTTCTTTAATCACATCGTATTTTTATATTGGAAATAAGTCTGAATCAAGATTTACTTTTTGAATCATCGTCGAAGATAATAATCATATTCACTTGAAATTCCTAATTACACTGCTAATAAAACATTTCCAGGCACGTACGCGTTTTGCAAGATGGGAATACCGAACATCCGCACGCTAAGAGTTTCGTGTGTCAGTGTCCGTCTTCAATTCCCGTATAGACACGGATGGGGAATCAAAATTCAAGACAGTTCTCCTGAAATTCCACTCGGACAAGGACTTTATTCTTGCCGTATGAGAGATGTGTTTGCCGAAATATATTTTTAGGTACCGCTCGGGAATGCGTAACTTGAGTGTTTTTCGTTTACACAATCGACGACGATTTACTTAAGCATAATGTTATATAATTAATTACAGATGAATAATATGCAGAATGATTTGTTTCAGTTATTATATTATTAACGTCTAATAAATAATAAAACTATTTACTTCGTCATTAAAACGTAAAATTATATGTAACAAATTTCTAATCAAATTCCCCAGGTAATTATATTGTTCTGAAAGGTTCAAAAAATCAAATGTAAAATTAACTTAAGCTCAAAATCTGAAAGCACGGCCATTCGACTATTCATTCACCTCGGATGACTAACGGGTGGATACCCAAGATTTAAGATACACCTTATAATTAACTACTAATTGAAGAAGGGCCATCTCCTGGTATTAAGTATGAAAGGTATTATTGTGTCGCCAAATCTTCTTCATCTCAGGTAAAAGTCACTGAGTACTAATAAGGGGAATGGGACAAAATTTCCTAGCCACACCTGTTGACTTCCACAACAGATACTTGGGCAGAATGTGTGGGTACATTATATGCTAAGATGGCAAAGCTCTTTCGCCACATCTATTTTTAATTTCAGCAGAAATTACCCTTTGGAAGATAATCGATTAGAATTACGCACAATAGTTTCCTGCACCTTATCCTTTTTGGAAGGGAAGGGGTAGGGGATTGTTTCCACTCCTTACTTCTTTAATCTTCACATCATACAGGTAAGTACACTTACCATTCATCCAGTTATGAGACTTGCAAAGATATCCTCTTCATCTTGCTTTAATGTTCATCACGGAGATTACTCACAAGAAGCATCTATGGAAACGAGAGAGGTCAACAAAGGTAGCTGTCATTTACAAAACTAGCCGCCTGAAGATCAATGATAATGATTTATTTCTGTCTTGTTCCATAAAATGGATAGCTTCGTTATTACATACTCAATAGAGTACACACAACTATACATCCTTAGTTCATCATAATTCATAGCTCATTAACATGATATAGACAACGATTAATTAAAAAGCATTTTAACTTATTTTTAAATAAGATTGGTGTCCTATATTATTTTAAGTTGTCGGGTAATTTATTAAAGAATGTAATTCCTGCGTAAAATGGCGATTTTTGATATTGAGTCGTATTTGGATGCTCAGGGCGTAAGTCAGCTTTACGTCTGATGTTGTGTTCGTGAACGTTTATGGACTTATCAAATTCCTTGTAAATAAGTAATTTCAATAAGTAAATCGAAGGAACAGTAAGAATTTTATGTTTTATAAAGGTTTCTCTGCATGATGTTAATGGATTTAGATTAAATATCAGTCTTAGAATTATTTTTTGTATGATAAATATTCTTTTCCATTCAGTTGCTTGTCCCCAAACGTATATCATATAACTTATGTGAGGTGAGGATACACTATGCTGTAATAAACATTCATAAGTTCACCAGTATCCAATATACACAGAGAAAAATTTTACGGAGTTAAATTCATCTCCTCCATAATTTGCAATTAGTATCTGTTTTTTTGTTAGATCTAACGAAAAATTAATGTATTTTTCACTTTTTTGGATAAACGTTTATCTTTTGGAAGTAGTTAAAATTAAGGTGGAATTATTTGACTCTGAGGAAATGAAAACTTCCACCACATTAACACCGTAAGTAGTCAAGCTTCACATACTCGATTTTTACATAAAGGGTGTAAAGGTATAGAACTTTAAAATGAAATCAAACACATAAAAATCATGGTAATGGGCATGGTATTGGCTTTATTGGAAAGATAATTTTATGCCATTAGTGTTTAAATATGATTTTGTTCATATGGGCGCCGCGGCTGGCACGAATGAAGCGCAATCTGCAATAAACTGATTTTATCGCGCGCATAATTTCGCGTAATGGACCTGTTAATTGCTCCCCACGATCGTGTGATATCACACCTATGGATCATTTTCTATGGGTGTAGCCTACACCGATAAATCACAGACGTTGGACCAACATTCACCGCGTTATTGCCGATATACGGCCCCAGTTGGGCGAAAAGTGGTAGAGAATTGGACTTCCACATTGCGCTTCATTCGTGCTAGCCGCGGCGCCCATATGCCCGAAATCATATTTAAACACTAATGGGATAAAATTATCTTTCCAATAAAGCCAATACCATGCCCATTACTATGATTTTTATGTGTTTTTTTATTTCATTTTAAAGTTCTATAAAAAAAAAAAAAAACACCCTTTACGTAAAGTGGAAGTATATACTGAAATTTGTTAAGCACTTTTGTAGAAGTTGGTACAATTTTTCGTGATGATGTGACATCTTTCAACAAAGAGTTAAAATAATCTTAAAATTTGTTACGTTTAAATACATGCTTCTCAGCGCACGCGTGTTGCATCTTTGATTATGGAACAAATACAGAATTTTTAAATTAAATATCAACACCATAAAAAGAGGGAATTACCTACTTTACCACCTTCTTGGAGTTAAGAAAAGTAACTCCTTTAAATCTAACACCTTGGACGGATGGTCTCCAGGAAACTAACAAAAAGAGTTACATTGAGACCGTTATTTTTTCCTGTGTATGTTTTTTAAATTGAGTATTAAAAAATAAATCTTATTTAATTTTGCTGCAAAGCTACCTACTTGATCCATCCAGCTCAGATGCCTGTCTATTGTTAGTCCTAGAAATTTCGTGTTATGTTTTATTTCTATTATTTTTATTATTATACATATATTATATTTTATATTATTATTATTTATGTTTCATTTCTATTTCTAAAATCAGAGGTACTACGGTACCGGAATCTGTACTTCACCCATGGATTTTCCATAATATCGAATCCTATTCAATTTAATAATGTATACGAAATTGTTCTTCTATGGAAAATAAAGTAAGTATATTATTATTTTATTTAATTTCAAATTATTATTATGGAATTTGCCTTGCTCGTAATAAAAGTCTACACAAACTGTTTTATTAAAGTTAATAATTAATCCATTTCTTGTACACCGGGAGTCAAGTTCCTGCATTACTTTATATGGTTTTTGTTGAAGTAAAATAGGATTCAGTGATAATTAATAATGTTTGCTGAAATTATATCCCTATATTTCAAAAACTTCATTAATAATTAAAATTTTACGATACCCCCTGGTATATCACTGTAGATATTCCTGTATACATAACAATAAATACACGGTGATCACAATAATCTTTTGTTATCTTCACGGCGTTGCTTAGAAATTATTTATTAATAGCCACAGACAGTGAACAGCTGCTGCGTAATGAAAGATTGACACTATTTGAGAGGCAAACCTTCAATCACTGTTGATCATAGCACAGTACAAGTAAATACCCAGTAGCGTCACTTAAACGTCAGTGTCAAAAAAGGGGCCATTCTGTTTGATACCCTTATGGAAATGCAATGTAATTTACAGCTGGGTAGGTATCAAACAAAAGAGCAAATGTGACAGTTATACTCGAGTGACGCTACTGTGTGATTCTTATACTGTGATCATAGTGTAGAATGATTAACGAAAAATTCCTAAATGCAATACTTTTTCGGCGAAGAATATCTAACTAAAAAGTAAGTAATGATAAAACTTCAAAAGGTGATGGTACAATCAAAAGAGAGTGAAATAGACCTAACAGTATTTTTTCCTCAGGCAAGTAGTTACCAAGGTATACATTTTTGAAAAATAACTTTATATAGTATTTCCAGAGGTAGAAAGACAGATTTTAAATTTCGCGCCAATCTAAAAAAGGTTAATAACATACACAATCCAAAACGTCAATCATTGATGCTTTTAAGTCGGCTATTCGGAAAACAACTCGCACCTTGTATTCCTACGCCATGAAATACAAAGTGTACATTAATGATTGAAAGGCATTTGAATTTGGCGCGTTGTCGAATTAGTAATTTTCGTCTTGCAAGATTGGTATTCATACTGAATATGATGACTTGATGTTGAATTTCGTCAGTAGCGTGCGTGTGGTGTATTGTTTACATTTTGATTTCCTTAAGTTATTATTATAGAGTTAGTATTAAATTATTTCCACTTTTGCTATCAGACATTTTTCATTGGTAAGTACAGCCGTATAACAGGAAATAAAAGAAGCAATTTTAAATCCTTTCGTTGAGGAACTTCATGACGATAAATTACAACGGGGTTACTTTCAACAGGATGGAGATACAGCTCATACTGCACTAACAACGTTGAATCATTTGCAACAGTTCTTTGGGGATAGGTTTGGATTCAAATGGGGCACATTTTGAACAGATGATATAATTTTATTTTATATCTGCTTTACTTTTTATATTCTCCATATCGATGTATGTAATTAACATACGTAAAATAATTTCTAATCACTAATAAATTGTTTTAATAATATATAATTTTATGTGCCGCCCGTAGTAAAACAGAATACCAACTTTTACAAATAATCTAATGGGCGGGAAATTCAAACACCTTTCAATCATTAATGTACACTCTGTACATGCAGATATGCAATATTTTGGCGCATTGAAATTTACAATCTGTCATGAACCTGTCTTTCTATCGCTGGAAGTACTATAGTACTACTCGTATAAATAAGTATAATTACAGTAGCGGTTTGTCGCTGAACGCCGTACCGAATACTGTTCTTCCTAAAGGTGCATTTACACTATCTAACAAATTATAAAACATTGTGTTATATGACAATGTTTTACAACATGTTAAAAAATCAAATAAATAATGTTATAAAGTATCGATGTTTTATAATTTCTTTCGTGTTTTGTAACGTGGCACACGTTTCCCGGCCAGTGTCGGTAAAGATCAAAGAAAATGTATAACTTTAGTTTTATAACATGTTGCACTGTTTCAGGTCTGTTTACGGTATGTAACATATTTTAAAACTTGCATTCGCCCTACCCCCTCTGTTATGCAGTTTGTTCTGTGTTCTATTTTGTACAATTATTTTTATTTTGCGGCGAAATGGTCGAATGGAGGCAAGTGGATACCTATCATTTAATTGACATGTATAGGGAACGACGGGTGCATTGCGATCCAACAAAGACAGATTTTAAAAATCGAAGATACGTGGGACAGAATCCCTAAAAGTTATGTTTTTTCTCTCTATTCGATAGCTATAATGTTTTACAACAAATGTTATACTAATGTTGTGTAACTTGCATATAACAAGTTATACAAGCCCTACGTCAAAAGTATTCGCCTACCTCTCTTTGGTAAAGAAAGGAACAGTTAATAAGTTACTCAGTGGTGGATTATTTTTGTAGAATAATAATAATAAATAAATAAATAGAAATTATTCATTTTTAAATAAAAGTTTTGATATTTAAATTCTAATAATGATTTTATTTTCAAAAACAGCTAGGCGAATATTTTTGACGCAGGGCTCGTATAGTGTAAACGCACCTTAACAAATCTTACTTAATTACTGCTTTGTAAGCATAAAGCAGTAATTTATAGTATAGTTCACGCTTTACGGTCTTGTATTGTAATAAAGATTAGTCTGTTTTCATCTATGTGCCCAAGTTATCGTTTTAAAAATTCCATTATTTTAACACCACATTTACCATAGCTTGAGAGCTTTTTGGGAAGGCGTGCTGCGCCCGTAGCGACTGCGACCGACTTGTAGGTGTTTATCTGCTATGGCATTCGCCTTACAAACTGAAGAAACGCAGAAAACCCAGTTGGAAAGAGTCGGTATGAAATCAAACACAATCGATACCATGTGAATTCTGCCTCTCACGCACTAGAAGGGGACTCGAAATCACAACTAATAATTGTCTCACCAAGTTGAAAGCCCCTTGTCAGCGAACTCAATCAACTCGGCTATGCTATATGCTTATGCGGTTATACAGGGTGCTGCAATGATAACCGATAAACAGCTTTTTCTATTAATCTTTTTCAAAAATTATCAATCATCTGTCAAGTTTTCACATTCACTGATCAAGGCCGTGCGGATAGTTTGATATAAATTGATTTGGTTACTGAATCTTTTTTAAATATTTTGAAACTGAGCAAATGAAAATTTCTCAAACTGCACAGGCAGATTAATCTTGAAGAGTACTTTAAAAAACCTAAGTGGAATTTTGCAGTAAAATAATTAGGGAAGCCAATATTTGAACACCTCTAAATTAACATGGGATTTCCTATGTTGCAGCACCCTGAATTTCGCCTTGAGCTTGCTTACCATTACATTTGGTCAACTCATTTATTGTTTCTTTTCTTGTTCTGGAAAATGCAATTAAGGACGATTATTATTATTATTATTATTGTTATTATTATTATATTTATAATATAGAAACAAAACTACAAATTATACTTCTACAGCTAAAAGAACATGAAAAATCCTGCAATATTTTCCTCAGTTCGGGGTTGAATTTTTGATTAATGACTTTCATACATTGAGTGGCCCTGTAACATACATAACATACAGATTGTTTCACAGAAACTTGAAAAACGACGTTTCATTTGTTTGTAATAAACTGGAGGCGCTAGGTATAAGAGAACCTGTCCTAAGTTTGTCTGATCGCAGATTTCAGGTGAAAATTAAAAATATCAATTCAGTCGATAATAATCAGAGACTCTTTGTCGCCCAAAAAGAATTCGTTTAATATTTAATTTAAATAATAGAGACTCGTGTAAACCGACTTTTATGGAAAAGGGTACATTATCACTAAAAATGCAAACACTAAGATATGTAAATCTATTGACAGATGACATTTCAATGCGAGGAGAGAGAGACACGTTTATTTAAATCAACATAATTTTGCAAATGCTCTGACTTTATTCTTGTTTAGCATTTTACAATTTCAAAATAAATTCTTGTCAAAATGATGGGATGTTTTGCAATGAAATATAATTATCCGCATTTGGTTAACTCGAGAAACCATTATTACAAAGCTCGAATACAAGCGTTTCCATTTTTTCAGTCGCCATTGTGGCAATAGCTATGTTTGAATAAATTTCAAAATGTCTAAAGTTTCCATTTCTCTCACGAATGAAGTACGTGTTACAGCGAATAGTGGAATAGTGGACACTTTAAGCATAAAAATATGTCGTTTATTGTTTGTGTGCAAACTACTTCGCGTAAATAAAATTTTGCTACCGCACATATTTTCTTCCCTCACCTGTTACTGCTTCAGTACTTCATCGTGCGAGTTGAAAGAGGTAGAGGCCGACAGTACACCTTTTCCAGATTACGTTACATAAAGAAAATTTTGTAATACGTAGTAGTAGTAATAGTAGTAGTAGTAATGTTACTTGTTGAAAATTTTTAATTATCCTGCTAATTAGACACATTCTTTATAACTCGTGTCTAAATAAAAACCTGGTCAAGTAGGCTACATTTAGTAATTCTGCTATGTAAATGCAATGGATAAATTGTCGATCACAACCCACTTAACCAGGTTTTTATTTAGACGCTCGTTATATACTTGTCGTGTTTACACATAGATTCTGATTGCTCTTCCTTTCTAAAACAAGTCAACTTTTTTAATTGAAAATTATTTTTATTTTTACGATTACAGGTATTAGTTTTTTGCGTTCACGGATATTATGTCACTGAAGGTTAAGTATGTTTTTACTGTTGCTAAAACGTTATATCGGTTACTGAAAATTTTCGTAATTAAAGTATATCCTTCCCCGATGAAAATTTGTATAACAATTTTTTAAAATCTTTAATGGACACTTTAAAAATCCCCTCACAATCGCTCCTGACGAAACTATCAACCGATAGCGAAACGTTGAGCGATTGGGAGGGTTTGAAAATGGTCATTAAACATTAAAAAGAATTCGTTTTATAAAAATGTTAGGTTAAAAATGTTTAGTGCTCTTAGGTCAGGTTTCTAAAACGTTTCAAAAGTTAACTACTAGGTTAAAATAAAAAATCCTATAGTTCTAATCAGGTTCTAATATGTGTAGTCACAGCAACGTTTACTTTTATGGGACCGTTAATTTTATGTAAGGTTCCAGAAACCGGGCATTAGTCATTTAAGACATTTTGTTCAGTGCTTAAATTAATAATAAAAATTATTATTATTTCCAAATAAATCATATCTCATGATAAGGATATCTTTATTAAGTTAATATTGTAACAGATACGAATATCTGTGTCGATGTCTTTGATGTTGTGCTTGTGGGGTTCATTTTTTATGACCTTGGGCCATTTTAATTTCAAAATATTTCGCAAAGACACATACATATAGTTTTCCATTGTTCCACTTCCAGTATATGTTTTATGATCATCATTTCACGAAAAGAAGAATCGGTTTTATTAAAAAAGTTTGTAAGTAATGGGACTATTACCTTTCAGAAAACTAAATAATTTTAAATAACAGTTTGTTACTTTGTTATTTTTATACGTTTCATTGAAGTCCCGTCGACTTCTTTTTGTACTTGTAATTTTGTTGTTGTCACATACAGTGGTGCCGGACACAACTTTTTTATTTCAAATGGCATGCCCTATATATGAAACCAAATTTGGGTTGCCCATAAAATTCTACACATTTTCTGTATAGAATCTAAAAATCTCATAAAATATAGCAGATAGATATAAGAAATACTTAACAAAAATGAAAGTACTTTATTAAACGAAGAATTTAGGATAGAAAAATATAGGGCATGCTATTCAAAAAAATTGAGTTTTGTCATTTCGAAATTTCTGTGAATTTGTTTATTACCATGACCACCCTGTAGCGATAAAAGTATATTTAATAATGGATTATGATAAGCTTATGTATCAACTACATCTGTATCAAAAATCTTTTTCTTAGAGTTAAAAATAAATAGAATATGAATAAATAAAATAGTGGTTGCAAATGGCAGTTTTTAGACAAAATATTAAATATCTCAAGAATTTTTTAGCTAGGTTAGCAAGGTTTAGCTATAGGCAATAGTATACAGAAAATGTGTAGAATTTTATGGGCAATCCAAATTTGGTTTCATATATATATATAGGGCATGCCGTTTGAAATAAAAAAGTTGTGTCCGGCACCACTGTTTTGATTCACTCTGTATAGATGAAAATAATTTTGTGTTGTAGATCTCTTAAATTAAAAACGAAAATGTGTTGAAAGTTTTTTTGCATCTTCAGTAGTTATGGAGATATGGCCCGAGAACACACTGTTGGGACACCCTGTATATTACAGTATCACTTCAATCGTCATGAAGTAAAAAGGAGATTCAAATAGGAGATTCATTAAAAAAAAGATTAGACTCAATACAAGTCTCTTAAAATGACTTTTTTTTTATTAATCTCACATAAGTACATATCTAGGCACTGATCAAAAAAGTTTCTCTTCTTATTTAATTTTATTAGAATTTTATTTATGGGTGAACATGTCAAAATCGGAAGAATCAATAAACTGCGAGACAGAAGACCTTTGCGTTTTATCGAAGACACGCCTTTCCGGAAACACACTTCGTCGTCGCTACTTTCTCCGCAATGGCTGATATTGGAAGGGAGTAAGATTTAAACCAGAGATTAGATTTGTTTCTTATTACAGTTAAAACTGAATATTTTAAATAAAAAAATTGAAATGCATTACCAATTAGAAAATAATATTTTCAACTTTTTCTAATATGTAGCGAGATCGCTCTCAATAAGTATATGTTTTTATTTCGTCTTGACACATTTATAGTAGTTAATATTTATCGGTATTTCTTTTTTCTAAACTTTCTCAAAAACAAAATGCTTTACTTATAATACCGTAAGTATGATTTCTTGAAAACACGTCAGAGTTGGCTTTAGAATATTCAAACGTTTGTCAAAGAATAAATGATTTGTCAAAGATTAAATGCTAAAATATTCTTAAAATTATAACCACAATGCTTTCTAATAAATAAGAATCGTTTTTATTAGAAAGTTTAAATTTAAAGAAAATGAAGGACAAACATTTATTATAATGTTCTGACATTAACATAGATTAAATTATTTTGACGTTTGTTTTAAAAGTAATCTTATCTAAGACGTAAGTTTACACGTTTCATGGCGTACTCGGACCTGTTTTTAATAAATCGCATGGTATTTATAGTATGTGCAAAGTGGTCAAGAATAACTGTTTGAGTTGGCAATACAATTAAGAGAGCTATTTGCAACACTGCAACCGGATATATGTTTTGTTGATTTATTTGACGTAACTCCAACAGTGACAGTGGGTTATGTGAATAAAAATTTGCGTTTTAATTTGAATTTGAAATGTCAAATGACGCTTGTAGAGTGACGGCTGTCAGTGTCAACCGGAAGTTACTCTAGTTGTACCGTTTAAAAATAAAATTCAGCACTGCCAACTCAAACAGTGATTCTTGACCACTTTGTATATTATTATATATACATGACCGATTATGACAGCCATTATAACAAAGGAAATAACTTGGTAATTGATTTTTTGTTACTCTTTTCAACTTCATGTAATAAATAATAATAGAAGATGGAGATACTCTGACAGTGCTTTAGAGCTAGAGCAAAGAACCGAGAATGCTGTTAACTTGGACCATGGCTACAAAATTGATTTTAAATTAATTAAAGGATTAATTCTTGGTTAATGTTAATGGGTTTGTGGTCTTTTAGATTAGATAAACCATCACTAATATATTAAGGATTTAAAAAATTAATAATCTTTCCAATTTTCTTTCTAATAATTTTTAATTTCTTCATCGATTTTTTACTTCCAAATACGTTTCCAATTATTCAAAAAGTATATTAGTTTTCGTTTTGTTCTATAACATTTAACGTTTTATTTGTAAGCGCATACAATAATACAATATTAGTAAGCCATAAAGACAAGATTCGTAAGAAAGAAAAATACCAAAACACCAGGTTTACTGAAACTCAACGAACGTGAATTTAGCTCACCTCAATCCACCGTTAACAGTTTGCAGAATATTTGGATTATGTTTATACATCTAATCCTAACAACTTGCCTAAGACACAGGACGCAGTAGACTATTGATTCTCGTCGTCTTATACAGAGTGTACATTAATGATTGACAGGCGTTTGAATTTGGTGCGTTGTCGAATTAGTAATTTTCGTCTTGCAAGATTGGTATTCATACTGGATATGATGACTTGATGTTGAATTTCGTCAGTAGCGTGCGTGTGGTGTATTGTTTACATTTTGATTTCCTTAAGTTATTATTAGGTATGTTTGTTATCCTGCACTGGTGTGCACTAGTGTACACTTTCTTTACGAAATATGCTTTAATGAAGCCTGAATTCTTTAATAATGTGTCAATACGAATCATACTCATTCATACTGACATACCACGCAAACATTTAAAGTTGCATTAAAGCGTAAATTGCGAAAAAGTATGCATTGGTGTACACCAGTGCAGGATAACAAACAGACCTGTTATTGAGTTAGTATTAATTTTTTTTGCTGTCAGACATTTTTCATTGGTAAGTACAGCCGTACAACAGGAAATAAAAGTACACACGAACGTTTTTAGGTTAGCGATGGTTTTCACGGACCTGTACAATAAATTTATTGTTGAGGCGTATTTTCGGTCGGGGATACGCAATGAACAATACGTGTGGAATTATTCTTATCAAAGTTGAAGTGGTATTCACATATGATTGTTTTATGCAACAATGCATATCGATGTATGTAATTAACAAACGTAAAATAATTTCTAATCACTAATAAATTGTTTTAATAATATATAATTATATGTGCCGCCCCTGGTAAAACAGAACAGTAAGCAGTACCAACTTTTACAAATAATCTAATGGGCGGGAAATTCAAACACCTTTCAATCATTAATGTACACTCTGTATTTCGTGTGATGAAATCTTAAAACGATCCAAGAACACTTTCATGACTGGTTATGATGGAGTTCCCAGTTTTATTATGCTGAAAGACTGTGCTACTATCTTTTTTAAATCTCTGTACCATATATTTAACTTAATTTTACGACATTCTATATTTCCTTCCGTTTGGAGAAAAGCTTACGTTTGTCCTGTTCTAAAAAAAAGGACCCATCTGAAGTGAGTAAATTACAGGCCAATCTCCATTTTATGTAACTTCTCCAAGATTTTTGAATCTATTTCATATAAACACATTTATTCCTCAGTGAAGAGTTTTATTACACCATATCAACACGGATTTATGTAGGGTCGTTCTACAGTAACCAATCTCCTTTGCTTCACCCAATTCGTATCAGAGGTCATTGACAACAGAGGACAGGTTGATGTGATTTATTTGGATTTCCAAAAAGCATTTGATCAGATTGATCACTAAGTTCTTCTAGATAAATTATTATCTGCATTCGGTTTTTCGCCATCATTTTTAGACCTACTTAAGTCTACCTCCTGAACAGCGAACAATAGCTGCGTTCCTTTTGCCCCAAATCTTACCTCAGATCACTTAAAACGTTATTTCCGTTAGCACGAACAAGTAAGATGGAATGGATATTTCAACCTAACAACTAATGGGAGTATTCGAACGGCAATGTGAGAGATCGAAATGCCAATTCAGACTCACTTGTTCGTGCTAACGGAAATGACGTTTATCTGATCTGAGGTAAGATTTGTAGTAAAAGGAAAGCACCTAATGTGTTAGATACTGTAACTATATATCGTTTTCAACTAAGCCATCTTCAGGGGTACCTCAAGGCGCCAATTTAGGGCCTCTATTATTTTTAGTCTTCATAAATGACATCGTTAATGCTGCGCAATGCGAAAAGTTATTATTTACTGATGATATGAAATTGTACTCTTCGATTACTTCGCTTGAGGATTGTAATCTGCTACAAAAAAGTATTAATGCAGTAATAAAATGATGTCAGCAGTACCACCTATCTTTGAATGTCACTAAATGCCAATCTATGACTTTTACGAAAAAACATACAGCAACCTCCCCCTCCTACAATATTTTTAATACAATTTTGAAGTCAACCAATACTATTCAAGGCCTGGGTGTGGTTTTTGATTCGAAACTTGATTTTGTGGATCATATCAATACTATAGTAGCTAGTGGTTTCAAAGTTTATGGTTTTATTTACCATAATTGTAAGGAGTTAAGCATCAATACTCTTTCTGTCTTATTCTTTTCCTTAATAAGATCTCGTGTAGAATGTGCTGACCTAGTCTGGTTCCCTATATAGCTATCATATTCACATTGACCACATGCATTGCAAAGAACATACCTCAAGTTCTTACCTTTTCTTACTGATCGTACTTATCCGGTCCTCTGAGGTCATGATCACACTTTGCTTCTTGCTAGATTTCACTTCGAGTCACTTCAAACTAGAAGAATTTCAGGTGCAATCAATTTCTTTACAATTTATTACATAATCAAGTCGATTGTCTTTGGCTCTTAGGCAAAATTAATTTTATAGTACCTAGGATCTTTTCGCGTTCATGTTTTACGTTTTATTGTGAAAATAACAGATCTGTGCTGGATTTCACAAACGTCACTTAAATTTAATCATCGGTTAAGAATAATCATTCCTATACCTTCAACACATGTAACCATAGCAACGTTTACTTTTAACGGCTGATTAAGTAACGTTAACGTAAGTAACGTTTGTGAAATCCTTCATTAATGTATTGGACCGTTCTCCCATTTCTATAATATGCCAGCAATTTAATAACAGGTCTGTTCCAGCAATAGTTCGTAACTAGTTCGAAACCATCAAAAGCATGCAGTCATCAAAAGTGTACATTTGACGGCGCCGTTGAAACCGGTCATTACTTCGGTGGGCAACTGTTTTGAACGGTTCCGAACTAGTTACAAACTCTTGCTGGAACAGACCTTAATATCTCATGACTTTGTGACATTAATACGGATAATTTATATTTTAAATATTATCATGAACTCATTTCTCATGTTATTCAATTCTTATGTAACTTACTTATACATGTAGATATTAGATATATATTTTTTATTTCTCTTTTCCATGCACAGTACTTTACTTTTATATTTTCCTGCATCTGGGTATTGTACTTGTTGGAAAATAAAAGATTTATTAGATTATAAGTTGTCTTAAAATAATTGAAACGCGTCATACAATGAACGCGGAAAACAATTTTTGTGAAAACGCAAATTTGAATCTAATACAAAAAATAACTTTGTAATTCTTTGTCCGTCGCATTCGTTCTTGGTCTTAAATGAAGTGTTTTTTTATTTTGAAAAATATATATTTTAAACATTGGTTATTGATTAAATAAATAAACTGAACACACATATCTTCTCCATTTTCTTAAAAATAAATGTGTTTTCAATTTACCTATTTAACAAAAATTCCGTCATGTGTACGTACACCAATGGGTTCACCTCTTCATTTATTATTGATATTAGAGAACGTAGAGGGAAAAGGAACTTTCATTTTCCGATGAAAAGCTCTTGAAAAAGTGCCCAGAATACACAGCAAAACGAAATTATTCTTATTATATTAGTTAAGTGGTAGTGATATGCGGTTTATACGTTATTAAAAAAAATTCCCAAAAACCATCATGTGGTTTGATACAGAATTCAATGAGCTGTCACTGCTGTCAGAATCAACAAACAAAATTGGGGGTTGTCATTACTCAAAAACAAATCACTTTCAAGAAACGATTTTTGCATAAAATAGTGTATTTTTTACAAACAAAATTTGCCTGTCCGAGCGTTTTCACAAAAAGCCAAGACTAAAGAAATTACAAATTTTATTCCAGACTTTTGAGGCTCACTGGATTAAATTAGAAGGATTTTCTCAGGACCGGTTTTTCAATATTGGTTTAGCTTCAGTTTAAGTGAACTCAGTTCATCAATTGATCTCAGTTCTCTGTCATATAATTTAGCTACTTGATCTCTATTTGACATTTACTCTAAACTCAGTTTAAACTCTGAACTTAGTTTAAACCAATATTGAAAAACAGGCTCTCAGTATCCCATAATCGTAACTATCAATTTTTCCGCCGGACTATTGTGTCCGTGTGTTTTCGAGCGTGGAGAACCTTCATGCCTCCATTGCATATAGATTCTTGTTTTGTCTCTGGGTACCGAGTAATCCGAATTTCATCACAAGTGATAATTTGTGAAAATCTTGCCCTAAAATTTTCTTGTGGCACAAATTTTTTTTCATCCTAGAAACCCAGCGTGTTTAGGCCTAAATGCAATATTCTTAAAACTGAAGCTTCAGGAATTTCAACTTCTGCAGCAATTTATGACGCTTTCAGACGTCGCGTCGGTCCTTCATCACTAGATCCCCAACTTTTTTTACCGTTTCTGTATTTCGAACTTCTAAGGGCCTTCTGCCTCTTGGACCGTCCTGAACAACGAAGTTTCTTTGACCAAAATTTGACTTGGAAATGTGATGAGCAATCATGGGTATGAAACTGCCGTCATTCTCTCATGGATATTCTCTTCTTTAGCCAAAATTTTATTACACTTCGATGTTCTAACATTTTTCACTTTTAAATGTTTAATGGCTCCTTTTTTTTAATCAAATGAATTGGATTTTCAAATGATTGGATGTTCAAAATCAACAACGTAATAGCTCTTTTGTTTCGTGGATAGAGAAGTAAAATCATTGTACATTTTATGTACATCTAATTAATTTCTTACTAACTACAATTTAACTGTGTTGTGCGTATTGCCGTAATAATAGGTCTGTTTGTTATCCTGCACTGGTGTACACCAATGCATATACGTTTTCGCAAAATACTCTTTAATGCAACCTGAAATGTTTGTGTGGTATGTCAGTGTGAATGAGTATGATTCGTATTGACACATTATCAAAGAATTTAGGCTTCATTAAAGCATATTTCGTGAAAAAAGTGTACACTAGTGTACACCAGTGCAGGATAACAAACACACCTAATATTTGTGCGTGCCGAGAGTGTTTTTACCTCGTATTTTTGCGGAGAAAAAGTTGTACCTACTTTTAACATGACTTTAACACGCTCCGAAAAAGGTGCACTTTGTGAGTTTATCAAGGAGACATTAACCGCTTTACTAAACGACAATACTGTAATTGGGAAAATGGTTGATAAGTTTATGCAACGCGTTGAAACTAAAATAGATACTACATTTGCAAGTTTTTCTGCTAACCTTGAACAAGTAAAAACGGAAAATGTTAATTTAATGGAAAAGCTGGATAAAATTGAACAATACACTCGCCGAATTTCCGTTAGAATTTACGGGTTACCTGAAGAAGCTTCTGAAGATATACACGACTTAACCAGTGGTATTTTTTCCAAGTTAGATGTTTCCGTTGACATATTAAACGTGGATCGCGTTCATCGTACTGGAAAAACATCACATTCAAGTGTTAAGAAGACCTGTCCCTCTAAACCCAGGCAAATTTTGAATAAATTCGCAACGTATCATTGGAAGCAGATCGTCATGAAAAATAAAAAGAAACTGAAGGGTTCTGGATTATTTATTGCAGAAGATCTTACTCCTAGAAGATATTCTCTCTATGTTGCTGTCAAAGAAAAGCTTGGTGTCAGGAACGACAGGACCTACGATGGACGCATATATTGCATGCATAATGGCAAACGTACTGAAATAACTTCATTAGAAGATTTAAATGATGGTTAAATTGCGCTGTTTTGATATATATGTAGCGAAGTAACTTTTTAATTTTATTGTGGAAGCGGGAGGTAAATTAATTAATTTATTGTAGGGTCATATTCAAATTTTCTTTAGTTTTACTAAACTTGATAGGATGATAAACAATTTATGTTATTTTCAGTTGCGCATATTAATAGTAGACCGCTGCTATCAGGCTTTGAATATTTTAAGAGATTTTGGGAAGAGAGAGCTTACGATGTAGTAGCTGTTACTGAATCATGGCTGCAGAAGGACATTTTGGATGACATTATCTGCTTAGATGGTTATAGCATTATTCGGAAAGATCGTGGCAGCGAGGAGGTGGGTTGGTATTCTATGTAAAAAATAATTTAAATTATACTGTTATTGATTGTACTTCAGTTAGGCTAGATGATACGGTAAATCTGGAGATTCTTTGGATAAATGTAAAAATCGGTAGATGTACATTCCCTTTAGGTGTCATATATAGATCTCCCTCAGCAAACCTTATAGCATCTCTTGATTTTCTTGATGACATGCTTTCTTTTAGAGCCCCTCAGAATAGATAAAATTATTTTATTAGGCGATCTTAACGTCAATTTGTTTGATAGTGAAAGCCACTCCTTCATAAAACTGAATAATGTACTTTCCACATATGATTTAAAGCAAATTGTAACTGATTCCACGCGAATATCAAAGGATAGTGAAACCTTATTGAATATTATAGCAGTTTCAACTGAATTAATTGTTATTAATTGTAAGTCTACTGATACTCATGGTTTTTCTGATCACAGATTTGTAGAGTGCTCATTAGACTTAAAACTTAAATCTAAACCTGTTCTCACATTTAAAACCTACAGACTATTCAGCGTATGACGAAAGAGCGGGATGCTGCTTTTCTTAAATTTCGTACTACGAAATTAGATACAGATTGGACTAATTACAAACAATTACGTAATATGAGATTCAAAACACAAACAAAAATCTTTGGAGAGCGGTTAAAAATGTTGGCTTATTTAGTAAAAATGTTGATACGATTCCTCCGGAATTAAATGATGTTAATCAATTAAATAATTTTTTTGTGAAATGTGGGAACGCAAGTGATACGGATCAGCGTATTTTAAATCACTATGGTGATACCCTTCCTGACTTACATAACACATTTTCTTTCTCTCTTGTTAAGGAATCTACTGTTCAAAAAATTATAGACAATTTGAAATCTAATTCTTCGGGTATGGACGGAATTAATTTATCAATGCTGAAACTAGCTACTCCATATTTAACTCCATATGTCACGCATATTATTAATGAATGCATTCGTCAATCACATTTTCTACTTCCTTGGAAAACTGCACTAGTACGACCCCTGCCAAAGTGTTCAAATCCTACTACTTTTGACAATATTCGTGCTATCAGTATTTTACCATTGTTATCAAAAGTCTTGGGGAAAGTAATGTACAATCAGATCCTAACATATATTGATGCTAACAATATTCTTCCACCAATGCAATCTGGTTTTCGTAAGGGATTTAGCACTGCTACTGCACTAGCTAATACCACGGATGATATTTTATTATCTACTGATCAAGGAAAAGCTACAGCACTAATAATGCTGGATTTATTCAAGGCTTTTGATACCATCAATCGTAATCTGCTACTTGTAAAATTAAAACATATAGGTCTTGACATTTCAAGCTTTCAAACTTTCTTGACAGCTACCTTACTGGTAAATCGCAAATCGTAAGTTTGAATGAAATTAAATCAGATATCGAATATATCCCTTCAGGGGTTCCTCAGGGATCGATACTGGGACCCTTACTTTATAACATATATACATTTGATTTCAGTAAATTAACAAAAAATTTGAAAACTCAGTTATGCAGATGATAGCCAACTTTATTTTTCTTTTATTCCTTCGGAATTGTCTCGTGCATTAGATATTATTAATACAGAATTACATAATTTTATTGAATTTGCGACCCTTCATAATCTAAAAATAAACAAAAATAAATGCGTTGTAATGCTCTTCGGTCGTAAAAACGATATGAGTAGAATTGAGAATTTAAGAATTGCTATTGATGATGTTGTGCTTCCGATAGTGCAATGTTATAAGAATTTAGGCCTTATACTTGATTCTAATTTGAAATTTGTTCATCATGTAAATATGTTATTAAAATCTTCATTTAATATTATGAAAAGCTTATACTGTCTAACTCTCTAATTTTATCAAAATTCAACTACTGTGGCACTGTATATGGTCCCTTTCTTGATAATTATAACAATATGAGAATTCAAAGAGTTCAAAATAACTGCATTCGTTTTGTATATAATTTGCGGAAATATGATCATGTCTCTTTTGCATTGAAAGATTTGAACTGGTTAAATATGGCTACCAGACGAAAGCATCATTTAGTTTGTTTGTTTCACAAAATCTTATTATCAACAAATCATCCTTCTTATTGTAGAGATAAATTAAATTTCAGGAATGAGCTTCATGAAGTTAATATTAGATTCTGTAATGAATTAAGTATTCTTAAACATACTACTGCATTTTACCAAAAAAGCTTTGTATATAACTGTTGCAAAGTCTACAACGAAATACCAAACCACCTCCGGTCTAAGTCTCTGCAGACTTTCAAATGGTCCTCCTACGCCTATTTTTTAAATAAGTTTAGTTAATGTTAATTTAAGTTCTTTTTTTTGCTTTTTGCCTGTTACATTTGTTTGAATTTATTCTAATTTTGTATGGTTAGGTGGAAGAGCAGTTAATAGCCGAACCTCGCCAATAAAGACATTTATTATTATTATTATTATTGAATATCCTCTCGTATATTAAGTATGTATATCAAATGTATCTTTGTATATTTTGTGTTTACAAATCATTATTATTATTATACAATTTCGAGTACTTTAAGGTGCTGCTTTATGAAATGCAAGTGAATTTTATAATTAATAAAACCAAAATAGAAAAAGCAATGTTCCAACACATGCTGCAAAGGATAATCTTTGGATAATGTTCGTCTCTTATATAGACTATCATCAATTCACCTTTGCAGCAAATTCATATATCTATAACATTTCATTCTTGAACAACCTTTATACTTAAAGAAAATAATGTTTACATGTGCCTACATACATACATCGTGAGAAGAACTAATCCTAGTGTAAAGAAGTTAAGCAACGTTTATTTCTGATATTGGTAATTTGCATAGAAATTTGCATTACAAAAGAGGACCAAATTGAAATGCAAACGATTGAAAAGAAAAATAATTGCCGAATTTCGTATATGACCCCCGAAGGAACAATGCAGTGTTTAATGTTGCAGAAACGACGCAAGGTAATGTGCCGCAACGAAGAGAAGATTAACAAACTCGCGGCGCGCAAATTCCCATCCGATGACGCAAAAATCACGAGTTTCATAACGCTCGCCGCCGCCCGCGTTTGTGTGCCACTGGTGAAACGGCATGTGACCAGTGGCTCTTACATCCGCGTTTCTTGCCGTCATGTGACTGCTCCCAAGGCTTTCTAGTTTTCGAAATGAACGGCCGACAAGCGGGACGATTAAATAATGTTATCATCATCATCAATGCTAAGAAATGAAACATCCAAGTATGCTCATGAAAAACATGTTGGCAATCGATTTATTTTCAGAAAAGTCATTAATTGTTTCGAATTTCAAGGATCCTTAAAAAAATTTGCAATAAGAATATTTGAAAATCAAAAATTTATTGGCATTTAATTTAAATATTTAGCTATTTAGTAATCTACAGGATTACAGGTCATTTTCTCGCTATATGCCGATCGATCGATCCATGAGTCAAAACACTTTTATGTAGCTATCTTCTTCTAGCTTTCGTGAAACGACCTTGCGGCTTTTGCATTTCATGTCATTTCGTCACCGATGTGAAGTTAGCAATAGAATTCCAGCAATAAAAATCGTAAACTTTATCACCGGACGACATAGACGTAAATGGCACATAGGCATTATTTCATAATTTCCAGCATTTATTCCTTAGATACTAACACCGAAGTAGAGCCTCTTTTTCCCAGAAATACTTAAAATAAATATAGAATTTATTTAGTTCGTCGATAAACTTAGTATAAAGAAACAGCGTTCTGACAATAAAAGGGTTATTGCTGGGTAGTTGCCATGAAAATTTTTGGAAAATTTCTTCAGGACATTAATTCCCAAAGGCTTTTACGCAACATATAAAAAAATTGCGATGTAACCCCCCCTAGTTTATTTTTAAAAAAATCTCAAACTTTCGCATGCGTATATTTTACAGCGTGCTGTCAATAAAAGTTTATTGCGGACTAATTGCCATGAAAATTTTTTGGAAAATCGTAAAAGCCTTTGGGAATTAATGTCCTGAAGAAATTTTCCAAAAATTTTCATGGCAATTAGTCCGCAATAAACTTTTATTGACAGCACGCTGTAAAATATACGCATGCGAAAGTTTGAGATTTTTAAAAAAATAAACTAGGGGGGGTTACATCGCAATTTTTTTATATGTTGTGTAAAATCCTCTGGAAATTAATGTCCTGAAGAAATTTTCCAAAAATTTTCATGGCAACTAGCCCGCAATAAACTTTTATTGACAGCACGCTGTAAAATATACGCATGCGAAAGTTTGAGATTTTTTAAAAAATAAACTAGGGGGGGTTACATCGCAATTTTTTTATATGTTGCGTAAAATCCTCTGGAAATTAATGTCCTGAAGAAATTTTCCAAAAATTTTCATGGCAACTAGCCCGCAATAAACTTTTATTGACAGCACGCTGTAAAATATACGCATGCGAAAGTTTGAGATTTTTTAAAAAATAAACTAGGGGGGGTTACATCGCAATTTTTTTATATGTTGCGTAAAAACCTCTGGAAATTAATGTCCTGAAGAAATTTTCCAAAAATTTTCATGGCAACTACCCAGCACTAACCCTTTTATTGTCAGTACGATGTTTCTTTATACTAAGTTTATTGACGAACTAAATAAATTCTATATTTATTTTAAGTATTTCTGGGAAAAAGAGGCTCTACTTCGGTGTTAGTATTAAGGAATAAATGCTGGAAATTATGAAATAGTGCCTATGTGCCATTTACGTCTATGTCGTCCGGTGATAAAGTTTACGATTTTTATTGCTGGAATTCTATTGCTAACTTCACATCGGTCATTTCGTCGTATATTTTCTTCACTCAGACCTATACGATCGGCATATAAATAAAAAATGAACTTTGCATGTAACTACATTTTCGTCTTGAATAACAAATATTAAGATACATAGGTACTGGAATAGCTTGACAGTCTTGCAACTACTGTACAGGGTTTATCAAATTTGACACTTTTAATAGGAAACACCCCTTTTTAGAAGAGTTAGACAAAAACTGACCTCGGTGCGTGGGGCTCGATTATTATTAGAAACTCAATGGCGAAGACAGCATTTTGATATCTTGCACCGTTTTGGAGCTACAAGGTGTTTTTCGAAATTCTGCAATTTTTATAAACCATCGTAGCTCTTTTGTTTATGAATATTTCTAATTTTTGTAAAGACTTTCTTAAGGCATTTTTTGGTGTAGAATTCATTGCTCTTAATTCCATTTTTCTGAAGCGCATAGTTTTCGAGATATAAGCAAAACTTTAGAATTTTTATATGGAACACCCTGTATATTTTTACATTTTTAAAAAGAGCATAAAATTACCTTTACAAAAATATAATATACTTGATATATTAATTAAAGCATTAGCAAGATATAAGCTTTTCAAGATTTTTGCAATATTTCAGTAGGCTATATGACTTATTATTGAAACAATTGACGTTCTTTTGCATTGTCACAGTAGGCTACTGTCAACGTTCAACGCATACTTTAAAGCGATTGTGAGATTTCTTAAATTATTTTCTTAAAAATCAAAATGTGAGAAGTACGATATGTTAAAATGCTTTATAGAAGTAGGTGAAAATATAGATGTAGCTTGTAATTTGTATCAGGAACGATACCTTGAAAGAAAGCAACCCTTTACAGACATTTTCTTCCGCCTAAAAAATAATTTACTAAATTTTGGATCATTTTTAGGTAAAAGAAAATATCTTTAAAGGGTTCCCATCATTTTTAGGCGAAAGAAAATGTCTGTAAGGGGTTACCTTCTTTCAGGGTATCGTTCTTGGTAGAAATTACAAGCTGCATCTACATTTTCACCTACTTCTACGAAAGCATTGTAACATTCGTAATTCTCACATTTTGCATTGATTTTTAGGAAAATAATTTAAGAAATCTAACAATCGTTTTAATGTATGCGTTGAACGTTGACAATAGTCTACTGTGACAATGCAAAAGGACGTCAATTGTTTCAATAATCATAGCCTAGTCATAACCTACTAAAATATTGCAAGAATCTTGAAAAGCTTATATCTTGCTAATGCTTTAATTAATATATCAAGTACATTATATTTTTGTAAAGGTAATTTTATGCTCTTTTTAAAAATGTAAAAATATACAGGGTATTCCATATAAAAATTCAAAAGTTTTGCTTATATCTCGAAAACTATGCGCTTCAGAAAATTGTAATTAAGAGCAATGAATTCTACGCCGAAAAGTGCCTTAAGAAAGTCTTTACAGAAATCAGAAATTTTCATAAACAAAAGACCTACGATGGTTTATAGAAATTGCAGAATTTCGAAAAACACCTTGTAGCTCCAAAACGGTGAAAGATATCAAAATGCGGTCTTCTCCATTGAGTTTCTAATAAAAATTGAGCTCCAGGCACCGAGGTCAGTTTTTGTCTAAGTCTTCTAAAAGGGGCGTTTCCTATTAAAAGTGTCAAATTTGGGCCACCCTGTACATGAAGGATAAGGATAAACCAGAAGTTCTCAAAACACCTGTATTAATTGTCTTGGAATCAATACGCAAGCCAGTAATCTAATAAAACAGTTACTCTCATATGGACTGATACAGGGCGTTTTACACTTTCATGTGGTTTAGGTTCAATGAAGATGATTATCCTAATTGAATATGTAAGTAAATTTATTTATATTTCGAAAATTGTATAGCACACGTGAAAACCATAATATAACACAATACAATACAATACAGGCTGGTCCCGAAATAAGGTGACAAAAAGGCATCAGTTATAGGAGATGATTAGTAAAACTCATTTACAAAAAATTTGTACGTATTTGTTGGTACCTTTTGAACGACACATAGATTTTCTAATGCCTATAACTTAATAATAATACTATCATTTAATGACAACATTAATTAGTTAGTAAGAAATAATCATATATAGTTATTTTAATTAATCGATTAAATTCCAAACACAGAGTGATAATAACATTTGAATTATTTAACGGTTCAGTTTATCTATCTATTTTTATCTCTGAACCGTGTGCTCTGTGCTTAGACCGAGTCGTTAAATCGTCGTCTGTAAACCGTGCGTTAGATGATAAGTTTTCTCTTCCAAGATGTTTGAGTTAATCGTAGTAATGTTCATCGTTTTGTTTATAATATTGTGAAAATGTGGACACCTTTAGACAATGTGCACCCAGCTAAGGTAGGCCGTCATTCTAAATTAGAATTCAAAAAGAACGACGATATTTAAATTATTTCGATCGATGATTTATATCGTGTTGAAATGCTGAAATTAGAGAAACGTATACGAACTTTGAACGAGGGAAGAATGTTTACAAAAAAAAAACTATTTCCTTGAAGTTCGTTGGCTTATAAAAGATTTTAAATTTTGAACTAACCGCGAAGCTGACTGTCTATTACCTCTGTTAAATACATAAAATTCTTTCTGGCAATTATAAAATAATAAAACCTTTCAATTCCACGCATACATACACATCATGTAAATGATGATGTTTGGAATTCCGGAACAATTTTTTAAACCTGTTTAAACTCAATTCTGGATGATTTTAATAGCATATTATTATACAGCAATATGTATGTAAAGAATGTTTTGATTTTGTATCAAGTTTTAATTTTAGAGAAAATTTGATTCTCTGCATTGGTAGCCCATTAATAGATCTGGTCGCAGAAGTGGACAACATCTTCCTGTCAGAATATCACTTGCAACAAAATGATGCCACCACAGCTGATGAAACACACGAGGACTTGTTCCAAAAGCTAAAAGCCAACTGCCAAAAGGTGGAAGTCGGTGGTTCTGTGACCAACACGGCCCGAACGATTCAAAAATGTCTCGAATTTCCAAAAATAACCAGCTACATCGGAGCAATCGGAAATGACGATTTAGGAAATGTAATCGAGACTGCCTTAAAGAAAGAAAACGTAAACTTTCTGCCTTTAAAGTGCGATTCTTTAGCGACAGGGAAATGTGCGGTTTTGGTCGTGGGAGAAAATAGATCGATGGTTACGGATTTGGGGGCATCTGGTCACTTTTCGAAACCGTTCCTGATGAGGACAGGCGTGCAAGACTTGATTGAAGCCGCCGAATACTATTACATGTCTGTAAGTATTTAAAGTATTTAAAAAACGAGTTCTGAAATTTTATAGTTTACGTTTAACATGTACCGGCCATAATCGAAATAAAATGTGATTTGCTGCGGGGCTAAGTGATGTAATTTGGAAATGCATTTGGTAATGTAGCCTGGAATTTCTGTTTATTAAAAATGCGACGCTCACATAATTTCGGTGTACCTTAACGTAATTGTAATTGATATCATCGATCACAAGGTTTGAATGTCGTGTAACTACATTATCTAGAACTGAATCTTAAAGCAATTAGAAATACCCCCATTTTGTTGTTCAGTTTAAATTATTTGTCGGTTTTTTTTTCCGTTTCTTGCATATCATATAGTAAAAAAAAAAATATCTCGTGCATACGTATTTATAAATATAATGTAAACTGTTAGTAAAATTTTATATGTACATATTTTTTTGTTAAATGTTTTTATGTGCGCAGTAAATCACTTCAGAATTGAGAAGATTACACAAATACGTAGACAAACATGAAATACTGTTAACGGATATCTATTTACTAAAAATGTTCTAAAAATAGGCAGCCGAATTGCAAAAGATTATTCCTTGCCTTAAAAGAAAAAAATGTTTAAATAAACAAACTCGAAAAATCCTTAAGGAGATAATGCCCCACCCAGTTTTTTAATGGAATGCATACAGGGTACAGACTGAGTCAAAAGTATGGAATAATCAAGATATCTCAAAGATAATAGATACCACAAGGTTAATATTTTATACCAAATAAGGCGGATCAGACCATATACCGACATCGTTGCCAACCATCTACTTTCTCAGAAAATGATACAAATTTATTATTTTTTACTGGAATATCCGTTATCTAGTGCGTACATCAAACGCAAACGCATCTTGAATTTTGTTAAACTTTTGATAGATTTGTGTTAATAATATGTCTTTTATAATAATAAAATTTCTTTCCATTGAACGTCACGCACAAAACGAATTTTCTTCGTACTCACATAGAATAATGACGGTCACCCTATATAGTACACTTTTTTTAATATTGAGTATAAAAATAATAAAGCACAAAGAAACAAATCATTGCCACAATACTAGAGAATTTTCTTTTCATCCTTAAGAATAAGTAAATGTTACCTATTTAAATAATATAATTTTTTTTCTTCACTTTGGAGTACTTCGTATTTATTACTCCTATTTATTTTAAAAAATTGAAAGTTTAAAAATACACGTTTATAAACAGTCAAAGTCAATAATATAAGATAAAATTTTATTAACAAATCTAGTCAATATTTATACTGAAAGTAAAGTCTATTATGTTAAGTACATTGAAAATTTATTATTTATTTATTTATAAAATTACTCATATATTAAAAATTAGTACAGGTCCTTTTATCCGGTCAAATTCGTAAATGCAACGTAGACAGCATGCAGGGATGGAAGCTTTAAAGGTGGCTACAGACGTAACTGCATGCTTGACAAAGCAAGCATGAACAATCTTCTTGTACAACACTGCCGCCAGGTCTAGGGAAATTTACTTAGATCTAGGGATATTTGTACCACAACAGGAAAAAGGGGAGAAATTTATTATTTTGTCTCAAATATAGAGAAATCCAAGTATTGACGTCTGAAATATTATTATCCAACTTTCCAGTATTTTCTTTTAAATAAAATTTTAATATAACATTTCAGATAAATTTTATTTAAAATTACCGCTTATAAATGTGTATCCTCATTTGTTATGCGCGAAAGTTTTCTGTACAGCTGATTTTGATGATCGATTTGATTTTGCTGCCCTCTAGTAGTGACTAGGACAATTGAAGGGTTTCATACAAAAAGTCCCTAAGTTATTTTCAGTGTTGTAACAGATACATTTTTCAAAGTATCTAGATTCAGATACAGATACTTACCCTAATTTGTAACTAGATACAGTTACATATACTTCTTTTTGAAAAGTAACTAGATCCAGATACAGATACAGCATAAATGTATCTAGATACCTTTTAGATACATACATATATTATTTATATGTGCAGGGTGGATCAATTTCAATGTCTCTTATGGGCATCTCTGTAACTATAAGAGATAGAAAAAAACTAGTGGCCAAGTCTCGATCTCTTTTTTAGAGATAAAATCAATAGACTAAACAAAAATTGGCTATCTTCTTTTATTTTCGAGCCCATAAGAGACATCGAAATTGATCGAACCTGTACATACAGGATGGGCTAACAATGCATGATCGGAAGATTCTGGCGTTACCGATTAATATTTTTAAAATTGCATATCGATTAGATGCACAATCTAAAATTATTTAGATATGTACAGAATGTTCCGTAAGAGTGTGGCAATTCTAATTTACATCTTTTTAAATGGAATACTCTGTACTGGGTGCTTAAAAAAAGTGTTAAAAAAATTCGTGATTCTTTAGAGATATGGAGGTTACAAGATTGGAATTTGAAATTTTTACCAATTCTGAATATTTCAACAATTTTTATAGTGGAATGCCTATTTAAAATGATATTCAACAATAATTTTTATTTAAAATTACTAAATAGTACATGTTTTTCATAAATGATCATCAAAATGATCTGGCCGTCAAGCTATTAATTTGGTAAGTAACTGCATTTAATTACCTATGAATTTACGGTGACTGAATATGTATTGTTTAATATCAGTCAACAGACACATAAACATAAGGCAGCATTTTTTAACATTTCTTCCATGCTCAGAGGGTGTCCCTGAATAATGCACAATCGCGCTGTTTTGCCATTTTTTAAGTACTCTGTATATTATTGCACGATTATAATAGCTTAGGCAGATTGGATCAAAATAATATAGGGTTTTATTGATCTAAAGTTTATAGTACTCAAGATAGTGACAATTTATCGTTAAGAAATAGCAAAATTTGTTACTCTGTAAATCTGTTATTTTTAAATATTTGACCTTGAATTTTAGTAAATATATTATTGCGATCAGTCACTACGGTCGTCTTACTTGACATAATCGCAACCACACAACGAACGAAAAACGTTCGCACAGTATTATAAAAAGGACATGCACAGAAACCACATTGAAAAAAAAATTATTTATGTTTAAAAAATGTATCTGTGTATCTAAATGATCAGATACATACATAAATGTAACTAAATACAGTTATAGATACCAAGTACTACAATGTAACTAGTTACAGATACAGATGCACTGAAATTATCTAGATACGGTATCTAGATACTTGTAACTAGATATGTTACAACACTGGTTATTTTTACCTGTTTTAAGATTAGGAGGATTCCTGTACAACATGGGGCTTTTTACGCGAAATCTATCTATCTATGTACAAAAAACGATATACAGGATACAATTACTTAGGGACTTCATAAGCAAATGTCAAATATTCCAATCGAGAGTCGTGCAATTCTACAACAGATGCAAACAGAACAAAAAGGCCAAAAAGTCACTTATTATTCTTATTAAACTTCTAGCTGCAAACCATTGACATATTGGTTGTGTAACATTTCTTATAAGTAAGTACATAATTAATTTCACGTTTAATAGTCCAGATATTCCTATAAATTTCGAATTTTGTACTTAATTAATTGGTGACTTAAGTATTCTTTGTTTCTTCACTAGTTCAGATTTATTAGTTTAGATTATTAGTAGGCTTTGTTAATACAAAATTGCAAAATTCGAATGTTTTTATTTACCTAAGAAGGTAGTTTTCAACAAATTTACTAGAGAAGAGAGAGAAGAAAATGTAGGGAATTTTTTGTGAGAATTCTAGGGAAAAGGAACACGTCGCATCTGGCAGCAGTGTTGTAGGTACAAGTACACGCAATTTCCCATGCACATGCATACTTGACATCGCCGGTTTGTGTTTGGATTATGTCGAGCTAAGACGACGAATATGCGCTCGCTTTGCAGGGTCGGCCACAAGGGGGGTGCACCGGGAGCAAAGCACCCGGGCACCGCAGCTACTCAAAGGCCCCCATACCATTGTAACCAGGGATCAGGGAGGTCAAGAGTCAAGATAGGAAACGGCCATAAGAAATACATTGGGAAATGCGACCATTAAAAATAATTAAAAATTCTAGTAGTTAACATCTGAAACACCAGATAGCGTGTAAAACGCGTCAAAGATAAGGTACTAAATCAACATACTTCGTATAGAGGTAACGCATTTAGTGATTTTTTATATCTATCCTTGTCGCACATTCCTCTCATCTAGGGATAAAAAAACAGTTGGAAATATTATTTGAAGTGACGTTTGTCAAAGTTACTGTCAGTGGTTAAGAAAATTGAGCTTAAATATCGCATCCCAAACTTTTATCGCATGACATTGAATGATTCCGCCCTTTTCGTAAAAGAAACATTCTGCATTTCTCAAAATAACAACTTTTTGATTGGTAAATAACTAACTAGACATAACCTAACACACTTTTAAATTGAAACCAGTGACATTATGGTAAACAGAATTCCCTAAAACTGTTGTCTTCCTTATTGCACTTGCGACAATTGTATTTGTTATCTTTGTTTCTCAATCCTCTTACGAGAGGAATGGGATTGCGTTACCTGTACGGAGTGTTGATTTAGTACCTTAGTCAAAGAGGAATTAAACACACTGAAAAATCGAAATCAAAGCCAATTTGCTATAAGATTATACACGATAAATTTAAAAGACATGTAAATGTATACATGCAATTCAAGAAAGTTGTTAAAATCCGCATTAAAATTGCTATTTGTGAAAATCACCAAAGCTGCAGAATCACATCAAAATGACTTTTGATCTAGTCAATTAAAACATTCTATATTACCGATAGGCAGCGTCAGTGTTAACATCTGAGACCACAGATGGCGCGATGGTCGCTTCGTTTCGTATCTTGACCTCCCTGATCCCTGATTGTAACGATCGGACGGAATTGAAAATAAATGTTTAATGAAAGTAGATTGAAGAAACCTATACTTTTAATACAGCGTGTTTCATTGAAGATGCACCAAACTTGAGGGACACGTTTCTGACATTATTTCAAACAAAATATCTTAATAAATTTTTTTTCCTACACTAGTAGAAAATTCAATTTTACCGGCTCATCAGAGAGGAGAAAGCAACGTTTCCACGGCTAGCCCGGCAAAACATCAATGCCTAGCCGAGAAAATAATTGATAATAGGTGGCGCAACAATAATTTCTGGAATGCATTCTTATCGACATCAAAAAATTAACAAACGTTTTTTTTTTATTTAATTCCACTGGTATTTGGTTTTAAAAAGGATTAAAATTATCAAGAAAAAAGAACAACTCGGCAGCGGTGGGATTCGAACCATCGCCTTACCGCTAGGCCACACTAGTACATAGAACATCGTGTTTAAAAACATCTATAATAATTTTAATAGTAACTCAAATTTAATATTTTTACTTCAAGAAAAAGAACGTTTATGTGATATTAACAAAATTAATTATAATGTGTAGGAAAAAAAATAATGCGTAAACCATGGCGGTAAAGCAGTTTTCGAGGTCTCGAAGTGGTCCATATCTTCTCTCGACCTGGAAAACAAGCACTTTACCGCCTCGGTCTACAATATACTATTAATCGGTGCAACTTGAAATTTGCATAATCTGGAGCCGATGTTTTTATAAATACCGTAGCGATTTAAATTTCTGCCGCCGTGAAACAAGACGAGCGATTTAAATTGTTTTATGAATGGCACGCGGCTGCAAGAAGACAATAAATATCTATCGTAAACGAAAACATTTATGAGAGGCTTTTAAGTTTGCCCTTGACCGTAAGACGTGTTAAAGGCGAACACTTTGAAAAAAGCGTGCGTGTTCGTCGCACTAACATTTATGCAAACCGTAATTACATCAAATTTGCCGAGTCTTAATAACGTACGATAATTAACGCTTGTAACGGGTTTTTATTTATTCCTGTATCCAACAATTACTACAATTATGTACAATTAATAAATTGGGAAAATTAGTAACTAGAATTATTGCTTCCGCCGCGCCGGACTATCAGCCTATCAGACTGTACTTGGTCACATGAGGTAGAAACAAATTCGGAAGCGGGCAAATTACGAAAACGGCAATTACCTTACAACATGTGTTCGAATAATCTGCGTATTCTCGAAGTGTGTAATCGCCCATCGCACACACCAACACATAAACACACACACACACTTACATAATAAACTTAAAAATGAAAGGTATAAACTACACCAACTAATTACTCGTCACTACAACGTTAACCAGAACGGTGTGAACGAACTAAATGTGTTTCATCATATCATCTGAGGCGCGACAGTTTATGGAGTAATAAAGTAAAAAAACCGAACGTTAAGGCAGGTTAAGAATTCGGGCCGCTCTCATCTATTGTACGTTTTAAAAATATACGATTCTCCTTTCCCTTCGATTATCTCAAAACTTATTCATTTAAAAAAAATATATTATAGGAAACTTTTATTTCTTTTCACAATATCTACCGACATACCGAGTTTGGTGCATCTTCACTGAAACAGCCTGCATAATTAATTTCGTAGGGCCTGTGCGAGACACTTTTCTCTTCTAAACACCACGTCGAAAATGAGAAAGAGATTCAAATATCAAAGTACTATAATAAAGATACACACAATACAATAGTCAAAGTAATTCGAGGAGAGAAGAAACGGTATTCTGTACATTTAAAGCTTTTGTTAATTTCTGATGTCCTCAAGGCAAATGAATTGCTTTGCGGCTTATCGATAATAAAAAAATTGGGACACTTCAATAAACCGAACTGTAGAAAAATCGCGACGAGATTTACCCTTTTATTTTGTAACTCATACCTACATCGTTACACAGGGTGTCCCATAAATAAGGGGCCATACGGTAACAACGGATAGGTGACCATATACAATAACTTTTTTTCTTCTAATAAAATTACGAAAAGGGCATCGTTTGGGAGATATTCTAAAGTATAATACTGAGTACGAACTTGCCTTCCCTGACCTGCGCAATGGAGGGCATTTCGAACACTTGCTATAAACATCACGGTAACTAATGACATAACAATCGCAGTCCAAAAGACCTCAGCAATATGTGTCATTATGTTGAGCAGGTCAGTTTTATTATCGAATTTTCTTCGCTTTGAATCACATGCGCTTACCTATGACGTATAGAGTTTATAAGCAAAACAGGACCGTATTCCGATCGTAATTTCTTTGAAAAATTTCCCAAAAAAATTACCGAAGCAGACCACTTTCATTTACATTCGCGGACTCTATATGCACCAGTGTTAGCCCTCGCATTATGGCCCCTTATTTACGGGACACCCTGTATAACGACAATCGTTAACTGACATATTTTCACCAATCAGTCCTTAGATACAACGTATTTCAATGTACTGATTGGTCAAAAATATTTCATTTTACGATTGTCGTTACATAACGATGTCATTATGAGTTACAAAATAAAGGGGTTAAACACAGATCACGATCTATTTGACGCCTCTAAGAGGGATAAAATGACATCACCCGTAACAGTCAAATTCAAAATTTCTTCATCTCGGGCATGGATCCCGATTGAAAATGTGTTTACTGGTAGAAGGCGTGCCGTTTCTCTATTCCGTTTGTTTTTTTCTTAATATGTGTCCATTTGTAGTAGAATTTGACTGTATAAAACGCGATGCCTGTAGCTCATCTTAGGCTGAAAGCACACTGTGCAATTGCATTGCGATTTGTCGCAAACGTTCCATCGCATCACAGTCAATTAAAAAAATATGTCTATCTGTGTTACTTTTAGTAACTTCCAAGCAAAAGTATGATTCACACTGAGAATAAAATGAACAGAATAGCAGTTATTTTGCATAGAAAGTGTACAAATCAATTTATCAATAACCAATTGGACTCGATTCGTTCCGTCTTTCCGCAATTGATTCAAGTTGGCAACGTAACAATATTTATTTTATTTTGGAACCATAATCTTGGTTATTGGCACCAAGGATGTACAAGCATGTCTTCAAAGGTTAGGTTTGAATTTTAATCTAATTTCGATTACGGTTTCGATTAGGGATTTCCATGAATTTGGGTTAGGGTATTTTAGGTTTTCAAGGAGAAACTTTTCAATACCTATACTTTACCTCAGAAAATATCTGAAAAATTAACTAAATTAAATTTGTTTTTATAAATTATTCTGTAAAAACATTTAGAAAACATCAATATTTCTAAACTTTATCTTATTTCTTAAATGAGAGCTAAAGCATGGATTTAGGTGCATTTTTAAATCATGAGTCATATTTTTCGTCGAGCGTTTGATGATTCATAACCTGAAAATGCACTTAAATCCGTGCTTTAATGATAAACATAAATTTTACACGTGGAAACAATATTTCAACTCTAACTTGCGTTGAACCATGTGAACAATAGCAGCTGATTAGAATAGTTTCTTTTCATTTCCCCAAAATAGGAAAATAAAAACTTTCCGACATATTCTACTTTGACGGTTATTATGTTCTAATAAAATATGTTTAATTCTTATACTTTCATTTACATTGTCAAAAAATGTTTCTTTTTCTTTTTATGTCAATAATTTGTCAATTTCATCATCAATGTCACTAACATTTCCCAAGTCTCTTGAATTAAAATCAATGATCACAGTCAAATTACAAAATATGTAAACACAGTTTCTCCAATTGCTGAAAGAGTTCTTTCAATTTGCAAAGCAAATAGTAAATACTTCATACCCAGTACAGTACACAGTAAAACTCATGACAATATAGAAATATTGTGAAGTCCGTATACAGAAATTAACCGAAAAGTTAATAAAGGTTTCAATTTCGATTAGGGTTACTTCCGGAACACTAATTTAGATTCAAGTTATGATTAAGGTCAGAGAAAATTTTCGGTTTTTAATGGGTTTTGTGTTTTTTTTTACGGTTACAATGTACACCCCTGATAAGGCACCAATTGCGGGCATAATTTGGCGTTTATTGCCCAAGGGCTTTTAAGTAAACAAACCCGTAGTAACGCAAACATACATAATTATTTTATGGAAGCGACGCGACGTTACATCACTCGCATACGATATGAAAATATTGAATCCAAAAATTTTGGCCAAAATAAAATAAAATGTTGTATGTACCACGTGCATAATTGTAGATAATAGCCCTCGAGCATTTGAACACACTCTCGGGCTATAATCTCCTAATTATGTCCTTGATACATAAATAACTATTGCGGAAATCTTGAAATTTCTATTGTAACTAAATGCCATGCATCAATATCTGACCACATGTCGCACATACATGCAACACGAGTAATATAATAACAACAATTTTTGTCGCACCATAAGTATGCGCAAATACAGTACGTCTAACTTAAAAAAAGAAAAATAAGAAATATTATATTATTATTTATTAGCTGAATTAGTTTATTTACACAGTGCAGGGATTGAGTAAAATTAAAGTGAGAACGAATGTTTTAATACAAGTAAGAGTGAGACCAAAGTGAAAAGAGTAAATAGAATGAACGGAATTGAATATACGAACTCCAAACACAGTATTAGATTTTTTATTTGTCCCGAAACAAAAGGGGAGCTAATATTCCTCCGAATACAATTGAAAATATGATGTGAGAAATCAGAAGAATAAACTAATTGATCTTGAATTTATTGCAATTAAGGTTGTCGCACATTTAACCGTCACGTTCCGGTACAGCGACGTCCGTTGCGTTCCACCAATGGACATCGCATATTTGCCAACGAATTTCAGAGAGGAAATATGCAATATGCAATGGGGCCCCGAACCGGCCATAATGCCGTCATCAAGTCTGTTCAATGCCTTACTGAAACAGAGATCTCAGAATCGACATACCGAGATGGGCAAAGCTAAACAAGTGTCGCCAAGCGAAAGAGGCTATAACGGCCCCATCGCTTAAATTGACACGATTCTGTATGCAACTACCCAGGAAAAGACTACGTTTATTCGTAGGAATACTCTCGGGCCACTGCAAATTGAACAAGCATATGCATCGCATAGGACTAACAGACAGCCCAATCTGTAGAGGTTGTAATCTAGAGGAAGAAATGGTTGAGCATATCCTTTGTGATTGCCCAGCACTTGCCTCAATCAGAGGTTCCATGTTAGGGGATTTCTGGCCTGACATGGCTGGAATTCGCAGTGCCCCTCCGTCAGACGTTCTCGGCTTCATCGAAAGAGTGGGATGGCTCGAGGAACGCTGACAGTTAAACACTGCTGAACACGGGGGTAGTACAATGGGCCCAAATTGTGGCCTAAGTGCATGTGGATTCTCATTCACCCCCCACACCAAATCCAGAATCCAGAATCCAGAATGCAAAGACTGTTTCTTTATAGAAGACTTCCAGATTTCTTTGGGTCACAATCCAACATGGAAGGTAATAGTTCTGATACTTACAAACAGAAATCATTGTGGTGAATGCGTTATGGGAAGAGGAAAACAAAGGAAAAAGAACTATGTGAGTTCATCCTATTAATAAAAAAAACGATGGCATCTTAATTGACTTTCAGCATCTCTTTGAAGATTTAAAAAAGATGAAAAGAGGTTTTTCCAATTCCTTTCAACTGAAGAAATCAAAGAAGATAATGGCCGGCGACGGTTGGTGATACGCTCATTTGGCCGTCCCTTTTTTTGACCGAAAAGTTTGAAGACCAAAAACCGTATCCATAACGGTTGGTACCGGACGGTGGCGCGTGGCGGTCCTCCGCTTATTAACAAGGATTTAATCCTAACTGTATTCTGACGGTACGCACTGTACTGGAACGTAACGGTTCAGTGTGCGCCAACCTTTATGAGTAAATCTCCTAGGAATAGGGGATGATTTATGGAAAATAGAAGCATAGATGACACAGTGTACCAAATGGGTATATTGTTGAGGAATATCAGCCATATTGTGAAAATCCTTTTCAGTTTTGTTCATCCCGGCAAGATTAGAGAGCTAGAAAGAAACAATGCTCGCTCCTTATTTTATTTATTTACAAACTAGCGGCGTAACGTAAGTATGACATATTGTCACGTTTGAAAAATTATGTATTATCTAAATTCGTTTTTACTTTTGGAGTTATACAAAATTTAACGCACGTACTTTTAGGTTTAATGACATAATAGCCGTGGAAGTTGTCTAGCATGAATTATCGACGTCTGCATAGCTTGCAGGTCAAATTCTTTTTCGGTCGATGGAACGTTTTAATAGTAGCAATTCTGTATGACTATTTTATTTTATTTTTCGTTCACAAAAATTTTTTCTGCAGATATAGAAAATTACACAAGTGTAGAAAATGTTAAAATTTTAAAACATGTGAGTAAATCGCACTTTCTCTAATTCTCAAAATTACATCAAAGAAGACAGTCTGGATACAAGTATAAATAACCATAGTGAATATAATAAAATTTTATTGAATCAGTTTAATCCTTTGAGAAGTTTCTTGATGAGTACAATGTATTTTAAATGATCAAATTAAGTGATCATTGATAGAACCTTTCAAAGTTTGTTCTACGGGAGAATAATTTGTTCTTTTTTTAATTCGTAATTAAGCAGTTACCAAATTTTTGTTTTGCAAAGATATGTGCTGAAAAATGGGGGGAAAGGAATTTTATCCATTTCTATAGTAAAAAAAAAATTGATTTTTGTAATCGTTTATGTTGTAATACGTTTTTTCTTTCACAATTCCCTCTACGTAGTTGTTATTTATCGAGAAAGTCCCTTTTCCTGTTTTCTGTACCTACCTTAGTTTCCTTTAAATTTTCTCAAATAATATTTTTCAAAAAAAGACGATTCTTATTGGAAGTCAGCCCAATTTGACGAAATGAAATTCCGAGATTTAGCGCCATTTTATTTAAACAACAT